>CM053771.1:31541463-31565383 GCA_028658325.1 Potorous gilbertii | reverse complement strand
GGGACGAATAAAGAGAGTTGAGATGAATCAAAGATGGCGCCTATTAAAAACCTTGAGGGACAGAAAGAAGGATGATGTTATTAACAGGGAATTAATAATAGTAAAAATTGCTAATAGTAAGAATGTGCTTTGGGAAAACTAGGTGGTTTAGAGCCTAGGGCACAAAGCCCAGAGTAAGGAAGAATTTTCTTCCTGAGTTCAAATACCACCTCAGACACTTACGAACTGTGTGATTCTGAGCAAGTCACTTCACCTTGTTTGCCTGAGTTTCCTCATCTGTAAAATGAACTGGATAAAGAAAGTCACATCAGTATCTTTGCCAAGAAAACTCCAAATGGGGCCACAAAGAGTTGGACACAACTGAGAATGACAGAGTAACAATATCAGTTCTTTAAAGTTTGAAAAGCACTCTACGTATGTTTAGTTTTTTTATCATTTGATATCATTTGATATCATTTGATTCTTAAAACTTTTTAAAGTAGCAAGGGAGGGAATAAACATTTATTAAGCATCTACTATGAGCCAGGAATCGTGCTAAGAGCTTTACAAATATTTCATTAGATCCTCAGGACAAACATGGGAGATAGATACTACTATTATGCACATTCCATAAATGAGTCAACTGAGGCATTTGGATTATTTGCCCTGACACATAACTGGTGTCTGAAGGTGGATTTGAACTCAGGTTTTTGGACTTCAAGCCTTTGTCTCTTCTTGACGCCAAGTCTAGTTGTCTATCCACTATGTCATATAGTTGTCCAGATCTATTTAAGAAAAAATTGGGACACTAATTTATCGTTGGTAGAATTGTGAATTGATCGAGTCATTTTGGAGAACAATCTGGAACTGGACCCAATGAATCGTTAAATTTTGACCCAGAAATACTACTACTAGATAAATTCCAAAATGATCAAGGAAAAAGAAAACAATAACCTATATGTCCTAAGATGTTTATAGCAGCTCTCTTCATGGTGGCAATAACTAGAAATATGGGCATGCCTGTCAGTTCGGAAATGGTTGAACAAACTCTGTTATAAGATTGTGATGGAACACTACTGTGTTGTAAGAGATAATAAGCTTGATTATCTTAGAAAAATCATGGATAGATGGGCACAAAATAATGAAGAGGGAAATGAGCAAAAAACTAAGAAAATGTTGCATACAGCAACAGCAATACCCTTTTAAGAACAACTTTGAATGATTAAGTCATTTTGACTATTATGTATACCCAAATTAACTACAAAAGATACATGAAGGCTCTATCTGCATCCAGAGAAAGAACACATAAATACAAATATGAATAGAATGTTTGCATATATTTACATATTTGTGTCTAATGGTAGCCATCTCTAGAGTGGGGAGAAGGAAGAAAAAAAGAAAAAAATAAATGTATATGATAATTGTATTATGTATTTTAAAAGAATAGCAAGCTGTTCATAATAGATTTGCAGTTTCGTGCATAATCTTCCTTTCTATTATACTGTTATGGAAATATTTCTTTTCCTCCATAAATTAAAAATAAAATATCTTTCCTTTAAAAAGATAAGTGATAATGAAATCCAAATATTATGCTTGGCAATAAAGAAAACAACTCATTTGAAAAGGATCAATTTATTAGATTAAGTCAAAATAAGTTTATAGGCACAGAAGAGATGAGATTAAAAGATTATAACAATGAAACTGAGAGCAATCTAGAAAGATCTGGAATCTTCAGGGCTTTCAGGTCAGATGGAGAAGATGGGTCATCCTCGTTCCAGTGTTTGGTTAATTGCATTCCATTATCCTCCTCTCTCTCACACACCAACTCCACAACAATCAAGCATCAGTACTGCTTGAGACTTGATCATTTTTTCCTTCAATCAGAGATAAATGTATTCCTAAATAAAGGACTGGAGAGGTCAACTAATTACCATGCTATCAGTGGCCCTGATCTTAAGCTGTATATTCCCTAGCTTTTTGAATTGAGAATTATAAACCTATTATTAATTCATTAAGAATCATAATTTCATGGTAAATAATGTATTTACCCTCTAATATTAGGTTAAGGTTGTGCAATTATTTTAGCTATGTCAGATAATGAATTATGGGAGTGCTTCAGAGGGAGAGGAGTCAGTGAGAGAATGAAATTTATTTTTCCATGGTGTAGAGCATTTCTCATAGGCCTAAGAATGCTTGACTTTCAGTCTGATTTTTCAGCACATCTTCTATATAAGCAAGATTGCCAAAGAAAAAATAATTAAGGGGAATATACTTCAAACACACTGTATAATCACATTTTTATCTGATTAGTATGAAATTATCCAGCTCATCTGGGCTTGGTGTTGTGTAAAAGTGCTGATTTATGCTTCATGAGATCTCAGAGGCAGGATAATGAATATATTTTCTTTTACATGAAATGATATATTTGATTTTTTTGAGGTAGATAAATTGTTGGTGACCATTTTGGAAACTGGGAAACCCCATTGGATGAAGTGTCAAGAACTAGGATAGATGCACAGAAGAGTTATCTGGCTATGGTGGTCATTCAAAATTTCTGTAGTGTTTAAGATTTAACCAAGTCCCATGCCATACTACCTTCCCTGCCTCTTGATGTACTGCCACTAGCTTTGAACCCAAGATTCTGAATTCCCCAATATACTTGAATGGTGATATCACTGAAGATGCTGCTTACCCTTTCAAGCCAAAGGTTTTTAATGTGGCATCATCAGTGTTAGAACTGAAATCATAGTTCAGCATGGTGGTTTCACCATTAGTTTATATTTCTTTTTAATAAACTTTGACTAGATCTTCATAATTTCTGGTTCATAGGGTTGGACAGCAGCTCCATTCTTAATCAGAGAAAGGGTTGCTGGTGTGGGGAAGGACAGCCGTGAAAAATAGCAGTAATGCAAACTGGACCAAATGGACAGTGGAAGAAAAATTGTCCTTACTGAAATGTCAGCATAAAGGACAGCAGCAAGAGAGGAAAGACGTCTAAGGAAAAGGAAAAGAGAAAGTTCATTTAACACATTACACCAATACAAGAAATATTGTGCTGAAAGGTAGTGGTTTGGGGGCTGTCAAAAGGAATTACCTACCTTTCTGCTCGATTAGCCATTCTTTCTTCCTCCCCCTCACTAATGACAAATTTTGTTTTTCTTGTGGATTTTTCCCCCCAAAGTTCTTTTATTTTGGTTGTTTTTCTCTTTCTCCATATCCATTACTTCCATGTTCTTTACAAACTGTCTACACTTGCCACTGGCTTTTTATAATGGTTTCCCTTGTGTATTGGAGATGCCTGGATTCTGGAGATAAGGAGTCCTATCAAATAGCATCACCAAAGAGCTGGGTAATCCTGGGTAGGTCATGTAAATAATTTGACTCACAATTTATCCCTATATGAAATTGAGATGCAAAAAATTCTCACTCATATACTTTAGGAGTATACTGTACAGATAAATTAGGATCATAGATTTAGAGCTGGAATGATGCTCAGAGATAACCTACTCCAATGTCTTCACTTTTGTACTTTGGAAACAGTCTGAGAGAGGTGAAATGATTTCCCTAAAGTAACGTAAGTATTCAATGGAAAAGCTAAGAAAGAAATCAAAGTCTTTTGTTTCTAAATACAACATCTTTTCCCCTGGACCATGCATATATAAATACACACATATACAGTAAGGAAAGAGGGAAGAGAGAAAACGAGAAAGAAGAAGGAATAGAGGGATGGAGAATGAGAAAGAGAAATAAGAGGAGAGGAGAGAAGACAAGACAGGAGAAAATGGGAGGGAGATGAGAGAGAGGGAGAGAGAAAGAAAGGAAGAGAAGGAAGGGTGGAGAGAGATAGAGAAACAGAGATGGAGAGAAAGAGAGACAGAAACACAAAGATCCAGAAAGGAGAGGAGAGGGGAATCAGTTAACTAGAGATTACCAAGGTCACTCGTTAACCTCTGAGGCAAAGAAAATTTTTGCCTTAGAGATATGAACACCATTACATGACAGAGTTGTTAATTTTAAAAATTGAGCAACGACTCACCTAAGCTCTCGGACAAACTCCTTCAGGTACCTCCGAAAGGAGAATCTGACCAAAGTTTGGAGGTGCAGAATTTTAAAAATTGAAATTAGAATGTTGAGCTACCTTTAAAAGTTAAAATTTAATAGGGATAAATCTAAAATATTGTGTTTGGGTTTAAAAATCAATTTCACAAAGACAAGATGGACCAAGTAAGAAGCAAATTATTTAAAAAAGATCTCAGGGTATGAGTGGACTGCAAGCTCAATCTTAGGATAACTTAAGAGGTATAATATCTAAGACTACTGCACTTGGGTTAAACCACATCTAGAGCTTTCTGTTATGTTAGTTTAGAAAACAATAGCAAAAAAATGGTAGGGTTGAAAAGCATCCAGAGAAATTCCACTGGACTGCTGAAGTGTATCAAATTTGCAACATTTGAGAACTGGTTGAAAAAAACTAGAGTTATTTAGCCTGTGTAAGAGTAGGAATGGGGGAATGTCAAAAATTGAATGAATCTATAGATTTACCCCATGCTGCTTAAAGTAATACACAAATTGCTACATTCACTGATATCTTCAGCAGGTGAGATTTGTTGGTTATCCTTTGTTCTCAAAGACCAAAATGATATCACTATATTAGAATCAAGTTATGGTATGTCTGATCAGACCAATGTAAGTTTGAAAAGCGCTACCACAGATCAGACACAAATAGTTCATGTGAACATTTGGGGTGGGTTCTCTAAATTTGTGCATCTCCCGCTTTTGTTTTGGTTTTTTTTGAGCTACTTCAATTCCACTTTGCTCATACAGCACAGCAACTTCTCTGTTACAGGCTCAACATGCTGAACAGTCCTGTGACAATATCTTCCATGTCACACAATCAATTCCAAAGTTTTTGAGAGACCCTTTGAGAGTATCCTTGTACCACTCCTTCTGACCACATGTGATCACTTGCCCCGTGTGAGCTCTCCATAAAATGGTCTTTTTGGCAAGCATGTATATGGCATTTGAACAATGTGGCCAACCCCTCAGAGTTTTACTCTCCACAGTAAAGTTTGAATTCTTGGCAGTTTAGTTCAAGAAAAGACCTCAATACCAGTTAATATTCAGAATCTTCCTAAGACAACTCAAATGGAAGTGATTCAGTTTCTAGGTGTGGCACTGGTCTGCATTACAGAGGTGGATATTCAGTTTGAAGGTGGACCTTCAGTTTTATAGTCAGTTTTCTGTAGCTGTTCTTTCCTACACTTCCCTTTGGAGTCTCAAAAACACGGAGTTAACTCTGGCTATGTGTGAATCAATTTCATTGTCAATGTGTACATCCCTAGAAACTAGACTACCAAAATAAGCAAACTTATCCACAGCATTCAAAACTTCCTCATTTACTGTGACTGATGGTTCCATGTATGCTTAGTGTGGTGCTGGATGATAAAGCACCTGTGTTTTCTTGGCCTTAATTGTTAGGACAAAATTAGCACAGAAGCAGAGAATTGATCCATACTTTGCTGTATCTCAACTTCAGAGGTTGCATTGAGTGCATAGCTATCTGCAAACAAAAAATGATGCATAAGCACTTCGTTCACTTTTTTTAGCCTTATCAACTTGAAGAATTTACCATCAGTGAGATAATTGATCTTCATGCCATGTTTGTTCTCATTGAAGGCATTTGACTATATGGCTAAAAACATCATGCCAAAAAACATGGGAGCAAGCACACAACCTTGTTTCACTCCATTGGTGACTGGGAAAGCTTGAGGGTATAGTCAATTATCCAGAACCTCACTAAGCTGACATACAATACTGATGAAGTTCTCCAGGCAACCAAATGTTGGCATAATTTTTCATAAGCCCTCACAACTGACAGTATCAAAGGCCTTGGTCATATCATATGGCAAATGCCATATCAGCCATTGTTCATCCCTTTCTGAAACCACATTGGCTTTCAGGTAGATGGAGATCTTTCAGGTGAAGGATCAACCTATTAACGAGGACTCTATCAAGAATCTTGCCAGGAATGGCTAAGAGAGAGACATCCTTGTGATTGTCGCAGGACAATCTATTTCCTTTACCTAGAATAGATAATGGAGATGTCCTTGAACTCCTAAGATATAACTTCCTCTTGCTATATAACCTGGAAAATTTGAGTCATTTTTTTATAAGCAATGGACCCTCCCCCAACTTTGTAAATTTCGGATGGAATAGAATCAGCATCAGGTGTTTTGTCACAGGAGAGAAGACCAATGGCTTTCAAAATCTCTTCTTCAGTTGTAACTTTAGCTAGGAAGGGATAGACTTCAACCTGCAGTAAACAGTCAGTGGCTTCACCATTGATTGATGGTAGTCTGTGGAAAATACTATGGAAGTGTTCAGACCATCTCAATGTGGATACATCAGCAGTGAGTAGCTGATATTCATTATAGGTCTTTGGCCCACAAATAGTCTTCAGAGCATCATAAAAGTGTTTTGGATTGTTATTATTAGCATAAAATTGAATTTCATCTGCCTTCTTACTAAGCCATGAACCTGCATCTCTCAAAGCTTCACTTGTATTATACTTTTATTTCAGTGCTATTTGCAGCAGTTGTTCATAATTACTTTTTAATCTATAATTTATTTTCAGTTTACAACACTCACTTCCACAAGATTTTAAATTCTGAATTTTCTCCCTATCCCCCCAAATCAGGAAAGTGTGCTCCCCATCCATATCTTCCCCTAATTTGTCCTACCTTCTATAATCCCCTATCCTTCTGTTATATCCCCTCTAATATCCTAACACTGAGAGAAGTTCGATGAGTTACAAATATCTTTCCATGTAGGAATGCAAACAGTTGAACTTTAATTAGTTCCTTGTGGCTTCTTTTTCCTGTTTTCCTGTTCATATTTTTCTTGATTCTTGTATTACAAAGGCAAATTTTTCCATTCAGCTATGATCTTTTCAACAAGAATGCTTGGAAATCCTCTATTTCATTGAAATTCCATTTTTTTCCCCTGAAGCATTATACTCATTTTTGCTGGGTACATGATTCTTGGTTTTAATCATAGATTCTTTGACCTCTGGAATATCATATTGTAAGTCCTCCAATCCCTTAATAGAAAAGTTGTTAGATCTTGTGTTTTCCTTATTGTGCTTTGATCTTCCTCCAGTTATATACTTTCATCTTCTTCACCTCAAAGGATTAAAGAAAGTACCTTTTAATCAAGAAAGTAACCTTGCATAGTCTTATTTTTCCCTTTTTGGGACAGTTTCCCAGCCAATTACTTGACTCAAGATTTTTGTTAAGGGGAAGGTGCACTTTTCCAACTTTCAGAAGTTTTGTGCTGCTGTATACAGAGATATCTTTAGGTACCTGTAAGTTCTCAGTTCTTTCAAGGAGGTATAATGAAGGGAGATGTGTTTAATCATCTTCTGGCCTGTGCTCTCATCTGTGAGCAATCATGAGCACTCTTTCATGCCCTGGAATTGTGAGCAGGAATCCCTCTCTACAGCCTCTACTATTTCCCCACACCAGTGTTCCTTCTCACCTCAGGACTGCTTCCCACTCAGTACTGTGACCTAGATCAGTCATTAGTTTTCTTCATCATTTAAAATCTGTGAGCTGCAGAAGCAGCAGCCACTGCTGCAGCAGTAACTGCTGCTACCCTGAGGCTGAGGCTGGGCCTGAATCATGTTCCCCTCTCATCCAGGTAAAAAAGGTTTCTCACTGACATTTGAAGTTATCTTTGACATTGGTGAGTTGAGAAGTCTGGAAATTGCAGCAGTTTCCAACAATTCAGTGCCCTGAGGTCTGCTCAAGTTCCATCTGTGCCAGTATAGCATGTGCCATACTCTGCTCTCAGTCTGGTGCAATAGACCCTATCTGTTGGCCTTCTAGATTATCTTGGACAGGAAATCTGTTTCATTTTGTCATTTTGTGGTGTCTGCTGATCCAGAATTTGTTTAGAGTCATTTTTTTACAGAAATTTTGAGGGGTTTGGAGTTAGAACTCAAGTGGGATCCTGCTTGTACTCCTCCATTTTGGTCCCACACCCTGCATTTTACTTTTAATGGAATTAAATGTTGCCTAATTGGAGATCAATGAATTGTTCTGCTGGTAAACTCAATGGAGTTCCCATCTTTTCATTTAAAAACTTCTGGATTTTCCCTACAAGTTAGCAACAAACTGTTGCCATTCAAAGAAAGTACTCTAATCTGTTGATATTAATTCTTCTGATATTCATATGACCTCTGAACCACCACTTTTGTTGAATGTGAATATTTAGCTTGGAAAGAATAACTCTATAAGTCCAGTGCTCTGCATCACATAGTTACCATCACATCCTGTCTGTCTCTTCTTCTTACAATCACAGACTATTAAATGTCAATGTCTTCTTCAAGGGTGTATCTATGAAACTTCATTGCATTTAGTCAAATGAAAGAATGTTGGTGATGTACTGAGATGTACACATCTTCAATAGTAAGTGATCATAGTTGCTGCTGTTTCCAATTTCATTCCTCCCAAGGGTTCCTTGTCATGTCTGGTAATCTGAGCCTACTCTAGAATTAAAGTCAAGCAGAATCATAAGCTTGTCTTATTTCGGCACATTGATGATAAGATTCTCTAGGTCTTCCAGGGTTCATCATGGTGGGAACATAAGCATTGATGATGGTGGGATGGTGCTTTCCTGCAAGTAACAATCAAATTGTCATGAGCCTGTCATTCACTCCTTTTGGTAGGCATACAAGCTAATTAATTAGATTACCTTTGATTGCAAAACATATACCAGTATCATTGCGACTGTGACTATTCCAGAAAGACATGTATCCAGCTCCAACTTCAGTAAGCTGACCTTTGCCTTGCTTCAGACAGGGCTGCTATTTGGATGTCATACATGCTGAGTTTGGGCCAGAACAAAGCATTTCTAGCCTTTGTATCAATGAACCAGAGAAATGCAGAAGACGTGTATTAGGATTGGCTGAAGATATAATAGCAAACCAGTTCATGATTGGTGATTCCAGGGTTTGGTCAATTAAGTAATAGAAGCAATTCCAGCCAAATACTTGAAATGGAATTGATTAGAAGTTGGGGGAATTACCTTTGCCCCAAAACACCACTTGATTCAAGGATGATCTTGTAAATTTCAACAAATTGGAAGATTTGGGACAGTGTCCTTGAAACGACAATGACTGACAGTAATGACTGCATCTAGAGCTGAGAACAGACTAGACGCACTGGGGAAATTTAGCTTCAAGGAGCCTAGTAGAAAGTTACAATGAATGAATGATATACCTCATAATTATCTCTCCAAAGAGAGAACGTACTTCTAGGAGTCAGGAACAGTTCATTCTTCACTACATGTGATCTCTAGTGTAAGCCAAGGTTTCCCTGGAGTTTCATGTAGTTGGATACAGGATACAGCCCTGCTTTTGCAGGTGCAGTGATGTTTTATGCCAACTGCTTTTACTATACCAATTTAGAATTTACCATTTCTAAAAGTTAATTGTTTCCTAGACTAACTGATAATCAAAAATCGGAATACATACTGGGGGCTTTTGAGCAATAATATTACACAACCTTCCAACCTTTCAGAGTTAATCCCTACAAATCTGGTAAGAGAAGGGACCAGCTCCCCTTTTATGGCCCATTCTGTAACCTTCCAGCCTAAGTGGAGTTGGAAGAGTAACGCACACAGTTTGATGAGAATTGGAGGTAAGTGAGAGTTGTATTTTTATAAAAAAAACTATTTAAAGGACTGTTTCATGAAATAAGAATTAAAGATTATTTTGCTTTTGTTTTTTCTGTTTTCTGTTAAGGGCCGTAGCTAGAAATAATGACTGAAGCTGAAAAAAATGGATGTTCAATTTGATAAAAGGGAGGAAAGGGATAGAAAAAGGACCTTCCTCATGATTAGAGCTATCGGAAAAGGAAATGGGGAATTTCATGAATAAATAGGTTCCCTATCACTGGAGGTCTTAAAGAAAAAACTATAGAACCATTTCTTGGTGATGGTGTAGAGGGGATGGCTTCAAGTAAGGTTTGGGATTAATGTTCTGATGTGCTTTCCAACTCTGAAGTTCTGGAATCCTTTTCCTTAAAATCCCAGAAAATGAGAGAATGCCTGAGAATTAGGGTGGGTGGAGAAGCAAAGAGGTGACAATGATTTAAAATCAACTGTGACGAAAGTTTGTCCAGGCTTTACTTTGTCAAAGAGGATACTGAACCACTAAATACATATCTTCCCACATCTTATATGTCAACATAGTTTCCAACTAATTAACTTCTTGCTACTTGCTCAACTCAGAACATCGAGTACTTTACCTACTTGTCTACTAAGCCTTCGGAATGATCTGTGTTGATGCCACTCAGCCTACACCCCTTAGAGCGATGAGTGGATTTTTTGGTTATTGTTGGGTTTTTTTCCCCCTAAACAAGTCACTCAGAAAAAAATTTTATATATACATATATATATGTGTATATATATATATACACACATACATATATACATATATATGCATGTATGTATATAGGTGTGTATGTATGTATGTGCATGTACATATATACATACACCTCTATACACACCTACACACACAAGATTGAGTTCAGGCATTGGGGGAGAACTGAGCGTGCTTACTGAACTGAGAAGTATGCCAAGAAAAGATCTCACTGATACTGTGGGTGGAAAGAGAATAAGAAAATGTTGAAATCAAGACCTTCCATGAAGTTGGCAATAGTGCCAGTATTGTCTTGTATTATAGAAAGAAGCAAGGGAAAACAAGGTAGATGGTTTCTTTAGGTACAAATTCCAGAGCTCACAGACAGTGGGGAGGAGGCAGTGAAGAGAGAGGAGGGGAGTTAGAACAAACTAAAAGAAGAAGCAGCCCCAACAGGGATACACTGAGAGTGTTATGTAGGGCCCCATTGCTAAGGAGGAGACCATCTGGATTGGGCTGGTAAATGGAATGTAAACTTGTCAGGCAAAAAATGACATTCCTAGGAATAGTTTTCTTAGAAATAATCAAAGTCAGTATACTATTCAGACTCTCCCAAAGGGTCAAACTAGAAATTAATACCAACACTCTCTATTCAGCCATTCATCGGAACACAATACGAAAGCTTAAGGAATGTAGGGACCTTGTAATGTGTACAGTCACTGTATCCATTCTTCCTACCAGGAATGATGACTCTTACTCCTTCCATGCCCACATTCATCTATTTGATTCTGCCATAGGGCAGAAATATCCTAATTGGTAGGTTGACAAATGAGTGAAAGTTCACCAAGCCTATATCTGGCAACCCCAGACCATGAATCTCACTCTAGTCACCCAACAGAGAGCTAGGACTTGCCCAGACTGAGCATTCTGACATCCACATGTCATAATATGCATGCTAACACCAGATAATGCTGTGCTCTGAGAACAATAATCAAATCAATGTTATTACTTCTCTAAAGGACATCTCCTAAAAATCCTAGTGTTTGAAATTCCTTTTGCTATCCATTTCCCTCCTGAATATGTATGTATGCTTATGTGTATCTGAGTATAGATGTGTGTATGTGTCCCTCAATTAGAATGTAAGCTCCTTGAAGACAGGAACTACCTCACTACTGTATTTATATTCATCATTTCTCTTATGTCATGGTCCTCTTTGAAAATGAAGCTGCCTAAATGGGGACCCAGCTGACTGGGTGACTCAACTCATCCTCTCTCTTTCATATTTTCCAATAGAATTCAAATAGGAAAAAAAACTACAGGGATAAGTAAGTTATCCTCACAATGTGTTTTGTTGTCAGCTATTGCACAAATAGATAAAATAATCGCTTCTTTGAATCAAAATATTGGGATGTCAAATCATCTATAGGCTTGCTAAAAGCATCTTCAAGACTGCTCTATTATCAGAAGGGGTATGGAGATGATTTCTGCGATGGATATAAGTAGTGGGAACAGCAGGGATCTCAGCATGCACAGGAGGACCTGCTCTATAGGTTCTTAGATCTGCTTTGTCTAAAAGGAAAGCAACTTTTGAGGGGTCAACAATCTACTTTAATCAAGTGTATATATCATTTTCTTAGTTTAAGGGGAAAAGTCGGCACCCTGTACTTCAGAGAAAATACAAACAGAGAAATAAAGACCAACAGACAAGACTTCCAACTGCCTTACCATAAGCAATATACACATCACAGATCAATAGACAGATCCAACTTTCTGACCATTGCATACATGCATAGTTACCAGAGAGAGAAGCACCAACATCTGGGTTTTCAAAGCTTAAGCAGTTACGCAGAGTCCCATCTGGCCAAGCAAACACTTCCAATTAGTAAGTCCCAAAGTAAAACCTCACCTCAGAGTATTTATACACTTTTCAAAGCTGAAAGGCATGACTCTGACCCCGTAGCTCAGCAGAAAGGAACAGAAAGTAGTGAGGCCTATTGATGGGTGGGAAAATCGTTAATTCTTTTCCCCACCCATTATTAACCTTGAATTAACTTTATACTAATGTATTATTATCTTTTTTGTGCAAAGGAGGAAACTAAATCTCTGCGAGGTTAAGTGATGTACTAAGTTTGGCCAACTACCAGATGCTCAAGGTAGAGACCCAGCTGTAAAACTGAAGCTCCTTCTGTTGCATCATATCAACCATTTACCTCCTTCTAAATCTGAAACTGTACCCAGAGACAAAGGCATTACACCAATGACTGGCATAGAGAATCAAAAGATCAAATGAAGGAAAGAGTAGTGACTTTTATTTTAAAATATTTCCCCCAATTCACCAGTATTTATTTTCTCTCCCAGTTGAAAACAAGACACTACTTGTAACAAATACGCAGTTTCAATCAAAACAAATTTTCACATTATTCATGTAAAAGAAAAAAATCTTATCTTGCATCTTGAGTTGATAACCTCACAAAATAAGTACTTTGCTTTGTCATTTCTTATAATGTTGTAGCATTCTGTTGCATCAATATAGCATAATTTGTTCATTTATTCTCCAATTAATAAACATTCCATTGTATTTTCAATTCTTTGCCACCATAGAAAAGCTGCTACAAATATATTTTGTACATAAGGATTCTTTCTCTTACTCTTTCATCTCTGTGAGGGTATAGACTTTTCATGGTATCTATTGATTAGTGGGGATGCAAACTTTGATAGCTTGTGGGACACAATTCCAAATTACTTTCCAAAATGTCTGAATCAGTTCACAGCTCCATCAATAATGTATCAATGTGCCCATTTTCCTGAGCCTTCTCCAAAATTTGTCATTTCCTTTTTTAGTCAACTTTTCCTAAGAGTTGGAATCTCAGAATTTCTTTAATTTGTATTTCTCTAATTATTAGTGAGGTGAAACATTTTATATGATTGCTGATAGTTTGAAATTCTTCTTTTAAAAAGCATATATTCTTATCCTTGGGCCTTCATTAAATTTGGGAATGGCTCTTATTCTTATAAATTTGATTCAGTTCCTTATATGTCTTGTAAATAAGTGTGTTAGAAAAACTTGCTATAAGGATCTAAGCTCCCTTACCTTTTCCCCTCCATTTTTTCTCTTCGAATCTTAGTTTATTTGTTTTGTTTGTGCAAAAAAATCAAATTTATGTAATCAAAATTGTCCATTTTATCTTCTGTAATCTTCTGTGACTCTTATTTGGTCACAATTGTTTTCCTTATCCATAGATATAGAAGATTATCCTTCATCCTCTAATTTATTTATAATGTCACCCATTGTGTCTTAAATCATATTATCAATTTTGATTTTATCTTGCTATATGGTGTGAGGTGTTGGTTTAAACCTAATTTATGTGAGATGGATTTTCAGTTTTTCTAGCAGTTGTTGTTGAATCACATTGAGTCCCTACCTCAGCAACTGGAATCTTTCATTTATTAAACACTAGGTGACTAGGATCTTCTGTTTCTCTATACTATATACCTAATCTCATCCATTACTTAATTCTGTTATATATTTTATCAGTACCAAATTGTTTCTATTATTACTGGCTTAAATCATAGTTTAAGATAGAAGAGTTCTGCTATGTTTTCTTCCTTCCTCTTTATTTTTAACATTATTTCCCTTAATATTCTTGATCACTATTCCTCCAAGTGAATGTCATTATTTTTTCTACCTCTCTAGAAGCAATCTCTTGGTAGTTAAGACAGTATAGCACAAAATGAGTAATTAATTTAGAAAGTATGGTCATTTTTGTAATGTTGACTTTTCCTATGAACAATGACTATTTCTCCAAATATTTGGGTCTGACTCAAATTTTACAAAGAGTGTATTATAGTTGTATTTATAATTCCTGCCTGTGTGTGTCCATAAGTTAGATCTTAGACTCTAATGGGTCCCAGTCCAAGGCTCATCTGACC
This sequence comes from Potorous gilbertii, assembly GCA_028658325.1. Lineage (NCBI taxonomy): Eukaryota > Metazoa > Chordata > Mammalia > Diprotodontia > Potoroidae > Potorous > Potorous gilbertii. Next base: position 31,551,051 of record CM053771.1, on the reverse strand, counting down.
ATTATTGAGATGTTAATGGCTTAGAGTGAATGTAAATAGCATTTTTTTTCTGTGCTGACAAGAAACCCTGAAGGTCTCCCTGTCTCTGTTTGATTTTTTTTTTTTTGAGTAGGCTAACTAAACCATTTTTTGCCTTATTTCTTACCTAGCCTTTAATCACAGAATGAGTGTTGCCTCAGAAAAACTGAGACCTGGGAAAGACCTTAACTTAAAAAGGTCATGCTCTCCCATTGCACCTGTGCTCATCTCCAATCTCCCTGATCATTGTCTTACCCCTGGATTCAGATGACCCTAGAGGAGAGAGTGAGACTGAGGACTTTGTACAGTCCTTCCTCACTTAGAATCAATTTGTCACAAGTCAAGACATTACTCTCATAATGTCATTGTTTCTTTACAAAAATGAAGGATAAGCAAATGTATTCTATAATTATTTTAAATGAAATTTCTTTGCATCTCTTCTTGCTAGGTTTTTATGATACTATAAAAATACACTGACATTTTGTTATAAATTTAATTATTTTTAAACTTTGATGAAATTATTAAATGTTCCAATTAAGTTTGTAGTTGAATTTCTAGGACTTTCTTGATACATCATGAAGTTGCCCCAAAAAAATGGCCATTTCCTATATTCATTTGCTCCAATTATTTTTCTTCTTTTATTGATGTATCTAGTATTTCTAGCACTATGTAAAACAGTGATAATATTAGACATCCTTGGAAATACCTCCAATTTATTCCCTTTTCAAACAATGATAACTTCCAACTTAAGTATTAGTTAACTTAATTCCAACTTAACTGTATTGGGGGGAGTTTATTTGATCCTATTTTTTCTAGTGGATTTAACAAAAATTCGTGTTATCTTTTGTCTAAGGCATTTTCTGCATGTATTGATATGATTATAAGTCGGTTTTTTGGTATTAATTATAGTTTCCTGATAGTAAAGCAACCTGACATTTCTGGTATAACTCCAATCTCAACATGATAGGTAGATAGGTAGATAGATAGATAGATAGATAGATAAATAGATAGATAGATATAGATGTATGTATATTAATTGATATATATATGTTGATATATTGCTATAAACTCCTTGTTAACTTTCTATTTAACCTTTTTTCATCAAATGTTAATTGGAGGCATTGGTCTATAGTAGAGCTTCCTTGCCTTGAATTTGTTTTATTGTTGTTTATTTTAGTATATGGAAAATCTGTTTAAATATAATTAGGTTCTTATGTATTTTATTTTATGCATTTAAAAACATTATTCTAATAAATGGTCCATCACTACACTAGATTGTCAAAAGATTCCATGACACAAAAACAGTCAAGAACTCCTGGCCTCTAATTTTTTTCTCTGTTCTGATGATTCAAGATTATCCACCAATACCATATTTATATCATATAAAAGGAATTTGTAGAATTCCTTTTTTCCCACAATTTTCATAAATATTTTAAGTCATTTTGGAACTTGTTGTTCCTTGAATATTGATGGAATTTAATCACTGCTTTGTCATGAAAGAGGGACATGCATCGTTCCATGAAACTATGAGACATGTCATGCAGGATTACCCAAGACAGGTCAAAGTGGAAAGTTTTGAAAAAAGATGATCCAATGGAGAATAAAATGTCAAATTACTCCAGTATCTTTTCCAAGAAAGCCCCATGGATATTATTAAAACTATAGAAGATATGACACTGAAAGATGAAGATTTGAAGTCAAAAGGTGTTCATTACACTACTTAGAAGAGCTGAGAACTGCAAGTAGCTCCAGAAAGAATGAAGAGGCTTGGCCAAAGTTGAAAGGAAACTCAGCTATGAATGTGCTTACTGACAAAAGGAAAGTCCAATGCTATAACGATCAATATTTCATAGGAAATCAGAAAGCGAGATGTATGAAACAAGGAGAACTGGCAATAATCAAAAAGGAGACGAAAAGATTCAACATTAACATATTGAATATCAGAGAACTTCAAGGGATTGGAATGTGTGAATTCAATTGAAGTGATCATTACATACACCACTGTGAGCAAGAATTCCTTAGAAGAAATTTAGTAACCCTCACAGTCAATAAAAGGATGAGAAAAGATGTCAAAAATGACGGAATATCTGTTCAAATCCAAGGTAAACCAATCAATATTACAATAATACAAGTCTATGTTTCAAGCACTGATGTCAAAGAGGACCAAGTTGTTAAGTTCTATAAACACCTACAACATATTCTAGAAATCACATCCAAAAAACGAATGACACATTTGTCACAGGAGATTTGAATGATAAAGAGATAATTGCAATAATAAGCAAATTGGACTTTGGAGTTCAAAATGAAGTGGAACAGATACTAACAGAGTCACATCAGGATATCTCATGGATCACAGAAAACCACCCAAAAGGCTACTCTACACATGATCATCACCAGATAATCAAAATAATAAATCAGATTGATTATATACTTTGCAACCAAATTTGAAGAAGTTTTATAAAATCAGTTAATAGAAGATCTGGAAGCAGAGGAGACAAGATGGTTGAGTAGAAGCAGAGACTTGCTAGAGCTTTCCCCCCAAGTTCAACCAAATACCTGCAAAAATGACTGTAAACAAATTCTGGTGCTGCAGAGCCCTCATGCATTTTATGGGCTGTCTTAATTTCACATCTTTAAAGTTGCTTTCCTTAGAAAAGCAGATCTAAGAACCTGTGCTATCAGGTCATCCTGGATGTGTCAGGGTGCTTACTGTTTCACGTTATCCTTGCAACTTCTTAGCTCTCCTCTCTTTGCTTAATCTCCTTAATAAAGCTATCCACAACACCACAATTGGAACCTCATTTCTACTGTTTTCATTCATGTCTCAAGTAAACTATGTCTAATCAAGTTTATGATCTCGACATTGAAGTGAAATTATTGTATCTAAAGTCACCAATGATCTCTTGATTGCCTAACCCAATAACCTTTTCTTACTTTTCATCCTTCTAGAGCTCTCTGCCATCTCTGATCATCTTCTTCTGCATACTTTCCCCTCTTTAAGTTTTTGTTTTGTTTTAGATTGCTTTGGTTTGTTTGCTTTTGCATTTCCCTGTGTGTGTATGTGTGATATAACTTTCTCATAGTCTTCTATCCATCTGATCATTTCTTCTCTCTCTCCTTTGCTGTATCTTCATCTAGTTCATAAAGCCTAATTGTTAGTACTCTCCAAGGGCTCTATCCTGAGCCTTCTTCTCTACTCCTTCTATATCTTTTTTGTGATCTCATCAACTCCCATGGTTTCAATTATGATCCCTTCCCAGATCTTTATATTCAGTTGCAATATCTCTCCTGAGTTTTGGTCTCATATTACCAACAGTTTTTGGTACATCTCAAATTGTGTGTTCCCTGGACATTTCAAACTTGACTTATCAAAGCAGAACTGAAGTCAAGTCAACAAACATTTATCTAGTATCTACTGTGTGAGGCACTTTTTCAAACAGTCAGGACACAAAAGAGGTGGAGAGAAAAGTGGACTTTGCTCTCAAGGAGATCTCAGCAACAAAGAGAGCGATTATGCACACATAGTTATTTACAAATAATTATGTACAAACAAGATTTACATAAGATAAATTGGAGATCATCAATAAAGGGAAGGCATTAAGGCTAAGGTGGATAGAAAAGACTTTTTGTAAAGTGTGGGGCATCAGGAGAGACTTAAAGGAATCCAGGGAAGTCAGAAGATGGAGATATGGAGGAAGGATATATAAGACATGGGGGACAACCAGTGAAAATGCCCAGAGGTGGAGATGGAGGGTCTTGTGGGAAGAACAGAAAGGAGTTCAGTGTCACTAGATTAGAGAATGTATGAGGAGGGTGAGTGTAAGAAAAATTCAAAAGAAGGGCCGAGATTGTGAAAGAATTTAAATAGCAAACAGATTTTATAGTTTAAGTAGGTAATAGGGAGTCAATGGAGTTTATTCAATAGGGGAATGACACGGTCCTACATGCATTTTAAGATCAATTTGACAACTGATGCTCTAGAAAGAGGAGAGACTTTAAAGAGAGAGACTAACCACAGCATATGTGAGGAGTTTGTCTTGGTAAGAAGAGTCATTTCTTTTTTGAGATATGTGAAAGAGAAGTTAGTGGTATAAGAAATTGAAGTAGTGATATGAGGAGGAGAGGGGAAGAGCAAGCACACAGAAAATGCTCTCTCTTTCTCTCTCTTTCTCTCTCTCTCTCTCTCTCTCTCTCTCTCTCTCTCTCTCTCCACACATGTGTGTATGTATGTGTGTGTATGTGTGTGTGTGTATGTGAGTGAAATATGAGTTAAGGTTCTCAGTTGAGAGGGTTAGGGTGGGGGAACGCAGGAAAATTTGAGGAGAGATTAAAAAGTTTTTAAGAGCTGCTGTGGAGAATGGGATAGTGAACCTATTAGGGAGATATCAAAAGATTTGGCTTCAGCAATGAGGGGCCTACAAAAATATGTAACAAATTTTCTACTCCCAATCAGGACAGTTCCCTGATCTTTCCAACTTTGTTCAATAGGACATAAGTTAGATTGAAAGAAGTGGATAGTGAAAATAATCCAAGACTGAATCTTGGAAAGGCAATATCTTCAATAAGATACAGTGGGGAGAGAAAGGGACAAGGGGTTTGAATGAAGAGGACAGTGAAGAGTCAAACCAGTTCATCAATGAGTCCATATGGAGAAGAGTATAGCCAATCCATGGGTCATTTTGCTGTCAAATACTGAGGAATAGAAGGTTTGAAGACTAGTAATTATCTCTCCCCCACCCAAAAAAAATCTCTACTCTTCTAAATTTTCCTATTTCTACTTAGGGTACCACCATCTTCCCATCACCAAGTTTACAGCTCCTAATCTCAAATACCTTATATTCTAATGGAGGAATAAAACATGCAAAAAGGACCTGAAAAGAGAAGAGGAAGAAAAGAACAAGAATCATCATGGAAGTGGAGAGAAGGAGGATGTCTGACTCTGGGACATGGTTTTGAAGTCAGAACAGTTAGAGATAGGGCTGGGAGGAGAATGAAGCCACCCAGGCATTAACCTTGTTAAGGATATTCCAGTAGGATTAAGTCACATGCATGTTAGAGTTTTCAAAGTCAGGAAGGTTTTAGATATTAAGAAAAATTTCAGGATCAAACAGAAATAGAGAAGGTATCATTTTGAAGGGCAGAAAGTCAAGGACAGGGTTAGGTGGAGAATTAATGATAAGGGATGAGAATTGAGACATTTACATAGTCATGATACTAACTAGAATATGATTGAGAGTATAAAGTCAAACAAAGAAGAATGAGAGATTGAAAGATGGGGGTACTTGTCACTTATATTTAGAAGAATCTGGGATGGCATAGAGTAAGTGAAACTGAACTGGATATTAAAATAAAAACCATGAACCAGAAGATTGCATCTCTGAGGTATCATATATGGGCATAATATGATGCCATCTTTGGTGTATCATGTGTAGGCACCACATGATTCCTCTTTTGAATATGTATAGGCACCATGCAATTCCATCTTTAAGGTATCATATATAGACACCTTATGATTCCATGTTTGAGGTATCATGTGTAGGCACCATCTGATTCCATCTTTGGGGTATCATATATAGGCCCCATGTGATTCCATCTTAGGTATCAGGCACCATGGGTAGCATAGTGAATAGAGTACAGGCCTATAGTCAGGAAAGCTACTCTTCTTGAGTTCAAATCTACCTCAGACCCTTTCTAGTTATGTGACCTTGGTGCAAATCTCTCAACCCTGTTTGTCTCAATGTCCTTATCTGTGAAATGAGCTGGAGAAGTATCTCTGCCATGAAAACTCCAAATGGTACCACAAAGAGTCAGACATGACTGAAAAGACTGAGCAAACAATATATTGACCATTTCCCCAGCATCTGCTAGTGTAAGAGATATAATTACACTTAAATGACTGAGACATTATAAAACATTATCTACAAGATGTATAAACCCCAGCAGTCATTGATCACAGGATCAAAAGGTAATAGGGTCACATATATAAAGATGGAAAGGACCTCATATCCATCATTCCACAGCTGAGGAAATTAAAATCAAACTTGCCTAAGACTTATGCAAGATCACAGGTCTAATAAGTGATGCAAGATTCAGTGCTGTACCCATTAACCTTTTGGATGTGTACTCAAACTAGCATATGGATTCTATAGTCTATAATTGGTCACAGTTGAAAAGATGGAAATACCTTCTATCCTTTAATATATTTGACTTATTTTCCTCACAGACTTAAAGTGTTGAGTCTTATGACATCCAAGTGTAAAGTGAGTTATCTAGTTCATTTCATCTATAGACAGAACATATAGACATCTACTGTTTATAGGATAGTCATGTAACAAGATGAGCAATGCCTGAAGATGTGAAATGAAATGAACCAGGTTACTTAGCAGCCCCTAATTCACTTCTCCTTGGCTCAGACTAGCCAAGTAGGGCTAATTGGGCTCTGTCCTTGTTGCCCATCTTTTCTTTTTCCCAGTGACTGCTGATTTCAGTGGGGATATAATTATTTAGTTTGGTTCACTTAGCAATGGAAGAAATATGTTGCCATCAAAACTTTATACAGTCTTTCTCTCTAGGGTAATCAAATAGGCTTTATGGGTTCTGATTTCGTTGTTCCCACTTTCAAATTTTCTAATACTTTTGGCCTGCTATTCCCTGGTGGTTGAATACTGGTTCCCTTCTCATTGAGAGTCCTTAGCTACTGAATTAATCTCATTTTGATGTTCATGAGGAACTCACTAATACTTTCTTTTTACTTTGATTTTGTTTTCTTTTTTCTTTCATCCACAAGACTAAAATAAATAATCAACAGAAGCAAGTGTATTACACACTCAGCTCTCATTGAACATTCTTTCTATACTTTGACCCAGAATCCTCTAAACTCTTTCTGAGCCTTCAAAAAAATCTACTCCCACAAAAAATTGTCTTAGCTGATTCTCTGCATTATGCCTGAAATTGATGGCTTCATATTGCCTCTTTTTTCGATATTTCCAAATATTAAGGAAGGATTGGTCTGAAAAGTTATTTTCTTGCTACTGCAAGTAGATGTCTTATTGTCTAATTGATCGCCTCATTTTCATCAGTACATGATACTATAATTATCCTGGTCCTTAAATGGAAGAACCCAAGAGAATAGAGTGCTATTTTCCCCATGTTAGGACTGTATATCACAGTATGATATAAGAAAAAAGAGAAACAGTATTTATTAAGCACCTACTATATGCCAAACACTACGCTAGGTACTAGCAATTCAAATACAAAAATAGAATGGTCCCTGCTTTCAAGATTATATTTGAGTGCATGTTGCTGACCTCATTTCCAAAAATGAATGGTCTGCATACTGCTGGTGGCACAAATAGTATTTGTTATTATTATTTTCTCCACCATGGGTAGTTAGGTGTTTAAGTATATGGAACGCAGGGCCTGAAATAAGGAAGACCTGTGTTCAAATCCAGCCTCAGACAGTTACTAGATGTGTGAATGCTGGCAAGTATGTTAATGCTGTTTCTTCAATTTCTTCATGTGGAGAAAGAAATGGCAAACCACTCCAATGTCTTTGCCAAGAAAACCCAAAAAGGGTCATGAAGAGTCAGAATTGAATGAAATGAATGAATAGTAAATTTCAGTTATACAGTTGAGAAAAAAATGAGGTAAACAGAGATTATGTGCCTTGTCTAGGATTATAGAGCTGGTATCTGACAACAGATTCACTTAAGTCTTCCTGATTCCAGGCCAGAGTCTTATCCACTATACCACAAAGCTGCCTATAAATGTATGTGAAATGTTTTGCAAATTTTAAATTCACTTTAATTCAATAAGCATCTATTAAACACCTACTGCATGCCAGGCACTGGCTAGTTACCAGGGATATGCTGACAAAAATAAACATTAACTCTCCTCAGGGACTTTGCATTCTACTTATACAACCCATATAAGTCAAGTCATGAAGCATTTATTAAGTATTTACTGTATTCTAGGGACTCTACTAAGCACTGGAGACACAGATAAGTAAAGACAAAGTAGATATGAAGCAAATATAAAGTACTATTTTTTTGTATGTCTAGTGTGATAGCACTTGGACACCTCAGAAAGACCTCATGTAGGGATAGCTAGAGTTCCAAGCAGCAGAATCCCTACAATTCTAGGAAGGAGAGACAGCTTGTGCAAACATACCATTGTGGGAGGCAGAATGTCACCTACAGAGAACATCAACCAGAAGAATTAGGCTGGAACCTAATGGATTTCAGAGGGAGTAATGTGACATGCTTAGGAAGGAGGCAGACTCTGAAAGGCTTTATATGCCAGAAAGAGGATTGGACACTTTATCCATGAAACAATAAGGACAAGTTAAAGCTTCAATGATTCTGGAACAGAGGAGGGATGTGGTCAGATCTATGCTTTAGCAATTGTATTTCGGCAGTTGTGTGGAAGACGGATTGGAGAGAGAAAAGGCTAGAAACAAAGACATCAATATGGAGGCCATTGCAATAGTCCCAGCTTTTGTACGTGTGAGAATCTTTCCCGTTTTTATGATCTCTTGGGGATACAGTCCTAGAAGCGATATTGCTGGGTCAAAGGGTATGCACATTTTTGTAACCCTTTGGGCATAATTCCAAACTGCCCTCCAGAATGGTTGGATCAGCTCACAGTTCCACCAACAATGAATTAGTGTTTCAACTTTTCCACATCCTCTCCAACATTATTATCTTCCTGTTCTGTCATGTTAATCAATCTCATAGGTGTGATGTGGTATCTCAGAGTTGTTTTGATTTGCATCTTTCTAATCAATGGTGATTTAGAGTATTTTTTCCTATGATTATAGATACCTTTATTTATTAGTTCAATGTTTTTCTGAATTTCAATTTTATCCATATCTCCTTTGGTTTTCAGTATTTCTAATTTGATATTTACTTGGGGATTTTAAGTTTGTTCTTTTTCCAGCTTTTTCAGCTGCATGCCCAATTTTATTGATCTCCTCTTTTTCTATTTTATTCATGCAGGCATTCAAAGATATAAAACTTCCTCTACGAACTACTTTTGCAGTATCCCATAAGATTTGGTAGGTTGTCTCATTATTGTCATTCTCTTGAATGAAGTTGTTGATTGTTTCTATGATTTGTAATTTAACCCAATCCTTCTTTAGGATTAGATCATTTGGTTTCCAATGAATTTTTGGTCTATCTTTCCATGACTTTTTATTACATATGATTTTTATTGCATTATGATCTGAAAAGGATGCATTGACATCTCTGCCTTTCTGCACTGTATTGTGAAGTTTTAATGCCCAACTACATGGTCAATTTTTTTAAACATGTCATATACTGCTGAAAAAAGATATATTCCTTTCTATTCCTATTAAATTTTCTCCAGAGATCTATCATAAAACCCCAGAGTTTTATTCACCCCTGTAACTTCTTCCTTATTTATTTTAAGGTTAAAGTTATCAAGTTTAGAGAGGGGGATGTTGAGGTCCCCCACTAGTATAGTTTTGCTGTACATTTCTTCTTGCAAATCCCCCAAACTCTCCTCTGAGAACTGGGATGCTATACCACTTGGAGCAGACATATTTAGTAA
>CM053771.1:31499714-31540963 GCA_028658325.1 Potorous gilbertii | reverse complement strand
GAAATGTTAAAATAATGAAGAGGAAAAACCCAAATAGCTCAAGACAATAACAGACAGGATGTCACAAGGCAGCATATGATTAATTGTCAAATGAATTAATCAGAAAATTGCCCCTGTAATTCAGGAAAAAGAGATCACATTAGGCTAGGGAAGTCAGAGAAGAACACTGAAAAATCACATAAACTAAGAGTGGGAAAGGGCTTAAAAAGCCTTGCAATCCATAGATACACTAGAAGTCTCCTTAAAACCAACAATAGTATCCCCATAACTTGTCATACCTCACCAAAGTAGAGCTGAGAGTAACCTTAGAAATGATCAAGCCAAACTCTGGATGAGTAAACTAAGGCACACAGAACATATGTAACTTTCCTAGAGATATATGTCTACTCTCGGTGATGGGCTAGAGATATATGTCTACTCTCGGTGATGGGCTTTGAACCCATCTTCTTCATTGCAGCTTAATTTTCTGTATATTACATGACCCTCTCCAGAAGGAAATCCTTTCTAACCCCACAATGAAAAAGGAACTACTACCTTTTGAGGTAACAGTTTTACTTTGTCATACATTTGACTATTAGGAAGTCTCTACACACCTGCCATAAAACTGTTCCTAGCTCTAGCTTTTTACCACAAAATTGGCTACAAGCCTCCTTCATTCATAAGATAGATACTTAGAGAAAATTGTCATATGCCCAGGAAGACTTCTCAATTCCTTCAGCCTTTTACATGGTAGCTAGGTGGCACAGTGACTAGCATGTCATCTCTGGAATCAGGAAGACTCGGATTCCTGAGTTCAAATCCAGCCTCAGATACTAGCTGTGCAGCCCTGTCAAAGTCACTTCACCCTTTGTGCCTCAGTTTTCTCATGTGTAAAATGAGTTGGGGGAGGAAATAGCAAGCCACCCCAGCATCTTTGCCAAGTAAATTCCAAATGGGGTCATGAAGAGTTGGACACCACTGAAAAATTACCTAAGAACCTTTGTTAGGATATTTTTTTTATTCCTACCTTTCTGGTCAAATTCCTCAGAATACTCTTCAGAAGAAAAATGTTTAGAAGTAAAAGAACTATACAAAACTGCAGTGGAAAGATCATGAGCTCTGGTGTCAGAGGGTCTGAGTTCTAATCCTACCTAAGACACCTATGTACTGGACAAATCATTTCTTTTCCCTGAAATTCAGTTTCCTCTTTCTTTCCTTAAAATGAGGGAAAGGGAGCAGTGGGAGTCTATGTCTTTAGGGTTCATTTACAGTTTTAGCTTTGTGATTTTATGATTATTCGTAAAATGTGTTGCTCATAATCAAAAACAACATTCTCAATTCCATTTGACCCGGACAGAGTGAAGAAGGGCTCTTACCTTTTTTGTTCTAGCTTTACTTCTATGTAAGAAGAAGCATATAAAAAAGTGGAATTTGATTTGAGTTTTTCACTTGACTGTGTTTTGTGTTAGGTTGTTAATTGGTTTTTGGGTATGCTGATGCTTATAGTTAAATTGTGTTTTACTTATAGGCCTATTGATAGGGCTATTGTTACAGCTACTGCTTATTGCTTTTGACTGACTGACATGTATTCATGAATATTCATATACTTTTGAAATGTATTTTTATATTACATATATGTATATATACACACATATATTACATATACACATACACACATACATACACATATGTGTGTGTGCATGTGTGTGTATAATATTCTGTGGTATATGGGATGTTGAGGGAGGACCAGCACCTCCAGTATAAGGGTTTGTTGAAACTTTTTCAGGTTTCCACAGTGCTTATCCACTTCAAAGGTGCTTATCCACCTTTAGTGTCCACACATCACCCAATTCTCACCTTTGGCTCCAAGAAGCTGTAGTATGTGTGGTGATCACACCCAATGAAACCATCTCAGTAGGCAGGCTAAACTAGGTTAAAGGCATCCAATAAGCCTTAAGCCTGTTGATGAGTTAGGGGGATATCTACCTCAAGCATGTAAAGACTTCCCCTGCTGGATAGTGAGATAAAAACAATTTGCCAGGAACACATTTAAAGTAGGGGCTCTGAAATTAATAGAGCTTAGTCAAACATTGGCAATGCCAAGGTCATTCATTGCATCCTAGGCCATTGCCAGTTGTTTTGACTTTTGCCTTGCCACTGGATTTTGATGACTCTGGAAGAGAAAGTGAGGCTGGATTCAAGCAGAAATGAAGACATTACCCATCAACCACTATTACATCCCAACAACATGATGTACATTAGCCTTCTTCAAAAATTAAACATAAACAACGAAAGTTAGCTATTATTTAGATATAAGCAAATAACTTATTTTGATAATTGATTCTTAACCTTTTTTATGACTTGGGAATGGTTTGAGAGTCCAGTGAAAACCATGGATCAAATTCTCAGAATATTTTTTTAATACATAAAATAAAATAAATAGCATTGCAAGGGAAGCCAATTATATTAAAATAGCACAATCAAAATATTTGGCGAGTTGACAGACTCCAGCTTTAAGATCCCCAGATGGTTAATAAAAAGCCTGAGCAATATCATAGAAGTAGGAAAGATGTATTTGATATCTATAAAGTAAGGATTCTTAATTTTGCTCCCTACTTCATATTTGAAATTAGAAAATATAACCATTCAATTCAATGTATATATTTAACATGAGGCATTTCATTTTTATTGGAGTTACAAAACTGAGAAACAACAAACCCTGACCTCAAGAATTGCTAATCCAACTATAGAAATGGAGGAGACCTCAGAGGACATGATGTGTGGCTCCTTAATTTTACTGAGAAAGAAACTGAGGCTCAAAGCAATTAAGCTGATTGTCTACGTTCACAGAAGCGATGTCCCAGAGGCAGGATTTGAACCCAATCATTTTATTCCAGGAGAGCTAGGTTGCAGGGTGTTTAAAGTGTTGGACTTTGAATTAGGAACACCTGAATTTAAATTCTTTCTTACACAGTTACTAGCTTTGTGACCCTGAACAAGTCACTTAACATCTATCTGTTTACCTCAGTTTCTCAATCTGGAAACTAAAGAATAATAACATCTACCTGCCAAGGCTGTTGTGAGGACCAAATGACATAATCAATTGTAAAGTGTCTAGCATAGTGCCTGGTACATGCTATGTAAATGTGATCAATGATGATGAGTGCCAAAGGAAGTATCTAAACTAAGTGCATGAGGAAAACTAAGAACTGGGAAAAACATACTTCTTGTTTGGGGAATTGTACAAAGCTCAATGGAAGTCATAATATTTGGACTGAGTCTTCAGGAAAATGAACATTTAAAAATGTGAAGATGGAGTCATGAGGGATTACTTACATGAATGAATGGAAAATAGATAGAAGGATAGGTATCAATCTAGTTTGGTTGGAATACAAGATGAATGGATGACATCAGGTAAATGTATTGTGAAGTTAAGCTGGGATCACAATAAGAGTCCAGTATTTTATTTTTTTTTCCTGACAAAGTTTCTTTTGAAGTATTTTGCTTCCTGGAGTTAAATAGAAGTCATTAGGTGTGAAGACTCCCTAATTTATACAGTTTGGAGGTGGTCCTGTGTTGCTCCTCTGATTAGGAGAGATTATAATTGACATGCAGCCAGTGGGGGACTTTCAACTTTCAGTACTCTGGATAGTGTCATTGAAAAGTAAGCTTCTCTGGAGTGATTTGGTCTTGGCGTTTAAACATTAAGGGAGAATAATCTCTTCAAGCCTCCCTTAGAGTGGGCATGAAAGGATTACTCCTTGGAAACCATGCACCACTTTTCGATGAGTGATTGAAAAAAATTTCTGCTTAAGGGCTTAAGGTATCTATGGGAAATGGCAATATTTAGAACTGAACTGCTCAGGAAAACAACTCTCCACTCACTGGTGAATTTGTCCCTTGACATTCCTTTTTCATTAACTATGATATTCACTTGTCTAGAATTTTGGTGGTAATGAGAAAAGTCCTCCTGATTTTATTGTTATGGGACATGTCACATGTATTCTTCCTCTACTATTTGCCCTTTGTTACATCTTTTGTGCATGTCTTTCTGGAAGCTACATTGGTTAAAATAAAATATTGTCTAAATGAATATAATTTTATATACCATATAAATGTATTTATTTATAAGCTTTATATTTATACTATATTTTTATTTGGAATTAATCTCTCCTCTATAAGAATACGAGCTTATCTCAAGTAAGGACTGTTTCATTCCTTGATCTTCTATCAAGGTAATAAATGTTTGTTGATTGATTGATTGACATAGAACCAATCTAATAATGAAAAAGTTAACTATTATCACTGCGCAAAATAATTTCAGACAGATGAATTCAGATTAAGTGCAATTAACAATATTAGTATTAGGTGATCAATGATTAAACTTGCCTCCTCTTCTTGGTTAAGAGGACAGGGACTTTAGATGTTAAAGAAAGATCTTATCGCTGGTTTAGTTAGTAAAGGTGTACTGACAAGGATATCCCTTCATTTATTTGATATAACAGACAAACTGAAATTTTTTTGAATGAACTACATATTCTATTTTCTACCTTTGTGCCTTTTAACAGGAATGCACTCCCTTTTCCACCTCTAAGAATCTCATGTTTCCTTTGAGCTTTAGCTCACACAACCCTACCTATGGGAAATTTTTCCCCATCTCACTAATTGCTACTATTCTCTCCCTCCTGAGATCATCATGGATAATTTTATTTGTTTTCCTATTATTTCTCGCCTGTATAATGTAATGCTTTGAAGGACTGTATTTGTGTTCCTAATATGTACCATAATACCTTGTATGTATTGCATATTTAACAAATGCATATTGGATTTAGAGACGACATTATTAGATTAATAAATGCAATTTGTATTGGATTCGATCCAAGTATTAAATGGCTTTAGACTTTCAGAACATGTGATTTTTGGAAATGCATTTAGGTTATCATGTGAGTTTAATAGTGTTAAGTATAGTTGATTTTCTAAGATTCTCTAAATATATCATCTCTCATATGAAAAGGGTGATAGTTTTGTTTCCTCATTACCTGTTTTTATTCATTCTATTTTGTTTTTTTCTCTTCTTGTTGTATCTAGCATTTCTAGTACAATATTTAATAATAGTGGTGATAATGGCCAGCCTCCACACTCATGTCACAGATCTCTCTTTCTGACTCCTAAGTTGTCTTGATTTAGAATAGTATCTCACTCTGACCTTTTCTTGGCTCTGCCACTCCAGAATTTGATTTGAAGTGTTATTTTCAAGTTTTGGGGGGGGAATGTTCAGAGAGCTAGGCTGAGAACTTTCTTTACTCTGCTGTCTTGCTCCTGAAAGGAACATCATGTAAGTCATTGTATCTAGATTATAAAATGTATGGGAGAATAAGATGTATGATGATGGGAATGTTAGGAAGGGGTCAGCTTATGAACTCTAACTGCCAAAGAGAGGAGTCCAAAGTATATCCTAGAAGTAATAGGCACTCACTGAGTAATAGTGGTGGGCAGGGCAGTGTGATATTATTTGAAGATAGCCAAAAGGACAGGCATAGTATCACAAGCCTTCAGCATCATTCTCTGGGTTGTTGTCAGTGGCATGATAAAACTTCCCTTTTAAATCAAGAAGTTGTATCCCTTTATTTGTGAGAAGCCAAAATCAATTCTTATTGTCTCATTGCAGCTTGGAAAAATATCCTTGGTTCTTGAAGGCTATACCATTGGAATGCAAATAATACTGATTCTAATTTATATAGTGTTTTGAGTTTTCCAAAATTAGTTTTACAAAATGCCATACCCTCATTATTTCACTTGTTTCACGCAATAATCCTATGAAATTAGTATTTTATTCTAATAAAAGGGGTATTATCAGACCCCTTTTTTAGAGGAGGAAAGTGTGGTTCAGGAAATTTAATGATGTCCACAGTAACACCCTCACTATCAGAGATATAATCTCAATCTCAGGTCTCTTCCAAATCCAAGTACAGTTCTCTTCCCACTCCAAGAACCTGTCTCTAGCAAATTATATAAAGCTAGAATAGCCCAGCAAAGTACTGTGTATCTTCCATCCACCTACCTAAGGGTGGAGAGAATCAATTTCCTATTGATGAAGTCTTAGAAATTTTTTTCTAGTCAGAACAGCTCATGAAGGCAGTCTACTAATGCCTGAAGGGTCTGTGATCCATGTTGATGGTGGGATTATCTATGCAGATGAAATCATGATCCTAGAAGCACTGAAGTACTAGAAAGACTATCTTTTCTTAGTATTACAAATGTGTTAGTATTATAAACACAATTATAAATAAATTATATAGGAGAAAACCTGTGTCTAATAGGCTATATAACATGGTGGATAGAGTGGTAATTTGAGAAACTAGAAGATCTAGGTTTGAATCCTCCCTCCTACTTGTTAGCTGTGTGACCATGGGAAGGCATTTAATCTCTCTGAGCCTTAACTCTCTCATCATTAAAGTAGGGTATGAATATCTGCACCTACCTCACAAGGTTGCTGCAAAACTCAATATTTTCTATTATATGCTTTGTTTTGGAAATCTAGAAGAATTAAATGAACGTAATTTATTTTAGGAGGAGTATACATCATACAAACCCTTCATAGAGTGAGAAAAATCATTAAGATTGTCAAATTTAAAATGTTCACCACTTCACTTAAGAATTCAGGGAATCCTGATTTTTTGAATTGAGGCTTTAATATTTTAACTTTAAAACGTTAAGGATTAGCCTGATGGTTTAGTGGACTAGAGATATAGATGTAGCATTCAGAAATAAAAGTAGGTTATTAATGTTAAGTGAAAACAATAACAAATCACTTTTATATAGTACCGACTATGTTCCAGGCACTGTGCTAAGTGTTTTACAATTGCTATCTCATATGATAATCACAGGAAATTTTGAAGGTTGGCACTAATATTATCTCCATTTTTCAGATGAGGAAACTGAGGCAAATGTAAGTTAAATGACTTACCCAGTGTCACAAAGCTAGTAAGGGTCAGAAGTTGTATTCGAACTCAGGTCATCCTGACTTCAGATCCAGTGAATTCACTAGCTTATGTATCACCTAGCTGCCCCCCAAATATCAGCATGATCTGCCATTTTTGGAACATCTGGTCAATATTTATCAGAAAGCTAATAGGTGAGGGAACACAAAAGGTGATGGTGAGTGGTTGGCATCTTACTTGATGGTTACTGCTTCACATACTGTTGAGAAACCATTCCTTGTTTGTCCTCTCATAGCAGCCCTAGAAACCTAATTGACTTAATTGCATGACGGCAAGAGGTGAATTACCACACACATGCCAACAGGGCCACAGATGTCACTTTGAACCATTTTGCCTGATAGTAACTACTTTCAAGTAAGGAAAAAATAAACAAAAACACCTCATCTGGAAACAAAAGTGTTGTACTGATACCTTAGCCGCATGTGTGTGAAATGACAACCAGTCACTGCGCTGGGACTCATATCCCTGGCTATCCTACATTCAAGGTCAGCTTAACTGTGAAAAGCAATCCTCATCATATATGTTGACAATGAGTGACAGTAAGAGAGGGGATGAAAGACATAGTTACAGTTTCTACTCATGAGCAATCAAAGGGCAATTAATGGATTTCAATTCTGACCTTAACTTATATTGAAAATATACTATCTGGAAGAGAATAGGACTTGATTAGTGTACTGTAATAGATATTTGTTTCAAATGGAATGAAACCTTAGTTAAACCCTCACATGCCAGGACATTCAAGGAATGTTGAAAAGGATAGGAGACAGAAAATACAATTATTTAAGTGAAACCAAATGAATTCTTAAGGACTCCTTATAGTGATATATAATATATCATTTGTAAGGCAAGTACAGGAAACATGAACAGTGAGAGTAGAATGCTGGGGCTTACAGTCAGGAAAAAAAAGGGTTTAAATATTTCCTCTGACATAAATAAGCTGTGTAATCCTGGGCACATCATTTCATTTGTATACAGCTCAAACTATTCTCAGGGATTTGTCTTTTATATAAATGGAAACCTGTAATAGTGAAGGGACTTTCCACCCTGGGGTTTTGTGGCACCAAAGAACAGTTATCTCCCACACTCACATATACATTAAAATAGTATTGATCATTTATTGCCAAGCATTCCACTCCATTATTTTCCACTTAATGGTATTAAAACTGAATCATTTCTGGTATTAATCATTTCTATCAGGATAGCTTTCCTACTCTCCCACCACCATATTAGGAAATGATAATTAGTTTCCTTGAATCTCACAGAAAAACAAACAAATAAAAACAAAAACAAGCAAAAATCCAACAATGATAAGCACTTGTTTTGCCCCTCTCTAACGTCCTTATTCCATGCCTGTTAGAACTACCTATGTTTTTCTAAGCTTTGTGAAGGCACGAACTTGAGTGTCCTATTAAGTTCTCAGGGTCACCATTTAGGAAAGGCATTGATAAACTGGACAGTACCCAGAGGAAGGAGATCAAGTTGGAGAAGAGATGGAGTCCATGCAATATGAATATTGGCTGAAGGAACTGGGGGTATTTAACTTGGGGAAGAGAAGACTTCAGGAATTTTCCTCCCCTTTAGGAGATAAGCTCCTTAAGGTCAGGGTAGGCATTACTGTTTTGAAAAACTCAGTTGTAAAAACCTTCCAGCTTGATTTTCATTTAAACATTGTTTATACTGTTGTGTTGGTTCTTATTGGTTGTCTCTGAATCAATTTTTCTGTCTTCTATGTTTCTCAAAATTCCTCTTATTTATCATTTCTTATAGCACAAAAACACTTCATCACATTCATGTAAGAGTTCATTCATTTGATTCCCCAACAGGTTTTCTCTCTCTCTCTCTCTCCCCCTCCCTCCCTCCATTCTTCCCTCCCTCCCTCCCTCCCTCCCTTCCTTCCTTCCTTCCTTCCTTCTTTCCTTCCTTCCTTCCTTTCTTCCCTCCCTCCCTCTCTCCCTTCCTCCTCCCACTTCACAAGGTGCTAGGAATATTTCTTGTTGTCTTTGGTCTCCTTGGGGTTTTATACTGAGTAATGAGATTGTTGGATCAAAGGGTTTGGTCAGTTTAATAAATTTTTCAGAAAATGCCAAAATTTTTTCTAGAGGTGACAGATTGAAGACGGATGTTCTGAGCCACCAATCCAGTTCCTTGACTCACCATCACCTAATTTTAAAATAGCTTGTCAAAGATAAGTCCAAGATGACCTGAAAGGATATGAAATTTATCTCATCTGTAACAATCTCTGTTATTATAGTTTATGTAGAAAGCAAAGTGAATAGAGAGAAAATTATTTGTGTTGAAGTAACTCAATCCAATACGAAATGTTTGCAATCTACCTACCAACATACGGCAATATGGTAACAAAGTTCTGTCTAAATAATTGATACTTTCGTCTACCTATAGAGACTCTATACATACAGAGTATGTATAGAGAATACTTATGGACTTACAGACAAGAAACAGACAGCAGCACCCACTCAATCCAAATCTCCTCCCTCAGGTTTATGAACAACAATTCAGGTACATTGTAGTTCACTTAACTGCTTAAAAGCTTCAATCAATGGATCTTCATTGGTGCTGGCAAATCATGCTTTCATGCTTGGAGATCATGCTTTCTTCCATCACCTGTTATACAAATATTCATTAGTAGACATTTGCTTCTGTGACACATTTTCTGGCAAACTGTTAGAGTCTGCTTCTAGATGTTACTTAACGAGACTGGCAGTTGGAAGCTCAAATCATCTTTATGACTTCTGTGGATTTTACCAGCTGCCAGTGAATGATATTACTTTCCCATGATTAGCCAATGACAAATGACTCTTCTCTTTTTCAGCCTTTTCCCCTGAGTGATATTGATGCACTAGAGAAAGAAAAATTCCAGAAAAAAATACTGTATCCTTGGCCATACTTGAGTAGACTTGTAAAAGATCAATCTATTAATAAAAAAAAAAGATTGATCTATAAAGACAAAAGGCCTGAGCAAGACAGGAAGAGTTATTGGGTTGGAATAAAGTTGGCCTCATTATGAGCAACAGAGTGTCACAGAAAGCAATACATCCTTTTAGAATCATGATCATGGCAAGAGCAGCTTCATCACCAGGGGAATTCTTGACTCTCCGGCCCAGGTACTGATATAAGTCAAGGCTAAGAATAGTTTGGTTTTGATAGCTTGACTTGTTTCTGGTAGAATAAAATTTTTGGCTATGGAACAAATAATCAGAATAGACTTACCATATATGCAGAAGAGGTTTATCATTGTTAGAATGAGATACTCTCAGAACAGTATTCTCCGAATCCAGTCTAGTCTGCTAAATTTGAACAAAAGTAAAACCAATCAGGAAAAGAAAATCAAACACGTTTACAGACAGAAGAAGCTGGAATGGATAGCTAGCCCAAAGAATGATAGTCAGGGAACAGAAAGATTGTGACAGACTAGAATATTTGACCATATGTTACGAGGTGAAATTTTTTATAGATAAATAAAAGCATTGTGCATTATTTAAAAGACTATTGATTTCACAAAAGCACAAGATTCTTAATGTATGGTTGCAGGGTAGTTCCCCAAGGAGGAAAAACATTTGGGGTTTTTGGTGAACAAAACTCAATATGAAAGCCTACATTAAAGGGTAGTCAATTTTTTTTAAAAGGACAATATGACTTTAGATTGAATTAAGATAATTGGACCATAGATTTCAAGCTACAAGAAATTTCAGCAGCCTTTTAGTCTGATCATTCTATTTTATAGTTGAGGAGACTGAAGTCCAGGAAAGGTAAGTGACACCTAAAATCCCACAAGTTTTTGTTGGCCTTTATTTTTAAAGAAGACCCATGACACCATGGGGTGATTTTTTAACTTGCACATGAATTATATTTAAGTGAGGCAGAGTTACATAAAAAGGTCAACCTCACTCTCTCTTCCAGAGTCATCAAAGTTCAGTGGCAGGACCAAAGTCTGAATGGAGTGGATGACCTTGACATTGTCCGTGTCTGACCATTAAATTAAAACTAAGCTCCCAGTCACCTTCATGGACATTTGAATAAATTGCTCTGATCTACCCATTTCACTGGGGCAAGTCTTCACATGCCTGAAGTAGACATCCCCCTATTTCTCCTATAGATGTGAGACCTGTCAATCATCCTCAATCTGGTTCAGCCTTTTTTTCTGAGATTTTACCAAAACGTGACAGCTGCATATGCTACAAGTGGCAGTTACAATGGTAATAAGATCTAATGTGTCTATAATGTTTACTACATGTCAGGCATTATGTTAAGTTCTTTCTAATTATCTCATTTGGGCTTCACAACAACCTTAAAAGGCAGATGCTTTATGATCCCTATTTTACAAATGAAGAAACTGAGGCAGACAGAGATTGAGTTAATTGCTTAGGGTCGCATAGCCAGGAAGTATCTGAGACAGAATTTGAACTCAGGTCTTCCTGCCTTCAGGCCCAGCACTTTATCCATAGCTACCTAGTAGCTGACAAAAGATTAGTTTTCTGAATTCAGAGTCTGACAGGAAAGTGACGAAGCAGCAGGTGCGGATACACTGAGAGCTCTAGTCATAACCCCACACACAGGTGGCCCAGGTCAGGCTTCCCTGGAAGCAGCAGTGGGATCCAGCAGCCCCTTGGGTGTCTGAGCCGCCTTTTAAGGGTCACATTGCTCACCTCCTGGTATGAGGAAGGGGGCTAGAAAAGGTACCCTAAAAATTGTCTGCTTACCCGAACCTGGCCTGATTACTATGGTCCCACTCTGTGGTCGAAACACAAAGGAATGTATAAAATGTATAAAAATACCTGCAAATATGATTCCACTCACCATCAGCACATGGAATATGCACACATTTATGGACAACACAAAATCCAACAGACCTTAAAGATGAATTGCTCTTGCTGCAAGAGAACTCAGCCATGTTATCAAATGCTTTCAATGAGAATGAACATGGCATCAAGGTCAACTACTATACTGATGGTAAGTTCTTCAATTTGAAAAGACTGCAAGCCAAGAACAAAGTGGAAGGAGTGTTGGTGCATGATTTTCTGTTTGCAGCTGATTGTGCACTCAATGCATCCTCTGAAGCTGAGATGCAGCAAAGTATGGATCAATTCTCTGCTGCTGGTGCTAATTTTGGCCTAATAATTAACAGCAAGAAAACAGGTGTTTCATCAGCCACCACCACACCATCCATATGTGGAACCATCAATTACAAAAAAGGGAGAAGTTTTGAATGCTGTGGATAAGATCACTTACCTTGGTAGTGTATTTTCTAGGGATGTACACATTGACAATGAGATTGACACACATTGACAGAGCTAGTTGAGTGTTTTGGAGGCCCCAAAGAGAAGAGGTATTAGACTGACTACCAAACTGAAAGTCTGTAGAGCCATTGTGCTGACCTCATTGTTGTATGCCTACAAAACATGGACGGTATACCAGCGCTATGCCGGGAAACTGAATCGCTTCCATTTGTACTGTCTTAGGAAGATTCTGAAGATCACTTGGCAGGATAAGGAACCAGACACCGAAGTCCTTGCTCTAACTAAACTGCCAAGCATTCTAACTATGCTTCAGAGAATACAACTCTGATGGGCTGGCCATGTTGTTCAAATGCAAAATGTCTGCTTGCCAAAAAGACTATTTTATGGAGAAGTCACATGGGGCAGGTGATCACATGGTGATCAGAAGAAGCATTTCAAGGACACTCTCAAAGTCTCTCAAGAACTTTGGATTTGATTGTGTGACATGGGAGACACTGGTGAAGGACCACTCAGCATGGCGTGCTCACATCAGAAAAGGTGCTGTGCTCTATGAGCAAAGCAGAATTGAGACAGCACAAAGAAATGTAGGATTCGACCATTTGGGGTATCCACCCCAAATATTCACATGGACTATCTGTGCTCAATCTATTGTAGAGCACTTTGAGCTCATGTTGTTCTGATCAGCTACAGTTGGACACATTGAAACTTCATTTTGTCACGGTGATGCCATTTTGGTCTTCTTTGAGAATGAGGACAACAACCAATATTTCCATTATGGAACACCCTCCAAGATGATGGATTTTATTGCCTCTGCCCTTTTCAAACCAGGTAGGTATTTCTTGGAAGAATATTGATAAGCTGGAAAGCCTCCAGGGAAGTATCATCAGGATGGTGGAAGATCTGGAGACCAGGCCACATAAACATTGGTCCAAAAACTGAGGAGATTAATGTGAAGGAGAGAACACTCAGGGTGGGGAGGAGTATGATTTAAAGAACTGTCGTGTCAACAAAGAATGGCATTTATTCTACTTGGCCCAAGGTAGCTTGACCAACCTAGAGTGACTATATTGACAGTATATTTAATAGACAAACTAAATTTAATGTAAGGAAAATCTTCCTCATAATTAGATCCATTCAAATGGTCTTCAAAAGGTAGTGGGTTCATTCCTTTTCACTTATTATTAGAGTATTTGCTGAAGAGTTTCTTTCTTTTCTTCCTCTTCAGAAATGAACTGAATAAAAAGGTTCCAAAAAAACCTTCCAATTACTTGACTTTGTGGGAAAAAAAAAAGAAACTACTGAAACTTCATAAATTTTTTGAAACTTTCTCTTGAAGCTAAATATAATCTCAACTCTAAAATTAATGATAATAGAGCCAGCATTTAAGGATGGCATCCAAAAGCTATTGGAGATACCAGTTGTCAACAGTCTCAGAATTGAAAGGAACCTCAGAGGTCACCTAATCTAACTCCTATTTGAACCTCTACTCTCATAGCAAGGTTCCCGCAGTCTGCCTGGTGATCTTCCCAATGTCTTAATCTTCTGAATACTCACTACCCATCTGTTAGAACCTACACAGAACACATGATTTAATTTTCTCCTCATGGAATTCTCTATTCATCATGATAAAGAGTCATTTCTAATAACATTTTCAATCCTATTCATTCATTACTGGAGGATTGATTAGGAGTAAGTCTTCGGTATTTGACAAGGCTTTAAGATTCTTGCCTGCCCTCCTCTGAGATTGTCTGAGTGTAAACGGGTTAAATAAGAATATTTCACATGGGGCTGAGCTGAAATTTGGAGAGTTTTTCCATTTTTTACCATTTCAGTGAACACATCATGAAGCCAATTGCCAAGGTGAGATTTTTTTCCCAATGCTTAGATAATTTGCACTCCTGATGAGAAATTTCTATACCATCTATTCAATCTATTGCACAGTGGGCATAATAAGGAGAACTAGAGGGAGAGAGAGAGAGAGACAGACAGACAGACAAAGAGAGAGACAGAGAGAGAGAGACAGAGACAGAGAGAGACGGAGAGACAGAGACAGATGAAGGGAAGGAGGGAGGGAGGAAGGGAGGGGAGAGGAAGAGAACATAATAGCGAATGTGAATAATTGAGGGAAAAGATTAGATTCACTGAGATGAAAGCCAAAGGAGAACAATCCATGTTCCATCTCTGTGCCTTTGCACTAGCTGCTCCCCTCACCGCCTTCTGAGAATACCCTCCTTCCTTTCTTTTCTTAGAATCTCTTTATTTCAAGAATCAACTCAAGCATCATTTTCTACATGAAATCATTCTGAATTCTCCTAGCTTTACCTTCCTTCCTTCCCAAATGACCATGTTCTTTTCTGCTTATTCTTTCTATCTCTAGTGCCTGGCATATAAGCACTTTAATAAATTCTTGTTGACTGACTGCCTCCTTGAGCACAGAGACCATATTTTTTTTGCTTCTCTTTGTACCTCCAGTGCCTAGAATAGCTCCTGCATATGTCAAACGTGGAATAAGTATTTGAATATTGTTTGACTTATACTATTTTCGTTGAATGAATTTTAAGATGATTTAAGAGATGGTTTACGTTGGAAAAAAAACTTTTTATTTGTGGTTTTTCATTTTCATTCATTTCTAAGTATACCCCCATAAATACGCATGTACATAGTAAATCATTCTTTATAATGATGATTTTTATTCAAAGAGGCAAAAGTTCATCAAAATTAACCAGCACATTGACTATGACTTATGTCTATATCATGATATACATAACATATATCCACATTCCCCATGCAAGTGCTAGTTTTATTTTGTTTGGGCTGGCATGTGCTAGCCAACAAAATTCACAGAAAATTAAATTGTTAGTTGAAACTCTGGATAGTGAGCTATCCCCAGAATAAAGTGTAAAGAAGTAAAAATTATGTGAAGATCATATGAACCTGTGGATTTTAATTAGTTGAGGAAAATGAGCACCTAGAAATGTCCTAAGTAACCCCAAAGAAAAACTGAAGAGATATAGCTAAAGACTGTTCTTGTTCTAGACCTCAGGGGATGTGGTATTTACCTGTTGCCAGTACGAAATGCTGAAACATAATGAGATTACATTATTGGATGTGTCCTCCAAGCTAAGACTTAGTTCAGCTGGAATTTGGGAGATGGATGCCAGAATCACTCTCTGATGACCTCTGCAGTTGATCAAGGACAGGTAGGCTTAGAATTGACAGACTTGGCCGAATACTTTGCCCAAGGGAAGCTCATTTGTATTCCTTGTCATTGGGGACCTCCAAGTATGGGTAGGTCATTCTGCTCCTTTATTCTGTCCTAAAGCCCATCAAAAGTTTGTTGTCCATATTTTATAACTTGGACAATTTGTTTAGCCCTGGTGATTTACAGTGAACTGCCTACCTGCCAAGTTGATTTATTATCAGTCAAGACTATGGTAGATGCTGCAGATAACTTCAAGTCCAAATCATCTCTGACACCACAGCAAGAGCAAACGACACTGATATGGGGAGGCTACAGTCCAGAGCCAGGAAAGGAATATGTCTGTCAATATACAGAAAGGCTATCTCTGACCCACAAATAGATGCCCATAGGAATATACTATACTTCAGTCAATATGGACTCTCCTCAAAACTTCAAGATGCATCATAGATGTGAGACTGAGACTAAAAGTGTTCTGAGGAGGATATATCAGAGAAAAGGTATTGCATATACAGTTAGGGTTCAAATTCTGACTCTAATACTTACTAGTTGCATGGGAAAGTATTCAACTTTTCCTTATCTCACTTCAGCTATAAAATTCAGGAACCGGACTTCATAGACTCTAAGTACCCCTTATAGCTCTAAATTTAAGAACCAGGGATTTTAGTTTTGCTGGGTAACTGCAGGATTTTTCTCTATCTCAAAACTTAATTTCAGCCCATGTCATCACTGGACCAAAGGCCTTTGCAATTTCAACCCATTTCTTAGTCTGCCTAGGACTCAGGGGTGGGGAACCTATGGGCACGTGTTGCCTTCTAGGTCCTTGGGTGCAGCCTTTTGACTGAGTCCAAGTTTTACCGAACAAATTCTTTTATTAAGGGGATTTGTTCTACGAATTTTGGATTCAGTCAAAGGTCCACACTTGAGGACCTATAGGGCAGGTTCTCCATCCCTGGGTGGTGCTAACTCTCAAGCAGTCTTTTCTCACAAGGTCTTTCAAAATTCTAATTTCTTTCAAAGGGAGGTTTATGTTCCACTTCCTAGAGAAGTGTATCCTGCTCCCTCAATTATTAGTTATATCATATGAAGACATATCTCTGTGTACTGTATTTATGGAGTGGAATGGTAGCTCTTTAAGAGCAAGGAATAGTCATCTTTTTGCCTTTTGGTCACCAGTGCTTTGAAAATACCCTTGTCATTGTTAGTTGCCTAACAAAACCTGTATTGTATCGTATTGTACTGTAGTGTGCTCTATTGTACTGTGCTATGCTCTTCTATGTTGTGCTGAGTTGGGTTGTATTATGTTGTATTATGTTGCAGAGGCTTGACTAGGTTTGGAATTCCAAAAGTCAAATTGACTCTCCTTTTATGATATATGTGAAGCAGTGCTAGGGAAAAAGATGAAGCATACTTTTTTGTTCATCCAGTGGAAAAGATAGCTCATTTAGCATGCACACACACAAACTCAGTCAACAGCTTTTATTAAAAGCTTCCTGGAAGGGCATGCACACCCAGAATCTTAGAGTCCAACCTGGACATGGCAGAAGCCTCTACAAAAATGTACCTAGCAAAGGATCATTCAAGACAATGGGTCATTTAGACTCTGTTTGAAGACATCCAGTGACAGGAAACTTGTAACTTCCAGTAAAATCCATCATGCCTTGCTTAGCATAATTCTTGAGAAGTTTAGGCACTTGCCCCCCTCCTATCAAGCCATGTTCAATCTCTTTTCAACTTTATCTTCATTAACCCTAGTTCTTACTGCTGGATTCAAACAGAATAAGCCAATCTCCTCTTAGACATCTTAGCCTTTCAAACACTTGAAAATAGTTAATAGTTATTTCCAACATCTTTCTTCAATTGAATCTCATATCACATGATTTTGAAATTTTTGACTTTTTTTTTTGGAGAAAGGAGCACATTGCTTGGGATCCTTTCCAATTCATTGATGCCCATCTTAAAATGTGGTGAATTAAACATAAGATTCTAGATGAGGGCTAAATAGGACTGAACATAGCAGGACTGTGTCCAGCTGAATCCTGGATGTTACGGCTCTCTTAATAAATCCAAGATTTCACTAGCTTTCACAAATACTAAAGAGTAATCATTAACTTGCAATCAAAAATCCCAGAACTTTCCCCCAATCAACTCCTGTCTAGTTATCCCTTCCCCACAAATCAAATAGGTGAAATTGATTTTTGTACCAAAGTTTCAGACTTTTTATTTATCTTCATTAATAACTAGCATCTATATAATACTTTAAGGTTGCAAAGTGATTTATGTTTTTGATTTTGTTTAATTTTCATTTGATTCTTGGGCAGTTAAGTGGTGCCTTAATATATAGAGTGCTAGACTTTGAATCAAGAAGACTCATCTTCCTGAGTTCAAATGCAGCCTCAGACACTTACTAGATGTACGACCCGGGGCAAGTCACTGAACCCTGTTTTCCTCCATTTTTTTCTTCTATAAAATGAGTGGGAGAAGGAAATGTCAAACCCTCCAGTATCTTTATGAAGAAAACCTCAAATGCGGTCATAAAGAGTCAGACACAACTGGAACAAAAATTTGATCCTCACAATCACCCTCTGAGGATTACGCCCATTTTGCAAATGAGAAGACAAAGGTTAAATAGCTTGCCCAGGGTCAAACAATTAATAGTGTCTGAACCACTATTTAAACTCAGGTCTTTGTAACACTAAGTCAAGCTATGCCACTTAGCTGCTATTAAATTTAATCTTATTTATTTCAGACTACTGGTATTTTTTTAAGATACTGATTCATTTGCTTAGCACATTAGCTATCCCTTAAATGAGTCAGATTTCTTCAGCATGTTGAATTTCTCTTGCTTAGATGTCTTAAATAGGTAAGTAGCAGCTTAAGATAATTTTTTAAAGTAAATGGAGAATTTATATTGAAACTATTGAATGCATTTGAAATCTCTTCACCATTCAAAATGCTTGGAAAGGAGTTGAGCTATAGAATTAAAAGTATGATCAGTCTGAGCCTTCAAGCTAAGAGCAATAATTAGTGTATGCACCATAAAACTAGGTTTTAATTAAATACATCCTCAAATGGGGAAATTGGAAGTTTTATGGAGTGCAGTATATATAGAACACTTTCAAATGGTATTGATATCCAGGGAAATGCCCAAATTTCACTGGAAAGTTAACAAATCTAACTCACATATGGTATCATAAAATGAATACAACTGAGAATAGCCATAGTAATAAGCAGAACTTTTTTTCCCTTTCCCCTAAAATTATGACTGATAATGAAAAAAGGGGGGAAATCAGGAGGTAGTTTTGAAATAATCTGTGTGAAAATACAAGAGAATCATGGAATTTAGAGCTGGATTGGGCCTTGGAAGTCATTCAGTCCAATCCCTCTATTTCATAGATGTAGAAAGAGAGAGACAAAGTGATTTACCTAAGATCATACATTGTAGGTAGAGCAGTCATTGTTATTTCTAGGGAAAAAAGTGTTCTAAAGTTCTAAAATCCTTCAAAGCCAGCGATACAATTGTGGAGAAAATAAGAAACCAGTGCACAATGAACCCTAGTGTCATTGCACTAAAAACGGCTTCTGACTTGTTTCTACCTGTTGCCAAGAGGGACAGACAGGCCAGGGTAAGGGAACAAAAGGAACATTTTGGGGCCCAGTAAAATATCAGAATGTCTAAACTTGTTGACACATACAACAATTTGCTTCCTGGTAGGGGAATTTGACATGCCAACACTTGAAAAAAAATTTTTGAATTTGTAGATAGGGCTCAGCTATTATCTGTGTCAGTTGGGAAAAAACGTTTATTTTATTTTTTTTATTTTCATGTGTGTATGTCTATGTGTGTGACGTGTGTGTATATGTCTGTGTTCAATGGACTTCAAATTTACCTAATAAATTTCTTTCAATATACTCAAAGTATTTGATATTTGTATTCTTCCTTTATAATAGCTTCACAAATTGGTGGGTTAATGGCTCCCAGAAGTGATGGAACTAATGGGAAGCACCCGGTGGAGAGGTTATTGTGATGGGCTTGAAGTCAAGAGACATGAATTCAAATCCTGTTCCTCACACTTACTACTGATTGATAATGAACATGTCACTTAATTTATTTAAGCTAGTTTTTTAATCTGTAAAATAAATTAATAAACCTCAATACACCTGTCTTACAAGATTAGTCTAAGCGTCAAATGAGATATGAAAACACTAATTATTTTTGGACTTTTAAATACTATAGAAATGATGGGCATCATCATTAGAGTTGTCTAAAGTCCCACGGCAGGTCAGTAGAAAGAGTGCAGATTCAATTTCATTCAACAAGAATTTTTTTATAGCACCTACAATGTACTAGACACTGGTCAAGGTGTCTAGGAAAAAAAGGCTAAGAAGAAACAGTTCCTACCTTCAAGAAACTTACATTCTATGAAGGGGAACAAAATATATAAAGAAAGGAAATAAGACTAGAGATAGGGACTAGACCTTTGAAGTTTATCTGCTGAAGGAACTCATGGACAAAGAGATTCCCTCCATCATTTCTGGTGACATTTTCTCTACAACTTCTAGTCCTATAAGCCAGAAAGGGACCTTCTAAAACTAATTTTATAATCTTGTGATCCTGCCTCCAGTCAGTCAAGAAGTGTTTAAGTATCAACTATGTGCCCCAAATTGGGCTAAATGTTGGGAATACAAAGAAAGTTAAAAAAAATCGTATCTGACTGTAAGGAGTTCACAGGTTGTTTATTCTAGACCTACCTATATTATTTAGTCACCAAGGGTGCACTTGTTCAAAAAAATTCAGAAAAGAACTGAGAAATAAAAATGTTATATATATATGCATAATTGGCAATTCCCAAATATATATATATATATGTGTGTGTGTTTGTGTGTGTGTGTGTGAGTGTGTGTGTGTGTATGTATTATGTATATATATATATATATATATATATATATATATATATATATATATATATAATTGGCAATTCCCAAATACATATATATGTATTATGTATGTATGTATGTATATAATTGATAATTCCCCAACCATGACAGTGTGGTACTATTGAGAGAATTTGGTCCTTGAAGCAAGAGGAACTGAACTGAAATCACATCACAAATACTTATCTGACCTTGGGGAATTCACTTAGACTCTTTTGGTCTTTTATAAATATTTTCTCATCTGTGAAATAAGGATATTGGACTAGATGGTCTCAGATGGCCCTTCCATTTCCAAATTCATGATCCTATGAACAATTTTAATTAATATTAAATGGACACACACATATATGTGTATATATATATGTACCTGCACATGTTTACATGCAAATATACACGTATATTCATATGTATCTATATGTAACATGTATATGTATAAGAATATGGCATGACATCTTTTTTAAAGTACAATAAAAATAGACTTCTAGGAGTAAAGATGTTGGAGTAAGCTGTAAATCACTGTAACTCTCATATTCATCTCCAAACTATCATAAAGTTGTGTCCACCAAATAAAACCTGGAACAGCAGAACCAGCAAAAAGATTGAGTGGAACAATCTTTTAGACCAAGAAACTTGGAAGATCGACAAGAAAGATCTGTCTCCCTTGGGTAAAAGAGAACACAGTCTAGGACAGGGAGTATCCCAGCAAGCCAGCAGTAAGACCAATATTAGCAAACCAATGAGTGATCCTGAGTCCCAGTGTGGCTGATCAGGCAACTGCCAACACTACTCGCCCCTCCCCCAGCATGTGCCTTATGATAGTCAAGGGAACAGTCAGACTCCAGCTGTCAGATCACCATGTAATTCAATGTAACCCTGGGGATATGCAGAAACACACTACCAGCCTCAACACATGGAAGACACCAGCACTAGGACCCTGCCTCATATCCAGGTAAATTGCCATACCCATAAAGCTTTCAGCAGCGCCAGAGTCCCTTTACTTCACTCTCTTAGTGAAGCACCAGATACAAGGGGTCCCCACGGACCTCAGGGCATCATCAATCACCAGATAAATAGCCAGAGCCTGTAACCACTGAAACAAGAAGCCTGCAAGAGTCACCCTTTGCCGGGAAAAAACTCTCAAATTTAAAGCAAAGGGGCCAAAAGAGATGAGCAATAAAACAACAAGAAAAAAAATTATCTGACCATAGAAAAGTATTATGGTGACAGGGAAGATAAAGACACAAACTCAGAAAAGGACAACAATGTCAAAACACCTATGGGCAAAACGTGAAAGAAAAATGGGAAGTAGTCTCAGTTCCAGAAAAATCTCATAGAAGAGTTCTAAAAGGAGTTGAACAATCACATAAAAAGAGTCAGAAGAAAATTTGGGAAAAGAAATGAGAGTGAAGCAAAAGAATTATGAAAAAAGTCAGCAGATGGGGAAAAGAAAACAACCTCTTAAAAACACAACTGGTCACATGGGGAAAAAAGGTATAAAAGCTAACTGAAGAAAACAGCTTAAAAATTAGAATTGAGCAAGTAGACGCTAACGACTCTTTGAGAGAGCAAAAATCAATCAAACAAATTCAAAAGAATGGAAAAAAATAGAAGAAATTGCAAAATACCTTCTTGGAAAAACAAATGACCTGGAAAATAGATCCAGAAGAGATAATGTCAGAATCATTGGACTACCTGAAAGACATAGTTAAAAAGGAGAACCTAAAAAATGTCTTTCAAGAAATTGTCAAGTAAAATTGCTCCAATGTCTTGGAACCAGAAGGCAAAATAGGCATTGAAAGAATCCACAGATCACCTTGGGAAAAAGATCGCAAAATGAAAGCTCCAAGGAACATTATAGCCACATTTCAAAACTATCAGGTCAAGGGGGGAAATATTGTAAGTGACCAGAAAGAAACAATTCCAATATTGAGGTGCAGAGTCAGGATTACGCAAGACTTTGTAGCTGCAATGTTAAAGGACTGAAGATCATAGAACATGATGTTCTGGAAGGCAAAGGAGCTAAAACCAAAAACCACCAACTCAGACAAATGAAGCACAATACTTCAAGTGGAAAATAACTATTAATCAATCAAGCAGAAGGATTTCAAACTCTCATAGGAAAACTGAAACTGAACAAAAAGAATTGCTCTCCAATATCAAGACCCAGGAGAAGCCTAGAAAGAGAAAAAGGGAAAAGAAAACATAAGGGATTCACTGGAGCTTAACTGTTTACATTCCTACATGGGAAGATGATACTTGTAATTCTTAAAAATTGTATCACTAATAGTATGGTTGGAAAGAAAATAGATGGACAGAGGGTACAGCTATAAGAATATGAATTGGAGGGAATGAGAAAAAAATAAGGGATGAGAATTAGGATTATCCTGTACAGAAGGAAGGGAGAGGTAGAACGTGGTTAATTATTTCACATCAAGGTATGTGAAAAACCTATTACAGTGTGTGTGGGGGGGATGGGAAGGTGGGCAATGGGTATGGCTTGAAGATTCTTCTGATCTCTTCAGTATTGGCTCAGGTAATAATAAATACAATCAGTTGAATATAAAAATCTCTTTTAGCTGACAGGAGAACGGAAGGGCAGATTATGTGAAAGAGGAGACAGAAGAGAGGGTAGACCAGGGGAGGTGGTAGATAGAAGCAAAGCACATTTAAGGAGGGAAAGGGTGAAAAGAAAGAGAGAACAAACAGGAGGAAAAATAGGATATAGAGAAATACACGGTAATCATAATAATGAAAGTGAATGGGATGAACTCTCCCATAAAAGGGAAATGAACAGCAGAATGCATCAAAAACCAGAATCCTATAATACACTGTTTGCAAGAAACATACTTGAAGCAGAGAGACATACACACAGAGTAAAGGTAAAGAACTGGGGCAGAATCCACTATGCTTCAGCTGAAGCAAAAATAAAAGAAAAAGAAAAAAGAAAAGGCATGGATAGCAATCCTAACCATAGAAAAAGCAAGAGCAAAAAAAAATAAATAAATCTAATTAAAAGAGAAAAGGGAGGCAGAGATGTCTTGCTAGCAATGAAGCAATAGCAATACTAAATATATATGCACCAAGTTTTATTGTATCCAAAATCTTAAAGGAGAAGTTAAGTGAGTTACAGGTTTATGACCAAACAAGACCAAACAGAGAGCATTGTGAAAAGTAACATAGATAATTTTGATTATATTAAATTAAATGGTTTTCGCATTAACAAAACCAATTCATCCAAGAATTAAAGAAAAGTAAAAGGCTAAGAAGCAATTTTTATAGCAGGTATGTCTGATAAAAAGACTCATTTCTTAGATATACAAAGAAAAGAGTCAAATTTCTTTTTCCCAAATTTATTAATTCATTTGTTTTCAGTCTTGAACAATCACTTTCATAAGTTCCAAATTTTCTTCTCCTCCCTCTCCAAGAAGGCGTGCAATCTTATATGGGTTCTACACATACATTCCTATTAAACACATTTTCACACTGGTTACATTGCACAGAAGAGTTAAAATAAGTGGGATAAACCATGAGAGAAACAAAACAAAGCATAACAAAGGAGAAAATAATCTGCTTCATTTTGTGTTCTGTTGGATGTTCTTTCTCTGGATGTGGACAGCATTTTGCATGATGAGTCCTTGGGAAATGTTTTAGGTCCTTGCATTGCTGAGAAGGGCTAAGTCTATCAAAAAACAATCCGCACACACTGTGGTTTTTATGTTATACTGTTCTCCTGGTTCTTCTCACTTCACTCAACATCAGTTCATGTAAGTCTTTCCAGATTTTTCTGAAGTTCACCTGTTCGTCATTTCTTATACCACAATAGTATTTCATCCCATTCATATACCACAACTTGTTTAGTCATTCCCCAACTGATGGGATTTTGATTTCTAGTTTTTGGCCACCACAAAAAAGAGGGACTATAAATACTTTTGTATATGTGAGTTCGTTTCCCGTTTTTATGATCTGAAAAGAATCAAGTTTATAAGCACATACACAATTCCATAACTGAAAAATGGCCAAAGAATATGAACAGGCAGTTTTCAGATGAACAAATCAAAGATATGTATAGGCATATGAAGAAATGCTCTAAATCACTTTTGATTAGAGAAATGCAAATTAAAACAACTCTGAGGTACCAACTTATACCTATCAGATTGGGTAATCTGACCAAAAAGGAAAACTATACTTGTTGGAGAGGACATGGAAAAATTGGGATACTAATGAAGTCCTAGTAGAGTTGTGAACTGATCCAAACATTCTGGAGAGCAATTTGAAACTATGCCCAAAGGGGAACCAAACTGTGCATACCTTTTGATCCAGTAACATCACTACTAGGTCAGTCTCCCAGAGGTCATAAAAAGGGGGGAAGAAGCTTCTAAGCAGATTTGCTAGCAAGTGGTAGGTACATAAGGAATGGTAATTGAGATCTAGAGTTTAAGTAGCTCACCCAAGGTCACACAGATAGCAAATCATAGAGGAAAACATTGGTTGTCAAGCCATTTCTTATTTCAGTGTACCATAATGGCTTCATATCAGTTTCCTTACAAATATTTGACACAGGAAAAAAATGTCACTTTACCTCTATTTTATAAATAGGAAATCAGACTGAGAGAGATTAATTGATAGTCCTGTGATCACAAATGTATCAACTGTGATAGACTTTGAGGTGGAAATAACTTTCCAGGTTAAGTCCAGTCTCCTCACTTTAAAAGAGGGGAAACTGAGTCTCATAGAAGTAAAATAATTTTTCTCATGGTCACCCAGCAAGTAAATATTTAAGACAAGAGTTGTGCTTCTAATTTCTGGTTAGACACCAATTCTTTTCACCATACTATTTCAACGTGTAATGCAAGGGTGTCTTAACATGAAAGACAAGGACTTTTCAAAAGAATTTTGATAACTATATTTAAATAGTTATTTTTTTCTTTGTAATTCCTCACATTTTATTTAATTCTTTAGATTTCACCATACTGCCAAAAGGTTCTGTGATGCTTGAAATATAAATGAATAACAATTAAAGACCTCTGATTTAAAGTGGTCAGAAGATCTAAGTTGGCTTTTGGTTTTATCACTTGCTATCTGGGTGACCTTGGACAAGTCATTTCTCTGATCCTTCTTCCTCATATACAAATTATGTGTTTATGGGGCAGGGTGAGGTGGAGGTATGCAGGGAGATATCTCCACTAGAAATGGGGTGTGGAATCCAATCAGATAGTCAGCTTGAATATTGTTAAGTAC
Organism: Potorous gilbertii; assembly: GCA_028658325.1. Taxonomy (NCBI): domain Eukaryota; kingdom Metazoa; phylum Chordata; class Mammalia; order Diprotodontia; family Potoroidae; genus Potorous; species Potorous gilbertii. The sequence goes on along the minus strand of CM053771.1, from coordinate 31,515,356 downwards.
TATATTTCACCCTGGCTTTGTGAAGGTCATTCTCATGCCAATCTCTCTGACCCTGATCTCATTCAGGCGTGAAGGTCACCATTTGGGATTTCCTTATACGTCTTTCCACCTTCATGTGATATTAGTATCTTGGCCTTACAATCTTGAAAAGTGAACTCCTTTCCTCTCCCCCAGTTTTCCTGATCGCCTTTTCCTATCATCTGAACTCAATCTTTAATTGAAATTTGTTCACATATTTTGTGCTAGCCACAAAAGACAGAATGGCTCATTCTAGAGAGCCAGCCCTAAGGTCAGGAAGGACTGGTTTCAAATCCTGCTTGTAATTCATATTGTCTGTGTGGCCCTAAACAAGTCACTTCAACTCACAGTGCCTCACTTCAAGTACAGGCACAACTCAGTTTCAGAACTGCTGTGATCTTCACAGACAGGAGTGGAGGAAACTTCACCACCAGGAGTTCTCCACATGAATGAAATAAGAGGATAGAGATGTAGAGGTTTAGAGGTAGAAAGGAATTGAGCCATCATTCAATCCAGTCTTTTCTTCTTGTAGAGAAGGAAACTGATGCCCAGAGAGAGAAGCTCACTTGCCCAGTGTCTAGTACCTAATACGGGCAGAGTTAGAATTCGAACCCCTGTCCTCTGACTCTAAGTACCTTGTTCTTTCCGCTGTATCAAATAAATGAATGCATGGAGAGATGATAGACAGGCAGAGAGAAAGAGAGAGAGAGAGAGAGAGAGAGAGAGAGAGTATAGGTAGGTAGATAAGTGGGGAGACAGAAAGACAGGTAAATAACTAGAGTATAGAGATACATAATAGGTAGATATATTGATGGAAAGAGACAGAGACATGGAGATGGGGGAAAGAGACAGAGACATGGAGATAGGGAGAAAGAAAGAGACTAGACAGTTAGGCAACTCAACGGAGAAGGTACTGACTGGGCCTAGACTTAGGAATATCAGAGTTCAAATACAACTTCAGACACTTAGTAGTCGTATCAAGCTGGGCAAGTCATTTGACCTCTGTTTGCCTCAGCTTCTTCAACTGTAGAATGAGGATAAAATGGCACCTATCTACCAGGTTTGTGGTGAAGATCAAGTAAGACAGTAATTATAAAGTATCTAGCACAGTGCCTGCCAAATAGTAAGCCCTAAATAAATGTTAGTTGTTCTTGTTGAACCTATTTATTTTTCTGTGCACAAATTTATTCCCCAATATGATGTAACCTAATTGAGGGAAGAAAATGTTTTACTTACATCTTTGTAACCTTGCATTTCCAAATTCTGGCATATAGTAGGGATTTTAACAAGGATTATTAAAGGCGAAATTTCTACATTTGCTATTAGCACCACCATTCTTTCTATCATTAGACTCAAAAACTTGGAATCGGTCATCAATGGTTCTTTGCTCTCCACTTCTTTAACCAGGTTTCTCCAATTCATTACTTCTGAATTTGGTCTTCTCATGGACAGTCTATTTTGGTAGATTCCTATTTTGGCTTCCTGGACATTACCTTCTCCACATCCAAGCCATGTGATTTTGCTCTCTGATTAATGTTTCTGAAGAGTCCTCATATCATGTTACATCCAAGGATTAAAAATCTTCAAAGGTATTTGCCTTTGCCTACAGACCAAAATCCAAACTTTATAGCCAGGATACTTCTCAGGGCTTTCTCCAATCTTGTTCTAACTGTCCTTTTTAACCTTATTTGCCCACTTATCCCATAAACACGATGTTCTAAGTAATCTGTGAAATTCATTATTTTCTAACCAAACATTGCATTTTCCTACCTCCAAGTCTTTGCTCATGTTATCCCCCTTGATTTGACCTGAAACTCTGAAGCCTCCATATATATCAAACAGTTTGTGCCTGTCCTTTAAGGTCCAACTCAATTCCTATTGAAATAACAAAACAAAAACCCAAACCCTGATACTGCCCCCAAAAAGCTCATCTTAATATCTTTCCAAAAGCATCCCAAATTAAAGGGACCTCTTTTTTTTTCTTAAGTATGGAACACTGTACATGGTATCAGACTTAATGTTTTGGTTATTGGTTAATTCTAATGAATAGTTTCTCTCCCTCTCTCTCTTTGTGTGTGTGTGTGTGTGTGTATGTGTGCGTAACTCTCTGTATGTGTGTCTCTCTCTCTGTCTCTGTTTATGTCTCTCTTTATATATGTTTCTCTTTCTATCTCTTTCTATCTTTTTCTGTCTCTTCCTCTCTCTCTGTCTCTCTCTGTCTCTGTCTCTGTCTCTCTCTGTCTCTCTCTCTGAAAAAAGATGCTTTTCTAGAAAGAGATAGAGGGAGGGACATTTAAAAATGAAGGTGGCTGAGAAACCAAAAAGATATCTATTTTTAAAAATCAACAACAAAACCCAAAAGTAAGCCACAGAAGTACTATCCCACCACCCCACTCACCACTTGAAAACAGTTGATGAGGGGAAGGTTACCTATTCTGCTTTTAGACAAATGTAATTATTGATCAAGTTTCTTTGTTCCTTCATCCTTTGAGTTAAAATCTGCCTTTCCTGTTTTTTTTTTTTACCAATTTGCAAGGAGAATAATGTTTACCCCTCTTTTGTATGGTAGCTTCTCAAGCTCTCCAAAGCAGTTTTCATGACTCCCACTAAGATTTTGGTTCTTCAGTTTAAACACCCCAAGTTCTTCAATACATTGCCTTTTTCCCTCCTCTTAAATTCATGAAGAACCTCTCCCAGGTCCATAGAAGGACCTTCCAGAGCTTCACTCAGGGCCCCTTGTACAAAGTAGGTTTTTCCTGTTTATAGCAGAGCTTCACTCAAGCCCTACACATAATAGGTTCTTTCATATTCCTACCAGAGCTCCTCCCAGAACCCTGAACATAGTAGGTCCTTCTAGGGTTCTAGCAGAGCTTCACTCAGGGACCTTGCACATGGTAGGTCCTTCCTGTTCCTAGCAGAGTTTCACTCAAGGCCCCTTGCACATAATAGGAATCCAATAAGTATTTGATGAATGGTGAAGGAGATGATTGAATGAGCCCCTGGGATTTGCAGGTGCTATAGACAAGTAGCCATTCACTGCAATTAACCTAGGAGTCTCAGAGCGGGAAAAAAATAAAAAGTTAGCATCTGTCACTTTGATATTCACTCCAGGAAAGTACCATCTATCATCTAGGTACATCAAGGCATTATATCCTTCCTGATTAAGATAGTCCTAAATGAATGTTTAATGACAGAACACGGCGTCCCTGTAGATTTCAAAACTGCAAATTAGGCTGGCCATCTCTGTCAGAAACATCTGTCTGCTTCCATATGTGTCTCTTGGAGCTTGAGAGAGGTGATCCTTCACAGGGCCTTTGCAGATGTGCTGGGGAGGAAAGGGGAGGCAGAGGTACGTGGGTTGCTGCTCTGCCTTTGTGAATGGGGACAGCCTGAGCTCCTTCTGGCTCGACAAATATTTGCCAGTGATTTGACATCCTTGTCACGGAAAACAAAGGACAGAAATAGCTGCTATTGGAGGCAGAAGACACTTGGGTTCAAATCCTGACTCCAAGACTTACTAACTATGTGGTACAGGGCAAATGACGTAAGCCCTTTGAGACTCAGTGGCCAGGATTATTTCTATGGTCATCATAATAGTTCATCATATGCCATCTTCCTATATTTGTTGTATCAAATTAAATTACACATAGAAATGACCCTGAAAAGTTTAAAATAGCTACTTAAAATGTCTGCTTGCTATAGTTTATTAATAATAAAAATAAATCACATTTTTATCAGGAAGATGTGTGTAAATGATAGAAAGCTAACCTTAGAGCTGAAAAAATTTGGAGTCAAGTTCAGCCTTTGACATATATTGACTGTGAGGCTGTGGGCAAGTCATTTGACTTTCAATGCTCTAGAGAGGTCTCTAAGGCTACAAGTTTCAGAGAAGGCACTGAACTGTTCTGGTTAAGGATTTTCCTCATTTAGCGGTTGCCTATATTGGGAACTATGACTCCAATACCTCTTGTGGTGTGTGTATGTGTGTGTGTGTGTGTGTGTTTGTGTGTGGGTTAAGGCTTATAAAACACTTTGCATATTTTATCCCATTTGTTTCTTTTACAATAATTCTGTTGAGTGGGTGCTAATATTATTTCTTATTTTACAGATGAGGAAGCGGGCTGAGAGAAGTTTAGTGACTTCCCAGGGTCACACAGCCAATAAGTCTGTGAGCACAGGGATTAGGACCTAGCTTTTCCAGACTCCAAATCCATTGCCCTTTCCCTTATAACGTAGCAGATTCTTCTAGTTTCAGACATGAAATATGGAATCAGAGTAGTGTGTTCAAAAGCTGCTTCTCATTCATACTCCCAGTGTGATGCTAAGAAAGTCAATCAATCTCCATGGGTCAGAGATTTCTTCCTTATCTGTGAAATGAGGAGGTTGGATGACATTTAGACTTAGAGGTTCCTTCTATTTCTGCGCATGTAATCTTGGAATTACTTACACATAGCATAGCCATCTCCACAGCTTGCAATCCACTTGGGGATAGATTAGAAACCTCGTGTAATGAGTTTTGTGTGTGGGTCCAGATCTGGGATCTTCCAATGTGGAAAGTCCTTCCACTGTCCAATAATTCATGATTTTAAGCTTTGTTTGGGAATATTGACAGGTTGAGTGCTTTGCTCAAGGTCACAGAGCTTGTATATGTTTGTGCTGAGATTTGAACTCAGGTCTTTTTCATCTCTAGCCTAACATGAAATTCAATCAATATAACTGTCAGTCAACATAATATAGAGACTATTATGTCTACCTAAATAAGAGTAAAGTTATCTGGTGAACAGAAATAGGGGGTAAGAGTCTATGTAGGTCAGGTCTTTCTCAATTTTTTTTTTGGTCTTTGTACCACTTCACATTCATATTTTTTTCTCTTTCTAAGAGAAGGAGAAAGGAAAAGAAACTGCACAGGAGAAGGAAGAAAGAGAAGCTTCAAGGAGGAACAGTCCCACATGAGCAATCAAATCAAATCTGGATTCCTTTTAAAATGAGCGTTTATGTTTAAATGCACTTCCTATTTAGTGAATCACTTCTGGTCCATTCACATGGTGCACAATGTAATACAAAACACATCTATTTGATATGACAATGTCGGTGATGTACTGTCTTCAGTCATGAATAAACAGTAGCTTGCAGCCAAGATAAGGGGCTGCTTATACACTGCTAATAGGGATTGAAATTACAGTGAAATTTTAAATGGACAGTACTTATGGTAATTAGTTAAAAACCACTGACTGAAACAAAATCCTTGAGTTAAAGGCACATCACTCAGGCTTTCAGACTTCATTAAAATGAGAACTACTGATACTCCCTCCAGGAAAATTGGCTTGCTTTACGTACCATTTTGTGCTTATCTGCAGAATTACTGAAGGGTTTGCAGCTGGATGCTGTACCTGAAGATTTTGTATACATTCTTCCCCTTTTCTTTCATCGGTGAGGGAAGAATCTGATCAGAGGCCTTGTCATTGTTCTGGGACCAAACTCGGCTTCATGAAATCACAGAACTCTTCTAGGGTTGGAGAAGAGATCCTATCTAAAATAATTCCTTGCAAGGCAGTATGGTGCAGAGGAATAAGAAAATAACCCCACCACCAACACTAATAGCTACACTTATATAGTGCTTTTGGGTTTGCAATGCCTTTGTTTCTCACCATAAGCCTGATGTAAGTTCTGTCATCGTTCCATTTTTCCAGACAAAGAAACTATAATTGAAATGTGTCTAATGATTTGCTTAAGATCACATAGATAAGTGACTGGGGTAGGATTTTACTTCAGGTCTTTCTGATTCCAAATCTAGCAAAGGATCTAGAGTTAGATGACCTACTTTTCTCTTCTGCTTCTGAGACCTACCACTTGCGTGACCTCAGGGCAATCACTAAACTGTTTAGTTTCCCCATCTTTGAAGGGATTGGGACAGATGCCTTTTAAGGTCTTTTCAGCTCCAAGTTTACAGCTTGATGATCCTAAATTGAAACAATTCATTAAAAAAAATATTTTTTATTTACTATGTGCCAACCATACTACTAGGTATTGAGCCCCACACTGTACAAACTGAGAGTCCCTGACCTCAAGAAGGTGTCTTTCTTTAGGATTAGAATAGCAACAGGGATGACATACATACATACATACACGCACATATGTATATGGATATATGGATATATCCATATATATGTATGTGTGCACATATACACACATATACAAATATACATATATACACATATGTCTGTGTATGAATATATGTATATATGTGTTGCATATATATGTATATATTTATATGTGTACAAATATGCATATGTAGTATATCATTTTTCTTTTGTTCATTAACAAGGCCACTTCTTGACTACTTCTTAAACAGGCCTATTCACTCTATGGGCCTTAGCACTCCCTAAGTGAGTACCTGAATAGGCCCAAGGTCAAAGAGGTCAATGTCTCCCATTGCATCCTGGGCCATCTCCAGTCACCCTGATGAATATCTGGTCACTGGATCCAGATGGCTCAGGAGAAGAAAGTGAGGCTGGTGACTGTGCACAGCCTTCCCTCACTCAAAACAAAGTCAATTGCAACTCATGTCATCAATTCTCTGATGTCATGGTCTTCTTTGAAAATGAAGGACAAACATAACAGCAACAGCAACCTATATGAATATACTATGTATTGTAATATATACTATATATTCTATTTATTTGGAATGTATGTGTCCACTGCAACTATTCTCTGTCTCTCTCTCTGTGTCTGTCTCTGTGTGTGTGTGTATGTACATATATAATCTATGAACTCATTCATCTTGCTGCTTCCTTCTCAAAGCCCATCCATGCCTTCACGTCCTTTCAGATTTTTGAGGATGCTTTTCTGTAAATCCTTCATAAATAATCCTTTATTATTTTTAACTTCTTTGAGGTAGAGAAAATAGCGAACAGTAGTGACTTAGGGCTCGGTATATTTTCCCTGCTGCCTTATCTCCTGGGAATGGTTCTAGATAAATGATTTGGAAGGAATCATTCTTTCTAGATTTTCAGTAGATTGAAAGCCCAGGGATGGGGATTTAATTCTGATTCTGCCACTTAGTATGAATTAGGAACATCAGTTAACCTCAATTGCTTTAGTTTGCTGACCTGACAAATAAAAGAGCTGGATTAGAGAATCTCTTGTGTCTCCTATTCAAACTCCAAATTTTGATGGATAAGATATTCTTCCTGAATTTAGAAGAACTGATTTCAAAAGGATTCATATAGAATTGAAGATAGGAGCCCATAGTCTGTAAGCCAATAAGCATTTAAGTGTTTACTGCATGTCAGAGAGTGTGATAAGACTGGAATAACAAAAAAATGCAACAACAACAAAAATGGACACATTACTTGTCCTTAAGGAGCTAACATTCACAGGGGGGTGCTAACACAAAAACAACTGTGTTTATACAAGACAGAATTCATGGAGGATAATATTAGACTGAGGGCAATGGGGGAGAGGGTATATGTGTTTGTTCTTCATTGCTGAAGAAGACCATGTCATCAGAGAAATAATGACATGACTTGCACTTGACTTTGTTTTGAGTGAGGGAGGGCTGTGCAGGTCACCAGTCTCACTTCTCCTCTAGATCCATCTGAATCCAGTGACCAGATATTCATCAGGATGACTGGAGATGACCAAAGATGAGGCAATTGGGGTTAAGTGACTTGCCCAAGGTCACACATCCAGTGAGAGTCAAGCGACTGGAGTGAGATTTGAGCTCGGGTCCTTCTGGCTCCTGCACTGGTGCTCTATCCACTGAACCACCTATCTGCCCCAGGGGGGAGAGGATAGAGATAAGGAAAAACCTGCTACAGAAAATGGACTTTTCAATGTCTTGAAGGAAGCCAGGAAATTCAGGAGGTGAAAGTGAGGAGAGAGGACATTCCACTCATGGGAGACATCCAGTAAAAAGGGATGGAGTTAGGGAATCAAGTGTTTGAAGAACAAGAAAAATGGTGTTGTTGAATTGTACAGTATGTAGAGGGTAGTAAAGTTAGAAGGCTAGAAAGGTAAGAAGGGATTATCTTGTGAAAGGCTTTGAAAGCCAAGCAGACCATTTAATATTTGATCCTAAAACAATAGGAGTCATTGGAGTTTATTGAGTAGGGCAGAGACATAGTCACATCTGAACTGAAAGAATATCACATTGACAGCTGAGTGAAGGAGGAATTATTGGAGAGGAGAAAAACATAAGACAAGGAAGCCACCTTGACCCTCTAAAAGGGATACTGGCTCAAGAAGGTTAGAGTAGGAGGACTTTCAAGAAGAAAATTCTGCCTGGTCAGCTGACTCTATTCAGCCTAACTAGGAGAAAATTGGGGACCTTTTATTCCTTTAAAATATATTTAATTTGTTCTTCCACAGAAAGAGTCCTTTTGTCATCTCACTGGAGTGTACAGGAAAATCTCAAAGGTTATCTCAGGGAAACATGGGCTCTGACAGGCACTGCCAAGTTTGGAAGCCTTTGAATCTGAGCCCACGGACATTCTGGGTCTGTTGTCAAAGGAGAAGCCTATATAAGCAAAGAAATACTCTGCCAAAACTGCCCATTATATACCTCACTTTTTGACCTTGGTAATCCATGAAAAATGGTCACTAAAAATGTGACTCTATGGGGTCTCAGAGTACATCTATTCTGCATATCTTCTAAAATTCTTCTGCCCCAATAGAAGTAAGCCCCTTGAGGGAAGGGAATGGTTTCATTTTTATTTTTGCATCCTCAGTCCTTGACACAGTGAAGACACTTAACAAATACATATTAATTGATTGAATGAGTGGCAGAAAAAAACAAAGGACTCTCAACAATAAAACACAAAAGTGGTCAATTTGCTTTTACCTGAAAACATCCAGTCAGGAAGAACTGATACCCACTCAAAGCATCTTTGTCTATTTTTGGATAAATCTTATTGTAATAAAGACTTCCCTGACATTATACCTAAATCTTTCTTTCACCTCGCCCCACCCAACTTCTACCCCTTATTCTCAGTTTTACCAACAGGATAGGTATTCTGTACATGTGTTTTGAACTGGATTGGACAATGACAATTTTGGAGCAAATTTAGCAAATATGTTCCAAAGGCCATTGCACAGTAATGCTAATTCAACTCAATAAATATTTGTTAAGCCATGCATTGTACTTGTTAGAAAGACAGAAATGGAACAGACTGTGCCCACTTTTATGTTTTATAATAAGTTACAAAGAAGCTATAATAATATAGATAGATAGATATAGATACAGATACATATATAGATATAGATAGAGTGGTTGGTCTTAAAGATGTATGACTTTTCAAAATGATTATTTGGAAATCAGCTTCCTTTGTTATCGTATGTATTTTATTTTATGAATTGCAAAACACAATTCTGATAAGGGTTCACAGTCTTCTACAGACTCCCCAGGGGATGCATAGTATAAAGGATTGAAGAAACCTTACTCTAGGTAAAAATTTTCCATGAATAGCAAAAGGGAAAAAAGTCAGGAGAACCCTACCCCACCTTTTTGCCCTACAGAAATGTCACATCAAGTAAACATTATTTTCACATTTCAGTAGAACATAAGCTCCCAGAGGCCAGGGGCTGCTTCATTTTTGTCATTGACAACCCAGAACCTGGCATATAGTAGACACAAAAATGCTTATTGGATTGAATTGAACTGAATTCGTGCAAATTTCTCAGAAGCCTGCATCCTTGGGATTTAGTCAATAAGGTATTTATCAGCAGTTATGCTTCAAATGAATGACTGAAACGCATCTGTCAAGGAACAGCATGACATTTGTTGTCTTTAAATAGTCATGAGAGAAAGCTTTTCATACAGAGGAATTTGTTTTCCCCATCAGAACATTGAGAAGAGCTGTGGGAGCCAATTGCTTTTATCAAAATCCTTAAGGAGACAGGAGGAAAACAGTCTCTTGGTGCACATCTGCTCAGGGCTTGTGCCTAGGTCAAGGATCTTGAGTTGGGGTGAGAATGGGGTCACTTCTGTCATTGTTATTAGAGTTCATTTGATAGTCAATGCATAGCATTGAGAATATAAGCATTTATTTTTCCATCTTTCCATGCTTTGCTATCACCCTGGAGAGAGTCAGGACCTTGATTGAGTCAATGTCAGCTGTTCTCAGAGACAGCTATTGATTTTTTTTTTCTAAATGGAGAGTAGGAGATAATTGGATAGGAAAAGAGGGGCAAGAAGAGGAGAGGTTAAGGGAGGATTGCTCACTTTAAGATTCCTCACCCCATGTCCTTCTAATATATTTTCCATAACAACAAGTCTTGTCATCTACCCTTTTTGAGCATCCTAATGATCATTGACACTTTCCATCTGCCCTGAAGCTGAACCCTTCAATATATGTTCAAATTTTACCTCAGAAACATACTACTTGTAGGATCTTACAAGTCACTTAACCACTGTCTGCCTTGATTTTTTATCTATAAAATGGGCATAATAAATGCACTTCCTCTGGTTTTGATGAGGATAAAATAATATTTGTAAAGTGCTTTGCAAATCACAAAACACTATAAAAATGCTACCAATTAGAATATGAGCCCATTCATAACATAAAATGTCTTGCTTTTCCATTTTGTCCATATTACTTAGCTCTGTACCTGGTACATAGTAATTAACATATATATAGATATAGATATAGATATTTCCCTCTTTCCATTTATTCATTCATTCACTCAAAATTTTGCTTAGGACTGGCCTAGGCAAGGGAGGGATTATGTAGCTTTATTTCTTCATTTTATTGATGATTAAATTATTGATCAGAGTGTTTAAAGGGTTCCCCCAAGTTCATATAGTAAGTAGCAGGTTCACAATTCAAACACAAGTTCTCTCAAAATCCAATGTTCACTCCAATACTACACCATTAGGGGTGAGCTGGTGGTAAACCTTTATATAGAGGTCACTATATGCCAGACACTATATTAAGTGCTTTTTATAAATATGATCTCATTTGATTTTCATAGCAATCCTGTGAGATACCCCCATTTTACAACTGAGGAAATGAAGCAAACAGAAGTTAAGTGAATTACCCAGGATCACACAGCTAGTGTGTTGAACTCAAGTCTTCCTAACTACAGGCTTAGCTCTTTATCAACTGAATCACTGGCTGCCTCTTATGTTTGGAAAAGAAAGGAGATGTAAAGGATGCTTCTCAATTTCCCTGGATTCAATGCCCTCTGGCTGCCTCAAATGCACATTGGTGCTATCATTGAAGGTAGAGCGTTTGTTCATCTCAGCTTTTTTAAAGTGGTGCAGTTTTGGAAGCTGTTTAACTATATCAATAAAACGTGTTCACTTTATCTGAGGTTTACTTTCAAAGAGGCTCTCACTCCAAGGGTGACCTGGCAGATGGATGTTCTGTTTCCAAATATAGAGGAGCTAAGAATATAACAGTCACCCACAAAGGGTCATGGTCCCTCAGAATGAATACTTGGTCTGCTGCTTTAAATGACCTTGAAGATTGTCAAGTTGTATGAACTTGGACAAGTCCCTCCTTTTGGAGAGCAATTGTTCGTCCATCTGTAAAGTGAGGATTGTGGACAAAATGGAATGAATATTTCCTTCCAGTTTGATATGTGATATTCTAAGCTCCTGCCTAGCTCTGACATTTCTTATTTTAAGGTCCTTTTCAGTTCTGATAGTGTCTGTTGTTAGGTCCATTCTAGCTCTGCCATCCCTGTGTTCTAAGATCTCTCCCAGCTCTTACATTCTCTGTTCTAAGGACTCTCCTGGCTCTGACATTCTGTGTTGCAAGTGCCCTCTAAACTCTTAACATTCCCTGATCTAAGTCCCCTCTCAGTTCTGGTGTTTCTAATTCTTAGGGTCCTCCCAATTTTGACATTCCCTGTTCTGAGATGCTTTTTAAATTTGATATTTTCTGGTTTAAGGTCTCCTTTTGCTCTTTCATCTTTTATTCCAAGCTGCTTCCCAGTTCGGACATGTTCTGTTCTAAGTAAGGTTCCTTCTAGCTCTAAGGCTAATTCCAGCTGACATCGTGTTTCCTAAGACCTTTCCTAATGCTGACATTCCACGTTCCATGGGCTCTCTCAGCTCTCATTTGTTAAGGTTATATGACCTATAATCTCTGGGGCTTAAATTGTTTAAGCTGCTTAAGGAGCACTTCCTCCTGGATGGAAAAGTCCAATACTGTCACTGCAGGGGAGCAGAAAGAAGACTGCATCAAAGTACCAATCATTCTGAATGGAGCTGGTGATAAAAAGCCTTTTCACTAAGCCTTGTCAGTGGTGGAGAAATTAACCACTAGATCCAGTGATGGAAAATGGTGACTTTTGCTATGAGATTTCACTTGCAGGACTACAGTTTGTCATTTATTAGCCGAGCTGAATTATATTGTTTCCTATTACGATAAGTCTAAATGAATCTTTAATGACAGACACTGTATCTCTACAGACTTGGAAGTGGCAAATTAAACTGGCCATCTCCATCTGGAACATCTGTTTGCTTCCAGAGCTGTCTGTTACAGACTAAGTGGGTGATCCTTTAAAAGTCTCTTACAGATGTCAGATAGTATGAGAGGAGGGTCGTCATGAATGCTGGTGATAGTGGTGCCCTAGAGTGTGTAAAAATGGAAGGCTGCATGGTAGAGCAGAATGAGGAAACTCAGGGCTGAGTTTGACTGACTCTCTGAGCCTCGGTTCCTTTACCTATAAACTAAGGAGAAGCTAGATGACCTTTAGGCTACCTTTAATTTCTGAAATGCAAAATTATTTAGCAGTTAAAGGACTTGAAACTTAAGTCAAGAAAGACCTGGATTTAGGTCCTGCCTCAGATATATTCCAGTTGTTTGACACAGGGAAAGTCAGATAATCTTTTCCCACCTTAGTTTCTCCATCTCTAAAATGGGGGTAATAGTAGCAATTAACTTGGGCTTTTAGGAATGATTAAATGAGATAACGAGTGAAAATTATTTTGCAAAACTCGAAGCATTATTTAAAATCAGTTATCATCACTATCCTCTTATTTTGGGCAGCATGATCTATTGTGATGATGTGGTTTAGAAGTCAGGAGATCAGGTATTAAGTCTAGGCGAGGTGAAAAATGGAGTTTCTGTGTTTTCTGTTAACATGGGTTTCGAACAAAGGTAAGAAAGTAACATGGTTTTCTATTCTAATAAAAAAGTAGGGCATCATAGTCTCAGGTTTAAATCTATGATAATAAGTTGAAGCAACCATGGATGTTAAACCTAAAAAGAAAAAAAGATATTGGGGAGGGGTTCAAATAAACAATCTATGAATATTTTAAGGAAGAGGAAACAGACCTGTTCCACTTCTTCCAATAAGAAAGAGTTATAAACAATGACTAAACGTTTCAAACAGTAAAGAATAGATTTAATGCAAATACGGCATCTAGACATTACAGCAATGGATAGAGTGCTGTGCTTGGAGTAAGGAACAATCATCCTTGTGAGTTCAAATGTGACCTCAGACATTTACTCGCTGTGTGACCCTGTTTGCCTTGGTTTCCCCATTTGTAAAGTGACCTGGAGAAGGAAAGAGCAAACCACTCAAGTATCTTTCCCAAGATAACCCCAAATGGGATCATGAAGAGTCTGACATGACTGAAAAGGCTAAACAAAAACAACTTCAAATTTTGTAACCATAAAATCATCCAATAAAATTTTCCACCCTGAGACATAACACATTTCTCCTCATCAGAAGTTTTTAAGCAAAGGAAGGCTATATAGGGAATATGGGTTAAACTATATTGTCCCTGAAGCATCTTCCAACTCTGAACTTTTATGACCAGGATACAAGATTTGCCTTAGCTTCTAAAATTGAGGGAGAATGGCCTTTGCAGCTGCCCATCACTATAAGATTGTCATGGATGTGAAAATTTGAGAACAACAGTGACTGTTTTCTATATTTTTTCTTTGTGTAGAATTAGTCTGAGTACATCAGTGGAACTTTGTTTGTTCTCATGGACAGAGTGGAAGTAGGCCTTAGGGGACTGAATCCCTGGCTGCTACTGAGTTTTCCAGACTTCTCAACCTACAAATACTAAAGACAGTATCAAAAGTGAGTGGGAAGGGTCTTTCACCTGGATGAGAAGGGAGCATGATCCTACCCCAGCCCCAGTCACAGGGCAGCTGCAGCCACTGCTGAAGTGGAGGCTGCATTTGGAGATTTAACAGAGCTAAAATTCAAATAATTGTCTGGGAAAATGAGCAAATGAGGGAAAAGAAACCGACTATAAATTCTTAGTTTCTTGGTGAAGAGATATTTTTTTTTGGAGGCTTCACTTTACTCTCACTCTTTTTTTTTTAAATTAAATAAATTTATTTATTTAACTTTTTACATTCATTTTCACAAAATTTTGGGTTCCAAATTTTCTCCCCATTTGTCCCCTCCCCAACATACTGAGCATTCTAATTACCCATATCACTAATCGGCCCTCTCTTCTTTCATCCATCCCTTCCCTTACCCCATCTTCTCTTTTGTCCTGTAGGGCCAGAAAACTTTCTATTCCCCATTACCTGTATTTCTTATTTACTAGTAGCAGAAACAATACTCAACGACTTTTCCTTAAACTTAAGCTTAAAATTCCAACTTCTCCCCATTCCTCCCTCCCCACCCATTCCCTTGGGAAGACAAGCAATTCAATATAGGCCATATCTGTGTAGTTTTGCAAATGACTTCCATAATAGTCCTGTTGTGTAAGACTGACCATATTTCGCTCCATCCTATCCTGCCCCACATTGCTTCCATTCTCTCTTTTGATCCTTTCCCTCCCCGAGTGTTGACTTTAAATTGCTCCCATCTCCCATTGCCCTCCCTTCCATCAACCCCTCCCCAACCTGCTTATCCCCATTTCCCCCACTTTCCTGTATTGTAAGATAGGTTTTCATACCAAAATGAGTGTGCATTTTATTCCTTCCTTGGTCAAATATGATGAGAGTAAACTTCATGATTTTCTCTCATCTCCCCTCTTTTCCCCTCCACTAAAAAGTCTCCTGCCTGCCTCTTCTGCGAGAGAAAATTTGCCCCTTCAATTGTTCCCTCTCTCCTCCCAATACCTTTCTCTCTCACCACTTAACTTCATTTTTTAAAATATGATCCATTCCTATCAATTCACTCTGTGCTCTCTGTCTCTGTCTGTGCATGAATGTATGTGTGTGTGTGTGTGTGTGTGTTTGTGTGATCCTATCAACTACCCAGATACTGAAAAGTTCCACGAGTTACAGATATTGTCTTTCTATGTAGGAATGTAAACAGCTCAACTTTGGTAAGTCCCTTATGTCTTCTCTTTGCTGTTTACTTTTTCATGCTTCTCTTCATTCTTGTGTTTGAAAGTCAAATTTTCTTTACAGCTCTGGTCTTTTCATCAAGAATGCTTGAAAGTTCTCTATTTCATTGAAAGACCATATTTTCCCCTGATGCATTATACTCAGTTTTGCTGGGTAGGTGATTCTTGGTTTTAGTCCTAGTTCCTTTGACTTCTGGAATATCCTATTCCACACCCTTCCATCCCTTAATGTAGAAGCTGCTAGATCTTGTGTTATCCTGATTGTACTTCCACAATACTGGAATTGTTTCTTTCTAGCTGCTTGCAATATTTTTTCCTTGACCTGGGAACTCTGGAATTTGGCCACAATGTTC
>CM053771.1:31465493-31499214 GCA_028658325.1 Potorous gilbertii | reverse complement strand
CTTTTGCACCTCTTTTTCCACTTGGCTAATTCTGCTTTTGAAAACATTCTTCTCCTCATTGGCTTTTTGAACCTCTTTTGCCAATTGAGTTGGCCTATTTTTCAAGGTGTTACTTTCTTCAGCATTTTTGGGGTCTCTTTTATCAAGGTATTGACCCGTTTTTCATGCTTTTCTTGCATCTCTCTCATTTCTTTTCCCAGTTTTTCCTCCACCTGTCTAACTTGATTTTCAAAATCCTTTTTGAGCTCTTCCATGGCCTGAGCCCATTGGATATCTATTTCATATGTTTGGGATACAGAGGCCTTGACTCCTATGTCTTTACCTGATGGTAAGCATTGTGCCTCCTCCTCAGAAAGGAAGGAACTAACATCTGTTCACCAAGAAAGTAACTTTCTATGGTCTTATTTTTTTCCCATTTCTGGACATTTTCCAGCCAGTTACTTGACTTCTGAGATTCCTCTCCACCCCCACCTAGTGCTTGGGGTCTGAGATTCAAATGCTGCTCCCCATCCTCAGGGCTTTCAGCAGCTGGCCTAGCTGGTATTCAGGGTAAGACTGAATCAGGTTCTCAGGTGGGGGCAGGGCCACCTCCCAGTCTCAGTTCCCTCAGGGGGTTTATGCAGAGACCTTCTGTAATGGAGTTGCTGCAGAGCTCCTGCCTGTTCTGGGAGCCTCTGATTGCCTGCTGCCTCTGCCGTTGCCTCCTGATGGGGCCTGAGTTATGGAGACACCCCACTCACCTCTCAGACAGCCCAGAGGTCTCTCTCACTGACCTGTAGCACCTGTAGGTGGAGGGGCCCCCGTGGCCACCGGATATTCTGTCCCTGAACCCTGCTCAGATCTGCTCCTCCTGGGGCTGTGTGGCCAGAGAAGGGCTGGGTTCTGCTCTGGTCCCATACGTGATGGACCTTTGGTGAGGGCTTTTCAGGTCTTTCTGGAACAGAAATCTCCTCCACTCTGTTGTTCTGTGGCTTTCACCGGTCCAGAATTTGTTAGGAGTTCTTCTTTACAGATATTGTATAGCCTGTGGTTTTGGAGCTAGCATAAGTGTGTCTTTCTACTCCGCCATCTTGGCTCCTCCCCCTCGAGATATTTTCTGACATCATTGGTGAGAAAGAAAATCAAAACATTCAGCCAGTGGAAGATAACAAAGTCAAAGTTTCTGTACCTAAAGCCTCCTAGAAAAGTATGAATTTGTCTCAGGCCATGGAAGAGCTCAAGTAAGAGAAATAGAGGAAAATATTGGAAGAGAAATGAGAGTGATGCAAGAAAATTATGAAAAACAAGTCAACAGCTTGCTAAAGGAAAATCCCCCCAAAATACTTAAGAAAATAATACCTTTAAAATTAGACTAACCCAAACGGCATAAAAGGTTCAGAAAGTCAATGAGGAGAAGAACACCTTAAAAGGCAGAATGGATCAAAAAGAGGTCCAGAAACTCGCTGAAGAAAATAATTCCTTAAAAGTTATAATGGAGTAAATGGAAACTGGTGACTTTATGAGAAATCAAGATATTATAAAACAAAGCCAAAAAAAAAAAAAGAAAAAAAATTGAATGCAAAGTATTTTATTGGAAAAACAGCTGACCTGGAAAATGAATCCAAGAGAGATAATCTAAAAATTACCTAGACATCATCTTTCAAAAAATTATCAATGAAAACTGCCCTGATATTCCAGGACCAGAAGGCAAAATAGAAATGTAAAGAATCCACCAAGCACCTCCTGAAAGAAATCCCAAATGAGAATTTCGAGGAATATTGTAGCCACATTCCAGAGTTCCCAGGTGAAGGAGAAAATATTACAAGCAGTCAGAAAGAAACAATTCAAGCATTGTGGAAACACAATCAAGATAACACAAGAATTAGCAGCTTCTATGGTAAGGAATTGGAGAGCTTGAAATATGATATTCCAGAAGTCAAAGGAGGTAGGATTAAAACCAACAATCACTTACACAGCAAAGTTGAGTATCATACTTCAGAGAAAAAATGGAAGCTTCAATGAAATAGAGGACTTTCAAGTGTTCTTGTTGAAAAGACAAGAGCTGAATAGAAAATTTGACTTTCAAATAGAAGAATCAAGAAAAGCATGAAAAAGAAGAAACCATAAAGGGCTTATTAAAGTTGTGCTGTTGACATTCCTACATGGAAAGGTAGTATTTGTAGATCATGATACCTTTCTCAGTATTAGGATATTTGAAGAGTATATCTATATCTATATTTATATATTTGTGTGTATATGTGTGTATATATAAATATATATATATATCTGTTATAAATGTATATATATATGAGACAGACACAGAGAGAGACAGAGAGACAGAATGCGCAGGGTGAGCTGAATATGAAGGGATAATATCAAAAAAAGAAAATGAAGGGTTGACAGGAATGTAATACAAGAAAGAGAAAGGGAGAGGTAGAATGTAGTTTATATAAAAAAGGAAAGAAAGAGCTTTTACAATGGAGGGGAGGAATGGGAAGGTTAGAAGAAATAAGTGAGCCTTCTTTTCATTGGATTTGGCTCCCTAAGGGAATAACAAATAATCAATTGGGTATGGAAGTTTATCTTACTGTACAGGAATGCAAAAGGAGGGGATAAGAGAGGGGGAATAATGGAAGGATCAGCAGATGGGTGGAAGGGGTAATTGGAAGCAAACACTTTGCAGAGGGATAAGTCAAAAGAGAGAACTGAATAAATGGAGAGTCAAACAAGATAGAGAGAAATATAGTTGGTCTTTCACAACATGACTGTTAGGGAGGTCTTTTGCATGATCATACATATATAACCTATATCAAATTGCTTGCCTTCTTAATGAGGGTGCATGGGGAGGGGGATAGGGAGAGATTGTGGAACTCAAGCTTTAAAAACAAATGTTAGAGGTTGTTTTTATATGCAACTAAGAAATAAGATATATAGGCAATGAAGTATAGAAATCTATTTTAGAACAGGCAGTTTTTAAGGGAAGAAATTAAAGAGATTTGTAGCCATATGAAAAAATGCTCTAAATCACTGTTGATTAGAGAGGTGTAAATCAAAACATCTCTGAGATACCAGATCACACCTATGAAATTGGCCAACATGATAAAACAGCAAGGTGATAAATGTTGGAGATGGTATGGGAGAGTTGGAACACTAATTCATTGTTGGTAGAGCTATGAGTTGATCCAACCATTCTGAGGAGCAATTTGGAACTATGTCTAAAGGACCACAAAAGTGTGCATACCCTTTGACCCAGAAATACTGCTTCTAGGACTGTATCTTCAAGAGATCATAAAAATTCTGAAAGGATCCCACATGTACAAAAATATTTATAGCAGCACTCTTTGTGGTGGCCAAAAAATGGAAATCAAAGAGATGCCCATCAATTGGGAAATGGCTGAATAAATTATGGTATATTAATGCAATGAAATACTATTGTGCTATAAGAAATGATGAACAAGAAGACTTCAGAGAGGTCTGGAAAGACTTATAAGATCTGATGCTAAGTGAAAGGAGCAGAACCAGGAGAACTTTGTAAACAGCAATAAGCACAGTGTGAGAGGATTTTTTTCCCATAGATTTAGAACCTCATTGCAATGCAAGGACTTTAAAAATTCCCAATGGTCTTTTAAGCAAAATGCCTTCCAAATCCAGAGAAAGAACTATGAAATTCAATTGCAGAATACAGCAGATTATTTTCTTTTGTATTACATTTTGTTTTGTTTATGATTTCTCTTATTCATTTTAATTGTTCTATACAACATGACTATGGTGAAAATGTATTTAACAGGAATGTATTTGTAGAACCTATATACAATTGTATGCTGTCTCGGGGATGGAGGGGGGAAGCAGTGGGGAAGGAGGGAGAAGGAAAGGGAGGGAGGGAAAAACTCTAAGGTATATGGTAGTGATTGTAGAATGCTGAAAATAAATAAAAGAAAATTAAAAAAAAAAAGGACATGCAGGACAATTTCAGAAAAAACTGGAGAGACTTATGGGATCTGATGCAAAGTGAAGTGAACAAAACCAGGAGAGAATTTTATACACAGTAACAGCAATATTGTTCCATGAAGCACTATGAATGATTTAGCTATTCTCAGTGACACAATGATCCAAGAAAATCTCAAAGGACTAATGATTAAGCATGCTATCTACCTCCAGAGAAATAACTGATATTGATTGAATACTGAAACATGCTGTTTTTCACTTTTTAAATTTTTTTCCTTTCATTCAAGTTTTCCTGTATAAAATGACTAATAAGGAAATGTTTTTACATGACTACAAATGTATAACCCATATCTGATTGCATACCATCTCAGAGAAGGGGAGGGGGAAGGTAGAGAAAAGGAGGGAGAGGTAGAATTTGGAACTCAAAATGTAAAAAAAGCCAAATGTTAAAAAAAAACTTGTTTTAACATGTTGTTGGTGGAAAAAATAAAAAATATATATATTAAAAAAAAATCTATTTTACCCTACAGGAAAACAGAAGGGAAGGGGATAAGGAATGGACAGTGATAGAAGGAAGGGCAGATTGGAAGAAAAGGCATTAGAATACACAGTCCAAGTCAGGGGTTAGGGAGGAGATGGAGAGAAAATTTTTGAATTTCACAATTTTGCGTAAGTGAATGGTGAAAACTGAAAATAAATAAATTTATTTTAAAAAGAAAGAGAGAAAAACAAAGGAGACTGTGAGAGTTCAGAAGTTAGAATAGTCACCTACAGAAAGGTACGGAATTACAGAATACACAAGGGAACTGAGTGATCTTCTGGGATATCTTGGTCTTAAACAAGAGACCTCTCTACAAAATTCCAAACAGTGAAATCCTACCCATGCTTAAAGATCTCCTGTGAGAGGAAAATTCTCTGTTTCCTGAGAGAGTCTATTCTACATTCTAGTTAGTTAAAATTATTGGGAAGTTCTTTGTGACATCAAGCCAATTGACTTCTTTGCAACTTTCCCACATTGATTCCAATTCTGATCTCTGGGACGAAGCAGAACAAAACTAATACTACTGCATCAAGATGGCCCTTGGAATATCCAAAGACCCTTATCCTATCTTCAGCTTAAATCTTCTGTATTAAACCTCCCCAGGCTCTTAAACCCATCCTGGCATGTGGTTTGGAGAACTTTAACCATTCTGGTTGATTGTCTCTTGCAAATCTCTACTTTATTAATGCTAATCCTAAAATGTGCCTAGATCAGGAAGGTTTTATAGGAACCCAAATAGAATATTTGAACTGGATCTCGAAAGATGTATGGTATCTCTGGATATCCTGCAGGTGTCTGAGATTATAAAGAAAAGACATTTCAGCTATGAGGTACTGTATGACTAAAAAAGCAGTAGTGGGCAAGTATGTGATGTGTCTGTGGGATGTGAGAGAAATGATTATTAATAACCAGTGATTTGGGAAGATCCTGAGTTCCCCCCTCTTTTCTAATGTCCTTATCTTAAAAATTCAATCTTTTGAAGGACACTACTGATGATGAGATTGGATTCAGATTCCACCTAGGTGGGGAAGATATTGTGCTCTCCTCAGGTTTGGGTGAGGATAAATTCTTTGAATAGTTTGCCTAAGTCTACAAGTAATTTAGAAGAAAATGCCATAATCTTAGTTCATAAATACAGCATCCCATTGTAATATTCATTCTTTCATTAATTGTTAATCAATTGCTAACCAATCAAAGCCAGGAAACACCCCTCTTCCAATGGGAATATAAGCTATGACCCTGCCACCATAATCATCTTTTATCTAAGAGAGAGTCAAATGACTGTCCTTTATTAGTAAACACACTGGCATTATTAATAAAATGATTAGCTTCCCCAGAAATTAAACCTCTTGAACCTTTCTTAAATATCACAAATGAGACCACAAACTTATTTGCCTGGACCTTAGATGAAGTAAAGTAGGGATATAAAATCATGAATTCAGCATTGGAAGAGACCTTAGGGTACCTAGACCAACCCTCCCATTTAACAGATGAGGAAAATAAAGCCTTCTGAGGTTAAAAGTATATTTTCCCAGGTCAAGTAGCTATTGAGAGTACATGGATTCAAGCACATCTTTGGATTCCCAATTTAAGCTACAGAAAATAAAGCTAAAATAGCGGGTTTGATCCAGATTGTTGAAGGGCTTGGATGACAAACAGAAGACTTTGAATTTGATTCTTCCCATCATGAGAACCCACTGGAAGTTTTAAAATACAGAAATGACAATTGTAGCTGAGTAGCATCAACACCAACTCAAAGCATAATTGCTAAATCTCAAAGACCCAACTTCTTCTTTCTCTGCACTTTTTCTCTTTCTTAACCTTCTTTCACATATTCAGTGTTCTTCTCAGCCTCATTAACACATCCTCATAGGGAGAGAAGCAGATTGTAGAAAGAGCTCAAATTCTAGAGTGAGGAGTCACCTTGGTTTGAATGAAAACGCTGACACCAAATACCTGGGTCACTTTTGAGAAGTCATCCAACTATTCTTTACCTCCATTCCATTATCTATAAAATGGGGCAACAATATGATGACTGCCTCCTAGGATTGTTGCAAGTACTTTTTTAAATTATAAAGCATCCACCATATTATTTATTGATTTAATATTATAAGAAAAGACTCATTTATAACAGAGTATCATTTTGTGTTACTCTGTCCTCCCCTCTCAGAAGCAATAGCATCCAGAGACAGTTTGATATAGTGAACAGCATGTTAGATCCGAAATCAGGAATATAGGGGTCCTCATTCCCTCTTCTCTAAAATGAAAGAATTAGACTAGGTGAACTCTAAGATATCTTCTAGGTGCAAATTTCTTATCTTATGTCTAATTTATCATTGCAGGATGTAAAACATCCCCCTTCCCATCATGAAAAAAATGTCAAACAGCCCAAGGTAGGTGGTGAGTACAGGGAATGGGACTCTGAAATTCTATTGCCTATTCTCCTGTCCTCTGCCTACCTTTAAGGCTGTCTGTGCATTTCACTTACATTCATTAGTAAGAAAAATCTGTTTATATCACTGCACTCTTGCTATGAACACAATGTTCAGATCTTTGGCCTTCTTAAATCGTGACTTGTGCAAAGCACCAGGAAAACAGCCTTTTATCTATCTTTTAAAGTTGAAGCTGAAACTGAAAGATGATACGCAGGACAAATTCTTATTATGCCATTTCTTAGGAGAACCGATTTTGCATTATTCCCCACCAAGTGTGAAAGGGAGGGAAGAGAAAATGAACAGTTTTTCTCATAATGTTTAGGTAAGGTAAAGGAAGGATTTGTCTCCTGGCAAGCCTATTTGACATAAAATGGTATTTCAGGGATAAACAGAGCAGGGAATTTGTCGGGGCTTAGCTCAGGTTCTACATTCTCTTTAAAGTCTTCCCTTTACCCCCATCCCCTACCCCATTCCCACTTAATAGTTAGCATTTATAAAGTACTTTGCAAATCACTTTACAGATATTATCTCATTTGGTCAGCACAACGACCCTGAGAGGTAAAGGGTATTTTTATCTGAGGCAAACAGAAGTTAGGTTACTTAGCTAGCATAATACAATTAGAAAATTTCTGAGGCAGGATTTGAACTCATTCTATCTGACTCTAAGTCTACTGCTCTATACACTTAGTTTCCTTTATAATATGCCTTTTCTTATTGTTAATATTTTTTCCCCTTTTCAATTTTCCTTATAGGATGCTTACTGACATCAGGACATAGTGAATAGTGCTTGGGAATTCGCAGCCTGGAGGACTAGTTCATACTCCCACCTCAACCACTTACCAACTATATGACCAGGATCAAATAACTTCTCAAAATCTCGCTTTCCTCATCTGTAAAATAATGGGCATAATACCGTAATGTGTTATGAATCTTAGCATCGCCAGAGAACTAAGTGGCATAATGTTGGAACTGGAGTCGGAAACACCTGATTTCAAAATCTGTCTCAGTGTGACCCTGGGTCACCCTCTCTCTGCCTTAGTTTCTATAATAATAAAAGTATCTACCTCCAAGAATTATTGTCAAGAAAACTGGAAATAACACTTGTAAAGTGCTTTTCAAGCTTTAAAATGCTATACAAATGCTAGCTCTGATTGCGTGGCACAAATAAGAAACGATTATAAAATACTTTACAAATGTAAAAACATTGCATAACTCTTTTTAATCATCTCCATCATCATCATCAACAATAGTAACATCTTGTTCTCATCTTTTTGGATGTAATCCAAAATGGCCCTTGCATAAGTCACTATCCCACAATTCTTCTAATCTATTCAGTGATGTATAATACATGAATAAAAAACAGCTTTCTGTAATTTCACATACATACTGTGATGTAAGCTCACATCCTCACCATCATCATCGTCACCATGATTGTTACTCATTTTGCTTTTATTGTTTTTCTATAGGATCTTCTCAATAAAATATAAATTCTGAGGACACTATTTCAAAGGTTTTACTACTTTGAATAACCATCCATTACCAAGTTATCTTGCCTATAATAGGTGCTTGATGAAGTCAAACTAGTGGAATGTCTTACTGAAGCACTAGGAGAATGAGAGAGAGAGAGAGAGAGAGAGAGAGAGAGAGAGAGAGAGAGAGAGAGAGAGAGAGAGAGATGAACTTAGTGTCAGGAAGACCTGAGTTGGAATCCCATCTTAGACAGTTGTTACCTGAGTAATTCTGGGCAAGTCTCTACACATCTGTGGGCCTCAGTTTTGCCATCTATTAATGCGGGAGGGACATAATATGATAATTGCCATTAGAGGCACTCTATAAATCTATCAGACTCCCATTAAACTATAAAAATATCTTCTGGCTCATAGGGATGTTAAAAGACTGGCAGATTGCTTTCTGAAGATAAGCCTCAAAGAACTATAGTAACTGCACCACAAGTTACACAGCTAGTAAGCATGGGAGCTACATAGTCTTCTTGTGATAAGTGCAGTATTCTGTCTAGTACTCCAGGTTTCTTCTTTGCAGGTGCTTTCAGCAAAGCCTCGATACAGCCACTGGTTCAGGAAAAGGTGAACTATCATGAAATAAAACTACAGAGGAAAGGCATAAGCAGTGACAGTGGTAGAGACAGCAAATATCTCTTTCACTCTTTCATTACTGTATGGTCAAAAAAGAATCAAAGTGTCAAAGAACTCTTGAAATTCAGCCTTTAATTTATAAAGAACAAAACTTTAGTACCTCCAATATGCTCAAGTTAAATACTGATTAATATGATTTTAAGGCTAAAATCAAGATCCTTTTATTTCTTAAAGTTTAGCTACCTCATGCATTTGACAAGCTCAGTGTTCGAATTCCATTTGAAGAGATTTTCATGGGGATATTGTGTGTGTGTGTGTGTGTGTGCATGTGTGTGTGCGCACGTGCGTGTGTGTTAATGGGAGGTACATTTCACAAATGTCTATATCCTATTGTTTATGCCAAGTTGAAACTCTGCTCAAAGAAATGTCTAGCATAGCATATTAGAATATTTAATGAGAGAAGGAAGGGAGCAGGTTAAGTCACATTTTGGGAAATTTCCAGTGGTTTTAATGAGCTTTTTTTTTCTACCTAGAGGGAAAAAATCCATCTTTTAAAAACTGAACTTTTTATAGTGATGTTGTAGAGCTAGTCTCTGAAGAATTAAAATTATAAGCTACTTAAAGAGCAATGAATAAGCTCATAGTAGGTCTCTGTAGGCTATAATATATATTTTTGGGAATAGATTTATTGCCATAAGAACTTTCATTGAGATAATTCCCTCTACAATGGAAATAGGCACCTCCGTCTGTAGGGCCTTCAAAAGTTTTCTGGATGGATTACAAGGTTAAGTGACTTGCTTAGATATTGAAGGCTGGATTTGAACCCTGGTCTTCCTAAGCCTCAGTTCAACTCATTGTTGCCTGCAACATGGTGGGGAAGAAGTGACACAATATAAAGGATATCATCAAGAACTTGTATGATCAAAAAGATAAGTATATAATGTACCAATGAACTGACTTTGTTATCTACCAATCTAATAAAATCTCTTGGAAAGAAGGGAATATCTCACCCTTGCATTTCATCTCTCCTGCCTGGTACAGTACCTGGCACATAATAGGCAATTTATAATTGTTGGCTGACCATTGCTAATTCAAACACTGTCAAGAGATCTACAGGAAGACTCCTGTGGCATTGGGTAGAAGTCATAATGGAAGAATATTTGGAATATGTAGACAAGAATCACATAAGGTGAGAAGAAATTGGGTGGTTAGTTGGGGTGAGATATAAAATTGAAGAAATGACAGATCTATTGTAGTAAAAATGTGATTAGAGGACAAAGTATAATTTACCTGAGAGAGGAGATAATTTTATTCTTTATATTTGTATCTTAGAGTATAGAATTGTAACTCATGCTCAGTGAGCAGCTAGGAGACAAAGTGAATATAGTACTAGATCTAGAGTCAGGAAGACCTTAGTTAAAATCTAGCATCAGTCATTTACTAGGCAAGTCATTTAATTTTTGTCTTCATCAGTTTCTTCAATTGTAAAATAAAGATAATGATGGCACCAATATTTCCTAAGGTTATTGTGAGAGTCAAATGAGATATTTGTGTAATGCTTTGTAGATTGACTGACACATAGTATGCTTTTAATTAATGCTTGTTTCTTTTCTACTATAATAAATATTTGCTGATTAAATGTGCCATTTCCACATTTAAAAAATCACTAGACAGAAATAAACTCATCCCATCTACTGTGAGAAGGCTTTTCACTATGGTAATGCCATGGGCCCGTTATGAGCCACATGTAATGAATGATATTACCACTCATTCCAAATATCTTGACATTATGTAGAATTCCAACTGGCATCCTTTTCCCTTCTCCATTGATAGTTAGGAGGATTATGTCAACAATGCTGTTTCCCTAACATTTTGCATCTTGTGAGTGGCCTGAGCTTATAAACAGCCAGTTCCTTGGAAGACTTTCACTGCAGTAAAAACGTCATTATGGCAAATTACACCATGGAAATTGACTTCTCAGAGAAGCAAAAAAAATCCCAAAGAAACAAAACTCTGATACCAAGATCAAGGTTTTTGAAACCAAACTGGAAGGATTTCACTGGAAATGTGTCTCTTGGTGATTTGGTGATGATTAAATGTCTGTCATCATCATTGTTAGCTGACTTTCTCAAATCTCATCAGTCTTTTTTAGTTTATTTTTCCTTGTTTAACCTGACAGCCACTCTTGAAAAAACAGCTGCAGAGGAAAGGTAAGGACATACACAAAGAGAGAAAGTTTCAACGCAACTCCTCTCTATTGCCTTGGAGAAATTGATTGAGTGTTGAAACTGATGGAGAACAACTTTCTGTCAACTTTTTAGAAAGGGTCCAGATTTCTTCCATTCAATCTAAGTTCTTTTGGGGGGATGGGCAAGGTGGGAGTAGGGTGGTGTCTAAAGATGATACCCTTAGAAAGGCAGCATGTTATACAGCTGACTTTCAAAATAAATATATATTTTATTTTTAATGTATAGAATAAAACAAGCATATCCATAACGTTGTATAATAAAAAAGATGATTGTACATGGAACAGCAAATCTATTATGTACATATTGCTACTCTTTTTAAATATGTAATATTGTGATAGTAAGCAAAATAGGATCTTTTGCTGTTTTTGTTGTAGTATAATCAAGTGCCTCTGACTGAACCTTGCCTTTACCAATCAAGAGTCTTTACTACGAGTAAAGTACAGAAATAAGAGTTTCTCTAACTTGACACAGTATATATATATCTTCCTCACTCATTAATGGGCCTGCTCATTAAGGGGAGTTAGATTAGGGAAGATTTACAGGAATGCGCATATCTTTTGTTAATGAGGCACTGGTTCACACATGTCGGGATGCCCTCTGACTCTAAAAAAGGTATAAATACTTGAAAGTGAGGTTTCACTTTGGGGCTTACAAACTGGAATTGTTTGTTTGGCCAAGAAAGGATTCTGGGAAGCCAGCTAAAAAGCCCTCCCTGCTTGGGAAACCCAGATATTGATGCTTCCCTCTCTGGTAACTATGATCAAACAGCTGGACCTGTTGGTTGAATTACATTCAGGCAGAGGAAGCCATGTCTGTTGATCTTTAATTTCTCTGTATTTTCTTTGAAGTTCAGGGTACTGACTCCCCTCAACTAGGTGAATGACATATGTGCTTGATTAAAGGAATGATACATGTGCTTGATTAAAGTGATTGTTAACCCCTCAAAAGTTGCCTTTCCTTTTAGAAAAATAGATTCAAAGAACTTGTGATTCACAAGTTCACAGGGTTCAAAGAACCCTGTATATTTGGGATGCTTACTGACACAAATATATAGAGTTGATTTTGGATTTAGGAAGACCTTGATTCAAGCCCTGCCTCTGACATATATTGCCTTTGAGCAGATGACGTAGCTTTGTATGCCCCTAGATAACTCTCTAAAAAGTGTGAGTTGCTGAACAGATTCACATTTGTATTGAAAGTTCAAGAAATTTCCTTACTGAGAGTCTGGAATTTCCTAATATTGATGTAATCAAAGACATGATTCCAAAGTAAAAAACAAATAAACAAGCAACTCTTTCCCTGCACAAACCCTACCTACACCAACTTCTAATAACCAAATAAAAATAATAATTTCAACAATACCAAAAACTGCAGTAGAATGCTGTATCCCCAATCCCATGAGTGATATGTAGGAAAACTGGGATTTGAACATAAGTCCTCCAACACCAAATTCATGTTTCCACCACACTACCTCTGTCCAGCAGTGCACTGAGTTCACACTCTTAGTAAAAATATTTTCACAAATAAATAGCATTTTCTAATGAGGGTTGTTATTTCTCCAAGGAGAAAATGTAAGAAAGTATCATGATTTCACCATTCCAAATAAGAATCAGAAAAGGGTCCTTCAGAATTTAATGCACTTGATTCTGCCTAAAAAAGTTCTTGTTCCTTCTATATTTCCAGGACTGAGTGCATTTTCCTCATCTGTGAAATACCTAATAGAGTGCCACCAGTGCTAAATGAGTCACTTCCTTCCATCCTTCCCTACCTCTATCCTTCCTTTCATCCTTCTCTCTTTACCACCACTCTTCTCTTTCTCCCTGATTTTTTCCATCATTTTATCTTTTTCTCTGCCCCTTATAAGGAACAAAACATTGGATACAGAAAAATAAAAATATTATTATTAAAAAAGCACTTAGAGTTTTAATCATGTTTTGGAGGTGAGGAAAAAAACACATCTCTACATGCCACTTTACACAGTTGATAAAATGTTTGACATTTACTGGGCCTTAATGATTCTTGTCTAATGTTTCCTTTTTCAAATGCCACTCCACATTCTCCATCTATGGGCTTTAAAAAGCACTTGTCCTACAAATGTTATCATTACTAAAAATATTAAGCTATAACTTCATTCATCCAGAGTAGTCATCTAATTTTGGTGGAATACAAATTACTACTTTGAAGGCATAAGCAGCAAGGGTTCTCATTGGAGGATTTTGGCTCTTCGGAAGAAAAGAATGTCTCTGGAGACATTTATTTATGAACTCTGCTCTCTTCTCACTCCTTGTCTGAAATCTTAGAGTATTTTTTCAATAACATCCATTTGCAGACTTTAACTGAGCCTCCCCTTGGGATATGCAGCAGATTAATAAAAGAACAACCAAGGGGTAAGAAATCTCAAGAATTTATGTTTTAAACGTAGCTGTGTTGTACTGGATATTTGGTAGGAGTTTGCCTTTTTCAACACCAATGAGTCAACTCGTCATTGTCAACTCTATTCAAAGTGGGTCATAGCCAGAACATAACTGGTGTCTTTCAGCCTTGGTCATTTGGACCTTCTGTACACTGTACCAGTCACTCAAGTAGTTGGGAGTTAAGCTGAGGAGGAGTCTAAGCTAAGGTCAAAGTCAAATAAAATTAAAACCCAAGGGTAAGACATATCCCTCCATCTTTCCCCTTTCATTGATTTTGGGAAATTTTGTTAAAATACGAACACAATCATAGCATCAAAACCTGAAAAATATTAACTAAAGGGAAAAAAAGACTTCATTACTCTTACTAGAATTATTAACATTAAAAGTAAGATGTAACAATGTCTTTTGTTTTTACATCACAGTAATTCCTGGGAAAAGATCACTCTTTCCCTCACCCCATCCACTCTGGATGCATTGAATCCTGCCTTGTAACAAGCAAACATAATTCAGCACAAATACTCCATAGTGTGACCACATTTGATTGTGTCTACACTGTTCTTCTATGATAATCTTCCACTGCTCTCTCATGAATGGAAGATGCCTGCAGGGACCAAGATATTCTTCCAATGCCTACCTATTCTCTGAGATCATTAATTTTCCCCCCAATTATTCAGATTCTGTATTTCTTTTAATTTTTTCTTCAGTTACAATGACATAGTTATTTTCCACTTTGTTCCACTGGTTTTGTGTATTTGCCTCTAAGTTATTTCATGTATATTTTCTCAATTTTTTCTGAATTTCTTATTTGCATGATTTATTATAATAGTCAGAGCTAATATTTATATAATCCTTTAATGTTTCCAAAGGGTTTTGCATGCATTACGTCATCTCATTCTCATGAAAACTATATGAGATAAGGGCAATTATCTCACTTATAGAAATGAAGAAATTTAATCTTAAAATAAGTTCAGTGATTTGGTCAAGGTCACACAGCTAATGTTCATGACAGATCCGAATTCACGTCTTTCTGACTCAGAGTATGGCCCCTTATCCAAGACCCTACCTAGATATATAACTATTTCATGACTTACCACACTATAATACCCCACTCTATTCATATACCAAAAACAAAAAACAACAACAACAAAAAAAACAAGCAAATCAGTTCTTTCTCTTAAGGAACATGCATTTCAGTAGAAGATACAAGATGGTGGGCAGGGTGTTATACTGGAAGAATTGCCAGATTTGGATTCAGAGGACCTGAGTTCAAATGCTTCCACTTCTACTTACTCTTTGCATGACACTGGGTAAGTTATTTTACTTTTCTGGGCCTCAATTTCCTCATTTGTAAAATGAGAAAGTGCAAGCATATGATAAATATTTAACAACTGGCAAGGAGACCACAAGCATGAAAGGGAACAGAGTGTAAAGAGTTTAAAATAGTTAACTACAATCAATATGTTTCTTGCCACTCTTCCATTAGATTGTTTGCACTTTGGATACCTTAGATATAGTCGTTTTTCATAATAGAAAACCACATTCTATCAGTTGATAACAATGGTGTCTAAAAGATTGAATTTGTCCGAAAAGAACATATTAGAATCGTTGTAAGATGTGCAATTTCCAGAATTGGATCCAAATTGTCATTTTCTTTTTATGCACTTATAAGTCTATCTAGTTCATGGCCCCTCTGTAATGCTTGTCTAAGAGAGAAGCATGATAAGGAAGGAAGGTAGCAGTGTTGATAGCATGCTTGAACTGGAATCAAGAAGACCTGGGTTTGAATCTTGCTTCTGACATTTATTAGCTGTATGATCTTGGGAGAGTCACAGCCTCTTTCATACTCAATTGAAAAATGGAGCTAATAGCAGCACCTATTTTCCAGGGTTGTTGGGAGAATCAAATGAGATCATACATACAAATTGCTTGGAAAACTTTGAAGCACTGTGAATGTTAACTGTTATGATATGTATTGCATCTGAAGAACTTTGTAGACTTTAAGATGGTCTATTAATGAAATGAATATACTCATGGACCATATTTTATTGTTTGTTAATGATAAGAAATAAAATCAGTGGATTTATTTAGTAAGACAATATATCATCTTAAAGATTGTCCTCCCCTAGAGTTTTGCTGATATAATAACGATGACTGTTATTTCTATAGAACATTTAGGTCTGCGAAATGCTTTCCATATTGTTTCAATTTATCCACATGATCTTATGAGGAATGTGCTCTTATTATCTCTATTTTACAAACGGGAAAATTCAGGCTTTGGAATGTGTTTTCTCTGACTGTCCCCCATTCCTGGAACAGTCTACTCCCTCAACTCCACCTACTGATTTGGGGCTTTAAGTTCCAACTGAAATCTGAAATCTCATCTTTTCCAGGAAGACGTTTCCTCTCCTAATTCCAGTGCCTTCCCTCTGTTAATTATTACATATTTGTCCTAGATATAGCTTCATTTGTGTGTGTGTATATATATATATATATATATGTGTGTGTGTGTGTGTGTGTTTGCATGCTTCCTCCCACTCCCAGATTGTGCTTTTGCCTCTTCCGCCTCTTTGTATCTTCCTCATAGCATAATGTCTGGCACGGGTAGGTATGTAACAAACAATTACTGATCCATAGATTCCTGAAGAAGTCCTATGCTGATATAACACTGTGGTCTACAAATGAGCTTGCATTTTTTCAAAGACTAGCACTGGAACACAAAGTCTTGCTGTTACTTTTTTCTTTTTTTACCAAAATGGAGAGGTTTCTTTATGTATTGTCTCAGTGACAGAAGGTCTACTGGTCAAGAATGACCTTGTGTATAGGAATTTGCAAATTTGTGAATTTTCTACCAGCCCAGGTATTCTTTGTTCATAGTAACCAATGAGCAGATGCAATGCTAGGGAGTTACTCCATTCTTTCATGTCATTTCTCCCTTAATCCTTTTATACACTAAAGTTAGGTGAAGAAAACACTTTTTCAAGAGAATGCATAACAAGTTGTACTTTTTCCTTACTGTCCTGGAGAATAACTATATTACAAATTGAACATTCCATGAGATCAATATCTTTTGCAGAAAAGATGGGTTTATTTTACCTTGACCATATCTCTGCAAATACTCATTAAATGGAGAATTCATGTGTAATAAATTTTCTTTACATAAGTTTTCAATATTACCATACCCCATCCAATTCAACTCAATTATCACTTATTAAGCACCCACTAAGTGTCAGATACTGATGCTCCATACTGGGGATAAAAAGGGGAAAAAAAGCAAAATAAGCAAAAAAAAAAATCCCTGTTTTCAAAGAGCTTCCTGTTTAATGGGGGCAACAACATGAAAACCACTATGAACAAACAAGATTTTGTTGTTCAGTCAATTACAACTCTTCATGGTCCTTTTTTGGGTTTTCTTAGAAAAGATATTGAAATGTTTTATTTACTTCTCCAGCTGATCTTTACAGATGAGGAAACTGAGACATAGTGTTAAAAGACTTGTCCAGGGTCATAGCTAATTAGAGTCTGAGGTCAGATTTGATCTCAGGAAGATGTCATCCTAATGCCAGGACCAGCACTCTATTTTCCATGACACCTAGCTGTCCCTAAACAAATAAGATAGATGTCACATAAATTGGGATTAGTCTAGGAAAGCACTAAAATTAAAGGGAACTTGGAAAGGATTCTTGTAGAATGCTGTGGTTTAGCTGAAACTTGTAGGAAACTAGTGGAGTTAAAAGACAGACATGCAAAGGGGGAGTATTACAGGCATAGGAGATTAATGATGAAAATATTTAAAGTAGATAGATTGTTATACACAAAGAACATCAAGAGGCCAGTGTCTCATTGGATCATAGACTATGCAGGAGACAGAAAGGTGTGATGCAGTTTGTAAAGGTAAGAAGAATTCAGATTAGGAAGGTCTTTAAAAACCAAAGGATTTTGTATTTGATTCTACAAGTGATACAGAGTTACTGGAGTATATTGAATATGGTTGTAACATGGTTAAGCCAGAGCTTTAGAAATTTCTCTAGTAACTGAGTAGAGAATGGAGTCGAGTGGGGAGAGATTTGTGGCAGGCAGACCAATCAGTCAAGTGCTACAATAGTGCAGGTATGAAGTGACCAAATCTTGCATCAGTGTGGTAGAAATATCAGGAGAGAGAAGGGAATATAGTTGTACATTTCTCTCTCTCTCTCTCTCTCTCTCTCTCTCTCTCTCTCTCTCATCTACTTATCCACTTATCTATCAATATGTCTATCTGGGGGCCATTTACTGCTATCTGTATCTTGCCACTGGACCCATATGGCTTGGAAGGAGAGAGTGAGGTTGGTGATTTTGCACAGCCCTGTCTCACATAAATTCAAGACATCATACTTCTGGTCCTTTTTGAGAATGAAGGACAAACCACAATCTGTGAGTAGTATAGTAGTTGCCCCACTGAAGACCCAAATGGCTAGTTCTAGTTGAGAAATGCTGTTCCTTCCTTCCCTCCTTCCTTCATTTCTCCTTTTCTCCTTTCGTTTTCTCCTCTTCCTCTGTTCACATATGAAATCATGCCCTTACCTGTGGGTGCTCTGTCCAAGGGAATATAAATTTTGACACCTCACAAGATGTACTGGGGTTTAAAGCCTAGATTTATTTTTTTCTCTTCCCTATTTATTTATTGTACCATTAACAAAATAAAATTGGTATAATTAACTATTATCCTCCATATATTTTCAGTTATGTTTTTGCATACTAGTATTTTGTGTTTTTGTGTTGCTATATTCCCTTCTAGTGCATTTGTATTGTGCATATTGTTAAGTGGTGCTATTATCTTTGAGTGTATACCTTTAAGATGGGACAGATGTATTGTAAAGACATGGGGGAAGATGCAGCAGATCCTGTAGCAAACCCCCAGAATGAACATGTGCTTTTCAAATGTGTAATAAATATGGTCTTGACTCTCCCTCATATTGCCCGAATTGAATTGATTTGACTAGTGATCATCCTAACTTTTGCTGGCCTCATTGTGGAAGTTTTGATAAGAGTATATTAGAGTATTTAAGGCAGAAACTGATGAATAAGGAAATTTGGCCTCTTGAGTGGGACAGCTATAACAAATGGAACTCAGAGGCAAAGGAAAGAGCATAGGTCTGAATTAGAATCAATGAAAAAAGAATTAAACCATTTTAAAACCTTCTCCTTAATAACCTCCAAACTACACACCTACTTAAGATATATCCACCTTTACAAATAGACTCCACTTGCCCCACGGTTTCTATGTTTCCTTTTAAGATGCAAGTCAAAGTTCTCCAAGGAGAAAAGCCTGAGGAGAGTGACATGATCAGGACCTAGGTTGTCAATCCCTGGCAGCTAGGAAAACTCCAGGATGTTGCCAAGGAGTGTCCCAGCTCCAGGGAGGATCCCATAGGCTTTGCTGTGCAGTTCCAACTCATCTAGTGAATAATTTCTTAAAATATATCATTGAAAAACCAGACTTTGATAAAATTCACTGGGATTCAAACCCAGCTACTTGACCATGCCTCAAACCCAAGTGACTCTGGCACTCACGGGTCAACAATAGGTTCCAGGCCAAGCCTCACTTGATCATTTTCGGGGACTTTGTTGACTCAGAGTATGTATAAATAGTAATTGTTTGTAATTTGGCCAGAAATCCTGAGGGTCTTCTCTTCTTAGATTATTATTTTTTTTAATCTGTAAAAGAGGTCATTTTTTTCCTCATTTCTCACCTAGCTTTAGGTGCATGGATATTGCCTCAAACAAATTGAAATCTGGGAAAGATATTAGCCAAGATCCTCCACTGCATCCTGTGGTATCACTGGTCCTCTTGATCTATATCTTGCCATTGGACACAGATAGCTCTGGAGTAGACAATGAGACTGGCGACTTTGCACAGCCCTGCCTCACTTAAATCCACTTCACTTGCAAATCAAGACATCACTTTCAGAAGTTATTTGTCCTTTTCAACAATGAGGGATGAACAACAATCTATGAATTTATGATATCAAGCAGGCAAAAAAAAAAGACAGTCCTTGGAAATAGATTAGATATGGAGGGTGAGAGAGAGGGAAGAATCAAAGATCACACGTAAGTTATAAGCCTGGGTAACTGGGAGGGTGAAAGTAATAAAGGCAGTCAGAGTGGGGGAAGACTTTAGGATAAACATGAAATTAGTCTTAAAAACTTTGAGTTTAAGCTGTCTATGACACATTTATGGAGAAATGACCATTTTTCATTGTAGTTCTCTGAAGTGAGAAGATAGAAACAGATGATCCCTACACGGTCATGTAGTCCTAGCATTTTGTAATTTAAAATAGGTTTATCTGATTATATAAACAATGAAAGACGCATCAAGAATATTCATCCTTTGGCCATGGAAGCAAATTAATTGGGATCACAGTGTGTCACTTACCATTAAGCCTAGTCAGCATCATCTAATTTTTTTTTTCATTTAAAAGAAAAATAGCTTCACAAAGACTACTGGAAACATTTCAACTGACCTTTTAAAGTAAGGATAATTACCTCTAATAGTTCATAGCTTTCATTCATGGAACCACAGAATCTTAGAGTTGTAAGAGACCTCACTTTCCATCTGGTGCAACCCATACCCCCACCAAAAAGAATCCTTTCCACAACACACCCAAAAACAATCATCCTAATTACGATTGAAAGCTTTCAAAATAGGCAGCCCACCACCTACTGGATAGCTCACTGTCCTTCTGGAAAGATCCAATAATTATGAAGAATCAAAATGTGCTTCGCTGGAATTTGAATTCAAAACTTGTAATCCTGTATTCTAGGTAAAGTTAAATAAGCACCATTCCTCCTCTGAATGATAAGTGTCCAAGTACTTGAAGACAGTTACATTAGACTGTCAGGTTGGTGCTAGATTGGGAAGGGTTTTAAATTCTAGTCAGAGGGCATGGTTTTATTCTAGAAGCCATTTAAACTTCTCAAGCAGAAACATTGCATGATCAAAATTCTGCTCTAGGAATAGCAATTCCCATTAGCTTCATGATGAATGGATTGGAAAGAGGAAAGACTAGAGCCAACGAGATTACTTAGAGGGGAATAGGTCATAAAGGTCTGAGTATAGTGTACCAAAATACAAAGATGGGATATATTGAATCAAGCTTTGTTTTGAATTACTTTCCCAGAGATTTTTGAGTGTTGTCATGGACACAGTCTGTGATTAGGACAGTGTGTTACATACTGGACAGAGAAGACAAAGCTGTGTAGGAGATAGAATCCTGACTTGGGGGTCAAGAAGATCTGAGCTCAAATCCTTGCTCCAGCTTTTATGGTCTATGTTACTCTGGGCAGGTCACGGGGCATTTCTGAACCTTAGTTTACTCTTCTGGAAAATAAGATGGACAGATTTGATGATTTTCTAAGATCTCCTCCAAATCTGTCTCTTATACTTCAAGAATTTTATTCTTGAAGCTCTCCAGACATTCAGATCTTATGATCCTTATTATAGTAGAGTTGTTCCTAAAATATATGCCAAATTTCTCTACAAATAAAACAAAATTTTATTTCAAAAGTTATTTTTCCAGAAGAACAAGATGACTTGACCATTGCTAGATATCAGTTCATATAAAATATAAAAATTTAAAATATTTGGGGATGAGTAGAGGACTGCAAACTTTTTTTTAGTCACTGGAATGATAAAGGAGTCAAGGAAATGAATGTAAAGTTAGGTTGTATTCAAAGAAACATGAAACCCAAACTGAGCTTTGTTCAGAGTTGCAGTGCAGTCTGTCATATTCAGACAATATTTTGAATAATATGTTCGGTTTCTGAGTACAACATTATGGTAAAGATATTTATAATCTGGAGAACACCTAGAGAGTCATTAGGATGGTGACAGGCCTTGGCATTATGCCACATAAGAATCAAGTGAAGGGTACAGAGGTGGTTAGTATGGAAAAAGAAAGACTCACTTGGAAGAGACCCAAGAATAGCAAAAATGAACAGAAGTTTCAGAGTCAAATTTAGGTTTAATATCACAGGAAAATTTCTTAAAAGTTAGACATGTCTAAAAATGGAACTGGTTGTCTCCAGAGTTATTGGCCTGCTCCTCATGGGAAATCTTCAAGAACAGGTCAGATGTCCATTGGTCAGTATGGTAAAGAAAGAATTTTTGATAAGGTTCAGATTGAATGCAATGGTCTCTAAATCCTATTCCAGCTCTGAGATTCTGGGTCTTTTACCAAAGTTTTATATCTATCTCAATACATCTATTTACTTCTGTTCCATCTTCTACATATCAGGCCAGCTGCTACCATCATCTTGTACCTTACTCCTCACATCTTTTTGCCAAGGTACTTGTTATCATACAAATACCCCATCTCCTAAAAACTTTTCAGTTCTGAAATAATAGTTAACTCAATATTGACACCATCAGTGGAAAGGACAAGTCTACATACTTCCTCTATGGTTCTACTCACTACTCTTCTGACTTTCCAAATTAAAATATCCCTCTCCTATGGGCCCCTAACCCTAACCCTAACCCTGACCCTAACTCTCTTCAGTTAGAATGTAATCTTCTTGAAGGTGGGGGTCTGCCTATACTAAATTTTTTACATACCTAAAGAACAATGTTCTTCATATAAATGACAATTAATGCATTTTAATTCATTCATTCATTTGTCCATCCTTCTGTCAGCATGTCTCTTACTCTCCATTTAAAAAACAAAAAGAAAAACAAACTGAGTCATTCATGACATGAATAGAGTGTTAATTTGAGAAATTCTCAGGTGTAATAATCTTGTTTCTTTAGTTACAGGGTGGATTTTCCCCTCATTAATTAGTGCCTATCACTGTGGATTTATGAGCATCTCAGGTCCACTAGACTCCAGACAGATCCTAAAAATATTAACTTCAGTTAAAATGTGGTGGTAGCAGAAGAAAAGACTAGGCAAACCCATGAACATGGAATGAGATATTTTCAAATAGAAAGAAATTCCTTCTGGGTTTATTTGATCACTTTCCAAGCAAATAACCTTGATACTGCTGCCTTACTTTCATAACAATGAAACTTAAGTGTGAAGTTTTCTTAATATATCTAAGTGGCATTTCCTCCACGTAAGTACATCCTTCACTCCATGGTGACCGAATTGTATTTTGTCAAAGCTGTTCTTATATTTGTTTGCAAGAAGTACAGCAAGGTGAGTAATAGCAGATGATGACAAATAGAAAGCCTAGTCTATAATGTTCCTTGACTTATTTTGAAAATTTATATATATATATACACACACATATGTGTGCATATATGTATGTGTGTTTCTTTTCTCTGGAGAAAATGGATTATTCTTTCAAAGTTAGTCAATCTCTTGGGGGCACAGTATAGAAAATTAGATTTTAATAGCTTTGAAATTTAGGTTCGCTGGGTCAATAGGATGAAATACTTGAAGGAAAATGATAAATCTATTAGAGGAACATCAAACATTTTGTTGCTCATCAGAGAGTCAGGAAAAGGATGGCAAACATTGTCTTCAATTGTATTGGAACTTTGGAAGAGACGGTAACTTGAAAGAGCTCGTAGTTATTGAGAAGAAGGTCATTTTTAAATTTCAAAGAGAGGAAGAATCTCCAGTTTTCCAAGTTAGAAATAACTCCAGAGGCCTTCCAATCTATGCTATAATAGCTGCTTAAGAGAATATCACTCTAAAGTAATAATGAAAGAAGATTTCCCCAACTGCTGATCTCCATCTTGTCTTTGAAAAATTCTTATGAGATGAAATTTTCTATCTATCAAGGAAACTCAATCCACTTTGGAATATTTCTACATACTAAGAAGTTCTGACACACAGAGGAGGGCAGAGCCAATCCAGAAGAGTAAAAGCAGGGACGAGTTTGGGCTTTCCCCTGAACCCCTCCAAATACCTGTAGAAAGTTACTCTAAACAAACTTTAGAGCTTCAGAACCCACCAAATGACATAGTGAAACAAATATCCAGCCCAAGACAATCTGAAAAGTCTATAGGAAGGGCATATTGCACCAGGATGGGAGTAGAGTGTGGCCTGGCATGCACCATACCAATACAGAAGGGACATGAGCAGGACTCAGGAACTCTAATCACTGGTAGCTGTGATGGATTCCATACTTCTCAACCTACAAATGCCAAAGACAGGTCAGTAGGAAAATTCTGTGGGACTTGGAAGAAAGGGAAGTGTGATGTGGCAGAGGTGGTCATGGCAGCAGCATCAGCAGTGGCTCCTTCTAGAATCTTGGTCCCACAGAAGGTGGGGAATTAACTGGATAATTTGAAATCCCTGAAGCCTGGGACACATTACATCCACCCCCACCCCGACTTGAAGGAGAGTTCTACTTTGACAAAAAGTCAAGTATTTGACTGGGGAGATAAACAAACAGTGTAAAAAATTCAGATTATAGAACCTTACTTTGGTGACAAAGAAGATCAAAACATACAACCAGAAGAAGACAGCAAAGTCAAAGATAATACACCAAAAACCTCCAAGAAAAATATGAACTGATCCCAGGTCATGGAAGAACTCAAAAGGGACTTTGAAAATCAAGTAAGAAAAAAAAAGAAAAAATTTAAAAAAGAAAATCAAGAAAGAGCAGTAGAAGAAAACTGTGAAGAGAAATGAAAGTGATGCAAGGAAGTCATGAAAAACGAATCAACAGCTTGCTAAAGGAGAACCTCCCCCAAAAATACCGAAGAAAATAACACCTTAAGAATAGATTAACCCAAATGGCAAAAGAGGACCATAAAGCCAATAAGGAAAAAAGTGCCTTAGGAAGCAGAAATGACCAAAAGCTCACTGAAGAAAATAATTCCTTAAAAATGAGAATGGAGAAAATGGAAGCTAATGATTTTAAAATACAAAAATAGAAGACAATGTGAAATATCTCATGTGGAAAAACCATCGACCTGGAAAATAGATCCAGGAGAGATAATTTTAAAATGATTGGACTATTCAAAAGCCATAATCAAAAAAAGCCTAGACATCATTTTTCAAGAAATTATCAAGGAAAACTGTTCTAATATTCTAGAACTAGAAGGTAAAATAGATACTGAAAGAATCCACCTATTGCTTCCTTGATTTCAAAAGGAAAACTCTTAAGACTATTTTGGCCAAATTCCAAAGTTCTCAGGTCAAGGAGAAAATATTGCAAGCAGTCAGAAAGAAACAATTTGAGTAGTGTGGAAACACAATCAGGATAACACAATATCTAGCAGTTTCTACATGAAGGGATCAAGGACTTGGGATATGATTTTCCAAAGTTCAGAGGAGCTAGGATTAAAACAAAGAATCACCTACCCAGCAAAAATGAGTGTAATCCTTCAGGGGAAAAATGGATATTCAATGAAATAGAGTACTTTCAAGTATTCTTGATAAAAAGACCAGAGTTGAATAGAACAGTTGACTTTCAAATACAAGAATCAAGAGAAGCAGGGAAAGATAAACAGGAAAGAAAAACCATAAGGGACTTACTAAAGTTGAACTGTTTATATCACTACATGAAAAGATGATATTTGTAACTACTGAGACCTTTCTCAGTATTAGAGCAGTTGGGGAAAATTATATATATATATATATATATATATGTATAGAGAGAGAGAGAGAGAGAGAGAGAGACAGATAGATGACATCGGATGAGTTGAATATGAAGAGATGATATCTAAAAAATAAAATAAGGGGTGAGAGAGGAATATATTGGGAGAAGGAGAAAGGAAGAGAAAGAATGGGATAAATTATCTCATATGAAAGAGGCAAGAAATGTTTCATAATAGAGCTGAAGAGTGGGAAGGTGAGAAAGAATGAGTGAACTTTACTCTCATTGGATTTTGCTTAAGGTGGGAATAACATATACACTCAATTGAGTGTCTTATGTTACAGGAAAGTAAGGTGGAAAGGGATAAAGGGGGCAAATGACAGAAGGGAGGGCAGATTGGGGGAAGGGATGATCAGAAGCAAGTACTTTTTCAAAGGGACAGGGTCAAAGGAGAAAATAGAATAATTGGTGAGGGATAGAATGGAGGGAAATATAGTTAGGCTTTCACAACATTACTATTATGGAAGTGTTTTACATAACTACATCTGTATAACCTATATTGAATTGCTTGTTTTCAGAGAGGAGAAGGGAGAGAATTTGGAAATCAAAGCTTTTTTTAAAATGTTAAAAATTGTTTTTACGTGACATTGGGTAATAAGATATATAGACATTGGGGTATGGAAATCTATCTTGCTGTTACAAGAAAGTAAGGGGAAGGGAATAAGGGGGAGAGATTAAAGGAAAGGGTAACTGAGAAGAAGAGATAGAATGCCCCATGTCTCAGGGTGGGGGGGAGGAAAAATAGGGGAGAAAATTTGGAATTCAAAATCTTGTGGAAACGAATGATGAAAATTAAAGATTAATTAATTGATAAAATATAAATAATTAAAAAACACAAAAAAGAAACAAGTTTCCTCAACTCTTTCTTTGGTATCAGCCTTAAATTTTCCTCTCTGAGGCTTCCTTTCATGGTTCCTAACTTGGTCAAAGTAAGGCAAGTCCAATCCCAGTGCCATCTCTCTCTAACTCCCTCCTATTTAACTAATTAATTATTTTCATTCATTTTGCATTTGTTGTTTGTATATTTACATTTTGTCTATATTTATATGCATGGAATACTGTCTACTAACATATAATGTAAGGTCCTTGAGAGCTAAGATTGTTCATTTTATGTCTTGTATCTTCAGTCTGTGGAACAGTTCTTGGCATGTAGTCTTTCCTTGTTGTTGTTCAGCCTTGTCCGACTCTTCATGACTCCATTTGGGATTTCCTTGGCAAAAATACTAGAATGGTTGCCCATTTCATTCTCCAGCTCATTTTACAGATGAGGAACCTGAGGCAAACAGGGTAAAGTGACTTGCCCAGGGTCACAAAGCTAGTGTCTGAGGCTTAATTTGAACTCAGGTCTTACTGATTCCAGGCCCGTCACTTTATCCACTTTGCACGTAGACTGGCACATAATATATGATAAATAAATGCATATTGGATAATGGATTGCCTGGCACCTCTTCTAAATGGATTTTTATTTTCAAATAGTGAAGACAACTATATTAATGTTAATAATAGCAAAACTTTTATATTGCACTTTAAGGTTGGCAAAGTACTTTACAAATATTTTCTCACGTTATCATCACAACAGCATGGAGAAGGGTTATTTTGTCCTTACTGTACAATTGGGGAAACAGAGATATACAGAAATTTTATGATTACTTTTTCCTTAAGTGATGTGCCCATAATCACAAAATCAGTCTGAGGACAGATTTGAACTCTGGTCTTCCTCATTCCAGATCCATGACTTTATCTCCTAAATGTTCTCTTTTCCAGGCTAACCAACCCCATAGGGAGGGGTTCTCATCTAAACACAGGTAAGTTTCTACCCCAGCTACCTGCTGATAGGTAAGATTTTTGGCATTGAAAGATAACTGAATGGAGTTTATATATGACATATTCATGTGTATTATATATTTATGTGTATGCATGTATATATATGTGTGTATATATGTATATATAATATATTGTGTATAGCCTTCTATGACTATATGAATATAAAATTATCAAATTCCTTTGAACAACCTGTCCACGGTAAAGTTTTTTGGTTATATTTCATTAAAATCACTTAAACAACTCAATCCTTCTAACATCACAATTAGGGGAAATCTTGACCTACGGTTATCTACATAGCTAGAAAATGGGAAATGTATTAAATGATGAAAGGGAAACACTATTTCACAACAGAAAGAATACATTTAAATGGGAGTGTCTTAAGTTTAGTATGTTACATAAATTACTAGAAATGATATTTTAATCGTTTATAAGTAATACGCTTGCATTTTGTACATAAAACTTTTAAAAGTTTAAGAGAACTTGATACAACAGAGCAACACAGTAATCAATTACTTTATGGAATGTTGCAAGGAATTGAAATCAAGCTCACCGACTTAAAGTTTGAAGATTGTTCCTTTCTCTCTCTCTCTCTCTCTCTCTCTCTCTCTCTCTGCATTTGCTGTTTCCAGTGATATTTCTTGTTCTTTATCACAATGATCGGCATAGGAACTGAGTGAGTTATTTCACTCAATATGCTAGGAAGCAGTCAGAGTGTATCCTGGTAAATATTTGACTACTTCCCACACACAGAAAAAAAAAAATACAAGACACTTTAATGTTTCATCTGCATTATTTAGATTTTCATTACTTCCTTAATTCGAGACCAGAGGTGTCAAGTACATTGTTTTATAAGTCAATAGGTAGCCCTCAGGGATAGTCATGTAATGGCCATTGTTTCTATCTGAGTTTGACACCTTTGGTCAGACAATCAACAGAACAATAAATCAAGCTCTATCAACTTCTGAGGTATAACTGCTCACATTGAGAATTTAACAATGAGTTCTGAAGCATAATTTTAACTGGTTCCACTACACCTCTGAATGTAGTGCATCTAGTTTTCTTAACATGAATCTATAAAATCTCACCATTCTTTTCTTCTTATTTCTCTATTTATCTTTGGTCCTCATAACAGACTTTATCTGATTTCTGAAAAAAAAAAACCCAACCTATTTGTCTATGGAGATTTTTATCACCAATAAGCTACTCATTTGGTGGTGAATTATTGGTCATAGTAATCCGTGAAACAAAGAAAAATACAAAATGGCACCCGGCTCTCATTTATATTTGAAGAGACAGTGAGAAAATAAAGAAAAGAGAATCATGGAACTCACATGGTTTTAAAATGCCTATTGCTAGGTTAGCTATTAATCCTCTCAATGTGAAAGTTTCTTGTCCCATAATTAATGATAAAGCATGTTACTAGAAGAATGATATGACATTATGATATTCTTACTATAAATGGAACTAGAAATATGTTGCAACTAAATAGAAGGCTGAGTCATAGGTTTTCTTTGACAAGGTAAATTAAGAAGTTGGCAGAGTTTGTTGTATCACATGTACAAAGGCAATCAAATGCATTATTTTGAGAAATAATTGGTCATCTTATATGACAATATTAATGATAAATGTTTGCAAAAAGTACACCATGAAAATATGCAAAAAACTGTAGCTTATGGGCCAATATCTGTTCAATGAAGTAAGACATAAGAGAAATGCAAATTGCTGAGCTCATTTTTAAATTAAATACACACACATGCACATATACATACATATATGAGTGTGTATGTAGATATATATGTGTGTATGTAT
Source organism: Potorous gilbertii (assembly GCA_028658325.1). Classification (NCBI taxonomy): domain Eukaryota; kingdom Metazoa; phylum Chordata; class Mammalia; order Diprotodontia; family Potoroidae; genus Potorous; species Potorous gilbertii. The sequence continues at coordinate 31,470,339 of CM053771.1, read as the reverse complement.
ATGCACACATATACACACATATATAGTGTATGTATGTATGTATATATGCATACATCCACATATGTATCAATATAAAGTTACACGGGTTTGGAGGGGCTGACAAAATATGTTTAAAATATGTTTCATAAGTAAGAAAAAGGGAGATCAAAAACATGGAGAAAACAACAATATTTTCTTTGAGAAAAGAATCAGGAGTCATTGGTCATATAAAGTACTCATTAAATAATATGATGAAAAGGAAACTGATATTTTAATAGGCAGGAAATGACATGTTAATGATTTGGCACTGTTTGTCATTTTTTTTTCAATCAAACAGCTGTGCACAATCAAATAATTAATTTTTTAAGAATGAAGATCAGATGATCAACTATGATAGACTTTACTTTTCTCAGCAATACAATGAGGCATGACAATTCCAAAAAGCTCATGATGGAAAATACTATCCACATTCAAAGAAAGAACTATAAAGTCTCAATACAGATTGAAGCACACAATTTTCACTTTCATTTTTTCTTTTTTTCTTTCTCATGGTTTGTCCCTTTTTTTCTAGTTCTTTCACAACATGGTTAGTTCAGAAACAGATTTATCATGGTTCATCTTGTATAGCCGATACCAGATTACTTGCTGTCTTGTGGAGGGGGAAGGGAGAAAAATTGGAAACTCAAAATCTTAAAGAAATAAAGATTGAAATTTTACTTTACATGCAATTGGGAAAAAAAGATTGTTAAGGGCAAAATAAGAAAAAGAAATGTGGATAAAAATAGACTAGAATATATTTATCAGTTATTTCTTGTATATAAGCAGTGTTAAAAAATACATTAAAGAGAGTATAACTGAAAAGTAGGTGTGCTGGTCATATAATGAGAATGAAAGTCAATGGATGGGCATTTCTTGACTGGTTACTCTGATATATACTCTGCAACAATAAAAAAATGAGAAATATCAGAATGTTTATTAAAAACACTTAAGAATAAAAATTAAATATATAAATATGTGTATTTGTACCTAAATTTGTACCTATCTATACATGAAAAACTTGATTATGAAAAAAGAAAAAGAAATTGTAAAATACCTAGTGGAATTGCAACTACTTCTAAAATACTTATAACCATTGCAAATCAGTTACAAAAGATAAAAAAAGAGCCTGAAAACTGCCCTATTCAACAAATACCTTTAATTAGAAACAGTTTATGTATTTATATTGTTAATGTGATTAAAGTTCTTCCCCACCCATTCATGTATCTGGGAAGATTTATGAGAAGGCCCATGCCTTTTGTTAATGAGGCATTGGTTTTCAAGAACTGGGATGTTCTCTGGCTCTAAAAAAATATATAAATACTCTGAGTTGATGCTTTACTTTGGGACTTAAGTTTGGAAGTATTTGCTTGGCCAGATGAGACTCTGTGAAGCTGCTAAAGAGCCCCTTGGCTTTAAAAACCCCGATGTTGGTGTTTCTCTCTCTCTTAACTATGTATGCATGGAACGGTTAGACAGTTGGACCTATCTGTTGATTTATGATGTATGTACTGCTTATGTCAGACAGTTGGAAGTCATGGCTGTTGATCTATGTTTCTCTGTATTTTCTCTGAAAAAATGAATGAAATATACTCTTGATTAAAATGATTCCAGACCCTCAAAAGTTGCCTTCTCATTTAGAAGAGCAGAGCAAAGAATCTGTGATAGCAGAAACCCCTGCGTATGTTGAGGTGCTTGCTGTTATAGGTACAGATGGTATTGTCTTTTTCTAAAATTAATTTATTTATTTTTGCTTTTCAACAGACCTTTCACAAGATTTTGAGTTCCAAATTTTCTCTCCCTCTCTCCCCTCCTCCCACCCCAAGACACAGTGCATTCTGATTGCCCACTTTCCCAATATACCCTCCCTTCTATCACACTCCTCTCTTCTCTTATCCCCATTCCCTCTATTTTCTTGTAGGGCAAGATAGATTTCCATATCCCATTACCTGTATGTCTTATTTCCAAGTTGCATGTAAAAACAATTTTTTAACATTCATTTTTAAAACTTCAAGTTGCAACTACTCCTCCTCCCTCCCTTCCCACCAATCCCCACTGAGAAGGCAAGTAATCCAATATAGGTTATATATGGGTAGTTATGCAAAACACTACCATAACAGTCATATTGTGAAAGACAAGCTATATTTCCCTCCATCCTATACTGCCTACCCTCCGTTTACTGTGTTCTCTCTTTTAAGCCGGTCTCTCCTCAAAAGTGTTTACTTCCAATTACCCCTTCCTCCCAATTACCTTCCCTTCTATCAGTCTTTCCAATCCCCACTTTTCCCTTTCTCCCCTACTTTGCTGTAGTGTAAGATAGATTAAATAAGATAGAGCAAATTGAGTGTGCATCTTATTCCCTTCTTAAGCTGAATGCAATTAGAGTAAGGTTCACTCTTTCCTTCTCACTTTTCCCCTTTTCCCCTACATTGAAAAAACATTTTCTTGCCTCTTTTATGTGAGATAATTTACCCCATTCTATTTCTCCTTTTCTCCTCCCAATATATTCCTCTATCACACTTTAATTTAATTTTTAGGCATCATCCCTACCTGTTCAACTTACCTTGTGCCCTCTGTCTATATGTATGTAATCTCTCCAACTACTGTAACAATGAGAAAAGTTTCAAGACTTACAAATATGATCTTTCCATGTAGGAATATAAACAGTTCAATTTTAGTAAATCCTGTATGATTTCTTTTTCCTGTTTATCTTTTCATGCTTCTCTAGATTCTTGTGTTTGAAAGTCAAATTTTCTATTTAGCTCTGTTCGTTTCAGAAAGAATTCTTGAAAATCCTCTATTTCGTTGAATGACCATTTTTTCCCCTGAAGTATTATATTCAGTTTTTCTGGGAAGGTGATTCTTGGTTTTAATCCTAGCTCCTTTGAACTTTGGAATATTACATTCTAAGTTCAGTGATCCCTTAGTGTAGAAGCTACTAAATTTTGTGTTATTCTGATTATATTTTCACAATATTTAAGTTGTTTCTTTCCTGCTGCTCACAATATTTTCTTCTTGAACTAGGAGCTCTGGATTTGGCCCAGTTCTCCTTGGAGTTGTCCATTTGGGATCTTTTTCAGGAGATTATCGAGAGATTCTTTCCATTTCTATTCTACCTTCTGGTTTAGAATATCAGGGAAGTTTTCCTTGATAATTACTTGAAAGATGATGTGTAGGCTCTTTTTTTTTTTTGATGGTGGCTTTCCGTTAGTCCAAAAATTTTTAAATTGTCTCTTCTGAGTTCATTTTCCAGGTTAGTGGCTTTTTTCCAAGGAGATAGTTCACATTCTCTTCTATTTTTTTTCATTTTATTTGTTTTGTTTTCAAATTACCTTATTTCCCCTAAAGTCATTAAGCTCCATTTGTTCGTTACAAATTTTTAATAAATTACTTTTTATTCCGTGAGCTTTTGGACCTCTTTTTCCATTTGGTCAGTTCTGCTTCTTCAGTCATTCTTCTCCTTTATTGATTTTTAGGACCTCTTGCCACTGGGTTAGTCTAATTTGAAAAGTATTATTTTGTTCAGAATTTTAGGGGTCTCTTTAGCAAACAGTTGACTTTTTTTTCATGATTTTCTTGTATCACTCTCTCTCTTTCCATTTTTCCTCTCCTTCTCTTACTTAATTTTCAAAATCATTTTTGACCTCTACCACAGTGTTAGACCAATTCATGTTTCTCTTGGAGTTGTTGGATGCAGGAGGTTTGACTCCATTGCATTTTTCTAGTTGTATGTTTTGATCTTGCTCGGCACCAATGATGTAAGAAAATACCATTTCACCAAAGAAGTAAGAATATATAGTCTCTCACACATTTCTCCCAATTTGTCCCCTCTCCCCACCCCAGTACACCAAGCATTCTAATTTACCCTCTCACCAATCTGCCCTCTCTTCTATCATCCCTTCCTTCCCTTGTCCCCATCTTCTCTTATGTCCTGTAGGGCTAGATAACCTTCTATTCCCCATTACCTATATTTCTTATTTTCTAATAGCAAGAAAAATACTCAACAGTTGCTCCTAAAACTTTGAGTTCCAACTTCTCCCCATCCCTCTCTCCCCACCCATTCTCTTTAGGAAGGCAGACAATTGAATATAGGCCATATCTGTGTAGTTTTGCAAATGACTTCAATAATAGTCATGTTTGCATAAGACTAACTATATTTTCCTCCATCCTATCCTGCCCCGCATTGTTTCTAGTCTCTCTTTTGATCCTGTTTCTCCCTGAGTGTTAACTTCAAATTGCTCCTTCCTCCCATTGCCCTCCGTTCCATCAGCCCCCGCCCTGCTTATCTGCTTCTCCCCCTCTTTCCTGTATTGTAAGATAGGTTTTCATACCAAAAGGAGTGTGCATTTTATTCCTTCCTTTAGTCGAATGTGATGAGAGTAAACTTTATGTTTGTTTCTCAGCTCTCCACTTTTTCCTTCCACTAAAAAGTTTCCTGCTTGCCTCTTCAATGAGAGATAACTTGACCCATTACATTTCACCCTCTCTCCTCCCAATAAATTTCTCTTATACATTTACCCTAATATTTTTAAGATATGATCCTATCCTATTCAATTCACCCTGTGCTCTCTCTCTCTCTGTGTGCGTGCATGTGTGTATGTGTGTGTGTGTGTGTGCGCGCGCGCATGTGTGTGTGTAATCCCACCAATTACCCAGATATTGGAAAGTTCAAAGAGTTCCAAATATTGTCTTTCCATGTAGGAATGTAAGCAGTTCAACTTTGGTAAGTCCCTTATGACTTCTCGTTGCTGTTTACTTTTTCGTGCTTCTTCTCATTTTTGTGTTTGAAAGTCAAATTTTCTTTTCAGCTCTGGTTTTTTCATCAAGAATG
>CM053771.1:31447261-31464993 GCA_028658325.1 Potorous gilbertii | reverse complement strand
GTCAACCCTCGGGGAGGGATAGAATCAAAAGAGAGAATAGCAACAATGGGGGACAGGATAGGATGGAGGGAAATATAGCTAGTTTTACACAACACGACTGCTATGGAAGTCACTTGCAAAACTACACAGATATGGCCTATATTGAATTGCCTGCCTTCCCAAAGGGAATGGGTGGGGAGGGAGGGATGGGGAGAAGTTGGAACTCAAAGTTTTAGGAACAACTGTTGAGTATTGCTCTTGCTACTAGGAAATAAGAAATACAGGTAGTGGGGAATAGAAAGTTATCTGGCCCTACAGGACAGAAGAGACGATGGGGACAAGAGAAGGGAGGGATGATAGAATAGAGGGCAGATTGGTGATAGGGGAAATTAGAATGCTCTGTGTACCGAGGTGGGGGAGGGGACAAATGGGGAGAAAATTTTGGAACCCAAAATCTTGTGAAAATGAATGTAAAAAGTTAAATAAATAAATTTATATTAAAAAAAAAGAAAGATGGGAAATTCATCTCAACTACAACTGTGAACAAAAATATTTAAAATGGTTGACGAGAAAGCTTAATTAAGATGTTAGACTTAAAAAAATAGTAAAAATTCAATTCATAAATACAATGGTGAAATAATTTATAGAAAAATATGAATGTGGCATAATTCAAATATTTTTTTTCTTCATAAAAATCAACTCAACTGAGCACAAAGATAGGTGCAGAAATTAAAATGGCATGTGTGCGCTTTGTGTGGTCAAAGAGTTGTGTGAAACAAAATACTCCTTAAGAGCTATGATAAAACTCTCAGTAGAGTGATTAGAGTACTATTTCTAAGCACTTGGAGCATAGATAAATATTTAATAGTATTAACTATTAGAACTTATCTTTTCAAAATTGTAGACATTTTCATGGGATCAACAAGATTGAAAATTTGATACTTTCTCCAATATTCATGACTTCAAAAACTTATTTAAAAGAGAATTATATAAAGAAAATGTATTTCAGTTGTCCTCATGATCTAAAACATCAAAAAACCTTGCAAGATGACAAGGGAAGGAGTGTAAGAAGAGACTAATGCTTAATGTTTCACAGCTTGCTCAGCAGCTCCTCCCCAATGTGCAACTATGACCTGAAAGGGTCATAAAGGATAACTCTTAATCTTTTTGTTTTGTTTTTCTTTTTTTAAGTTAAGAAACTTTTATTTTAAATTTTAAAAATTGTTTTGTTTGTTTTCAGTGTTCCACAATCACTTCCATATATGTTAGATTTTTCCCCTCCCTCCCCCTCTTTCCCTCTTCCCTCTCCACTCCCTCCCTTAGATGGCAAAAACTTTTATGTAGGTTCTACACACAGATTCCTATTAGATGCATTTTCATACTAGTCATGTTGCATAGAAGAATTAAAATGAATGGGAGAAATCATAAAATAAAACATAAGAAAAAAGAAAATGGTGTGCTTCATTCTGTGATCAAATTCCCTAGTTCTTTCCTTGAATGTGTAAGACATTTTGCCTCAAGACTCCACTGGAAATCTTTTGAGTACTTACATTGCAATGAGTATTAAGTTTACCAAAAAAATTCCCTGCACACTGTGGTTGTTGCTGTGTACCAAGTTCTCCTGGTTCTGCTTCTTTCACTCAGCATTAGTTCATATGAATCATGCCACATCTCTCTGAAATCTTCCTGTTCATTATTTCTTATAGCACAATAATATCTCCTTACATTCATATACCACAATTCATTCAGCCATTTCCCAATTGATAGACATCCCCTTGATTTCCAGTTTTTGGCCACCACAAAGAGAGATGCTATAAATATTTTTGTACATGTGGGACCCTTCTCATATTTATGATCTCTTGGGGATACAGTCCTAGAAGTGATACTGCTGGGTCAAAGGGTATGCACATTTTTGTAGCTCTTTGGGCATAGTTCCAAATTGCTCTCCAGAATGGTTGGATCAACTCACAGCTCCACCATCAATGAATTAGTGTCCTAAATCTCCCACATCTTCTCCAACATTTACCATCTTCCTGTTTTGTCATGTTGGCCACTCTGATAGTGATTTAGAGCATTTTTTATATGACTACAGATAGCTTTAAATTCCTCCTCTGAAAACTGCCTGTCCATATCCTTTGACCATTTATCAATTGGGGAATGACTTGTATTCATTCACATTTGACTCAGTTCTCTATATATTTTAGAAATGAATCCTTTATTATAGATACTAATTGCAAACATTCTTTCCCAGTTTTCTGCTTCCCTCTTAATCTTGGTTGCATTGCACTTTTTATGCAAAAACTTTTCAACTGAATGTAATCAAAATCATTCATTTTGCACTTCATAATCTTTTCTATCTCATGTTGTCAAAAATTTTTCCATTCTCTATCAATCTGTAAAAATAGACTATTCCTTGCTCTACTAATTTATTTATAATATCAATCTTTTTACCTAGATCATGTCACCATTTGGACTTTATTCTTGTGGACTGTGTTAGGCATTGGTCTATGCCCACTTTTGGCCATACTGTTTTCCAGTTTTCCCACCATTTTTTGTCAAACAGTGAATTCTAAAGCTGGGTTCCTTAGATTTATCAAACAGTAGATTGCTATATTAATTGACTAGTGTGTCTTGAGTACCTAACCTATTCCCCTGGTCTAGCCCACTGTTTCTTAGGTTGTGATAAATACTTCTTTATAATGAGATCTGGTTTTGATAAATACTTCTTTATAATGAGATCTGGTAGGACTAGGCCACCTTCCCTAGCATTTCTTTTCAGCAGTCGCCTTGATATTAGGCACCTTTTGTTCATCCAAATGAATTTTGATATTATTTCTTTTAGCTCTAGAACAGAATTATCTGATAGTTTGATTGGTAAGGCACTGAATAAGTAAATTAATTTAGGTAGAACTGTCATTTCTATTATATTGGCTCTGCCTACCCAAGAATAACTGATGCTTTTCCATTTACTTAGATCTGACATTATTTCTGTGAAAAGTGTTTTGTAATTTTGTTCATATATTCCCTGGGTTTTCTTTTATCAGGTAGACTCCCAAATATTTTATAGTGTCTACCTTCACTTTAAATGGTATTTTTCTTCCTATCTCTTGCTGTTGGGCTATGACAGTAATATATAGAAATGCAGAACCTGCAACTTTTCCAAAGTTGTTTATTATTTCAAGTAGTTTTTAATTGATTCTCTAAGTGCATCATTATATCATCTACAAAGAGTAATAAGAAATTTTTTCTTTGTCTATTTTAATTCCTTAAATTTCTTTTCCTTCTCTTACTGCTGCAACTAACATTTCTGGTAACATATTGAATATTAGTGATGATAATGGATATTCTTGTTTCACCTCTGATCGTAGAGGAAATGCATCTAACTTATCCTCATTACATGTAAGGCTTGTTGAAGGTTTCAGGTAAATACTGCTTATTATTTTACAGAAAGTTCCATTTATTCCTATGCTCTTCAGTGTTTTCAACAGGAATGGGTGTTGTAATTTGTCAAAAGCTTTTTCTGTATCAATTGAGATAATCACGTAGTATCGTGTTAGTTTTGTTTTTGATATGATCAAAAATGCCAGCAGTTTTCCTAATATTGAACCAGTCCTGCATTCCTGGTATGAAACTTACCTGATCATAATATATTATTCTCATGATAAGTTGCTTTATTCTTTTTACTAAAACCTTACTTAAAATTTTTGCCTTTATATTCATTGAAGAAATTGGTCTATAATTTTCTTTCTCTGTTTTGACTCTTCCTGCTTTAGGTATCAAATCCATATCTGTGTCATAAAAAGAATTTGAGAGGACTCCTTCTTCCCCAATTTCCCCAAATAGTCTTTACAGTTTTGGAATTAACAGTTCTATAAATGTTTGATAGAATTCACTTCAAAATTCATCCAGCTCTGAAGATTTTTTCCTAGGGAATTCATAGGTGAGTTTTTCAATTTCTTCTTCTGAGATGGTGTTATTTAAGTATTCAGATTCCTCTTCTGTTAATCTGGGCAGTTTGTATTTTTAAAAGTAAACATCCACCTCATTTAGATTGTTGAATTTATGGATATACAGTTGAGCAAAGTAATTTTGAATTATTATTTTAATTTTCTCATCATTGGAGATGAATTCATCCTTTTCTTTTTTATATAGGGAATTTGATTTTCTTATTTCTTTTTTTTAATCAAATTGCCCAAAAATTTACCAATTTTATTAGTTTTCTGATAAAACCAACTCAGTTTTATTTATTAGTTCAATCATTTTCTTAAATTCAATTTTGTTAATCTCTCCTTTGGTTTTCAGTATTCAATTTATTGATCTCTATTTTATTCATGTAGGCATTCAAAAATATAAAACTTCCCCTAAGAACTGTTTTGCAGTATCCCATAAGATGTGGTAGATTGTCTCATTGTTTTCATGCTCTTGAATGAGGTTGTTAATTGTTTCAAGATTTGTTGTTTAACCCATTCATTCTTTAGGAAAAGATTATTTAGTTTTCTGCTATCCACCTCCATTTTATGGGGGAGTTCATCCTATTCACATTCACAGTTATGATTACTATCTCTGTCTTTCCCTCCAAACTCTTTCCCCGCATTTGTGCTTTTAGTTCTCCCTTTTCCTTTCTGCCTCCCTCAATCTTCTCTTCCTTCTTTCAGCCCCATTCCCTTTTATTCCTTTTTAACCTTATTATTTCTCTCACTTTTAGCCTCCACTCCATTTTCTTTCCCTCCTCCCCTCCTACTGCCTGTGGAGCTAGTTAGATTTCTACACTTAACTGAGTTTTTTGTTCCCTCCTTGAACCAAATCTGCCGAGAGTAAATCTCAAACAATGCTTATCCTCCTCCCCTCTTTCCCTCTAATGTAATACAATTTTTTGCCTCTTCCTGTGATGGAATTTACCATTTTCTGCCTCTTCCTTTTTACATCTCCTGTTGCAATTCCTTAGCACCCTTAAATCACATTTTTATTATCACATCATTTACTTTATACCCGCTCCCTCTGTGTATGTCTCTTTTATACATCATGATAAATATACAGTTCTTAATATTAACAAGTATCATCTTCACTTGTATGGATGTAAACAGTATGCCCATATTGAATAACAAATTCCTCCCCCTCCCCGTTTACCTTTTCATGCCTCTCTTGAGAGTTGTGCTTGAAGATCAAATTTTCTATCAAGGTCTGACCTTTTGACCAGGAAGGTGTAAAAATCCCTTATTTCACTGAATGTCCATCTCCTTGCCTGTAATATTATGCTTAACTTTGCTAGGTAATTGATCCTTGACTGTAGTCCCAGCTCCTTTACCTTATGGAATATCATATTCCTTTTCCTTTGATCTTTTAATGTAGAAACTGCAAGGTCCTATGTGATTTTGACTTTAGCTCCTCAGTATTTGAACGGTTTCTTTCAGACTTCCTATAATATTTTCTCCTTCACTTGATATTCCTGGAATTTGGCAACAACATTCTTGGTGTTTTTAATTTGTGATGCCTTTTGGGATGTGAGCAGTGAATTTTTTTGATGACTATTTTGCCCTCTGTGTCTAGGACTTCTGTGCTGTTTTTTTTGATGATTTCCTGGAAGATATTGTCCAGGCTCTTTTTGTCATGATGGCTTTCTGGTAGACCAATAATTCTTAGATTTTTCTCTCCTGGTTCTATTTTCCAGGTGAATTGTTTTTTCCAATTAGATATTTTACATTATCTTCCATTTTTTCATTCTTTCAATTCATATGGCTGATTCTTGATATCTCATAGAGCCATTGGCTTCTACTTCCCCAATTCTAGTTTTTATCAAATTGTTTTCTTCAGTTAACTTTTGCATCTCCTTTTCCATCTGTCCTGTTGTTTCTTTTGAAGTGTCATTTTCTTCAGTTAGTTTTTTTCTTACTTTCTTTTCCATTTGTCCAATTTTCCTTTTAAATTCTTCTGCAATTTTTTTCATATTTTTAAAATCATTGACCAGTTTTCTTTTATTTTTCTAATTTGGCATTTAAAAGTCCTAGTCCAGCTCTTCCAAGAATGCTCTTTGTGCTTGCAACCAGTTCAAATGCCCTTCTGGCATTTCAGATGAGTGTACATTCTCAATGTTGATCTCTTTGGTATTTGTGTTTTGGTCCTTGTCCCCATGGAAATATACTATGGTCTTTTCTTTCCTGCTTTGTTTTTATTCATGATGATCACCATTTTCCTGTCTTTTAAAGTAGATCTCTGCTTCTAGGGCACAAGGGGCTTTGTCTCACAGTTCTTGTGCCTTGAACTTGAGCCTTCGTGTGTTATGGCCTCTGGTTCTTTCAGATAGAAGTGAAAATGCTGTAGCTTACTTGGTGTTGATCTGCCTGGTATGAGAAAGCAGAGGCCAGGTGAAGTCTTTCTGGGTTTCCCTTAAGTTGCCCTGGAGGTAGCTGCCTTAAGTGTGGAGGAGGGGTGATCCAGCCACACAAGGTCTCCTCTGCTGAGCTAGAAATTAGCAAGCTCAACAGTTGGTGATCCCATCTGATCTAGTGTCTTTCTGATTCTCCTGGGGTTCTGAGGCACACCTGAGTTCTTGGTGTTTGGAGCCTGTGAGGGCTCCATCCAGTTTAGACTTAGGATTTCCCCCCAGTTAACTGAGGTGGGGCTGTCTGGGACAGTGCTGGTCTTGCCCTGGTCCCTCTCAGCCACAGTATGAGGAATCCTCCATGTGATTTTCTTAATATGAAGCACTAAGTTACTGCCCCTTCCGTTGATCCTACTGTTCCAGGATTTTTCTGGGGAAATATTTTATGGGTTTTTCAAGGTCAACACGGGAAGGGGCAGAGCATTTACAGATCACTCTGCCATCTTGGATCCCAGAAGTTCAAGTAGGTGACTTACAGACATTTAGTCTGCCAGGCCAATAGTCTCAGGAATAGCCACTGCAGATACCTGGGGCTCTGAAGCTCTCACTCGCTCGGTTCTGGTGGATTCCCCTCCTGGACTGATATGTCTGAGATTTCACAGTATAGCTGCTGCCTCAGACTTCCCGGGATTTCCTTCTTAATCCTACCATGGCCCAAACTGTGCTGGTACAGAGTATGCACAGTGCTCTGTGTTCTCCTCCAGCCTCCTGCAACAGATCCTTCAACCTTCCCAGCTCTCCTGGACTGTGAGTCTGCCACAGTTGGTGTCCTACTGGATTCTACCCCTCCAAAATCCACTCATATCCTCTTTATAGTGGTATCCGAAAGAGTTTGTTTAAGAACTTAGGTGAGTAGTTGCTCTCACTCCATCATCTTGGCTCTACCTCCTTTGAACTCTTAATCTTAAACAAAAATCAATTATTCCCCACCCTCTTTAAACACTCTACTACGGAGGGGAAAATGATGCTTGCTTTGTGTAATGTAGTGTGTCAACCCTCTATTTATGACTCATCCAGAGATTCATAGAACAACGAAAACTGGGGCAGGAATCTAATAAATGTAGAGGTTTCCAACAGGTCTTAAGCAAAAGGGCCTATCATCCTACTGAGCTCAATTATATCCTTTCAGAAGTCTCTTGGGCTATGGATTAAAGCTGATAAAACATTAATTGCTCAGCACAGGAGAAGACCAAGGTAACTGAGGCCCAGCTTCCATAAAAACACCTACTGAAGGGGAAGGAGTTAAAAAGTGATCAATAGGAGAACATAAACAGGGAGAACGAAGACTCAAATTGGAAAGCATCTTAGAAGATCTCTCCAAACTCTGAAATATAAACAGATTAACAGGGAAGATATTAATAATGGAATGGAAGATGGCTTCCATACCATCTAAATAGTTTAGAAACATCTTTTAATAAATATTGCAAGACAATGAAAAATTGAATAAACACTCAATGAGGCATAGGTCCTGATAGATTCTTAAGATAGCATGAAAACACAATAGAATATTCCTGAATAGTTTAAGAGAAAAATAAGAATTCTGAAAGGAAAGGAAGTAAGAACAATAAAATTAAAGGAAGGAAGAGGGTAGAATTGGGAGCTGCATGTAGTAGGTTTCAGAATTGGAAGTGGTTCATTTTTGCTTATCCACTAAAATCACTATGTTTTCATGGACAATAAAACCTTGTTAATGTAAGAAAGAGTAGAATAGGGTGAGGAGGAAAGCCAGACTGCAATTGTGTGATGTCTGAAATTATTTTTTAAAAATTTATTTTCTAGACTTTTAAGTACATAAGACCATATGGATTATGCAAATCAAATGTTGTCAATAAGAATTCTTTGGCAACATCTTGTATCTATGGATGCACCACCAAACATTTATTAAGAACCTATTTTATGCCAAACATAGTGCTAGATATGGACAATATAAAAAATTGAAACATTTTTTATTCTCAAGAACTTTACAATCTACTGTAATGTTATATATTCATACATAATGAGATGCTTTCATGTAAAATGAATACTTATTAATTTAAAGGGAAAAGTACAGTGGGAAGAGATGCCAATCTACCATTGTGCAACATCCTGATTTTTATAAGTCCTTTTTTAAAGTAATCTATAATTTCAGTGGTAACATTATGGTACAGTGAAATGAGAACTCATTCTGGCATCACCATCCTTGCATCCATCAAAGCCTGCCTCCATCACTCCTTCAGCATAACTATAGTAATCTTGGCCTTAGCTTCCAATATCTGTTAAGGAGGGGGTTAGATTAAGTGGCCTCTTTGACCTAGTCTGAAAAATAACAGTATATATTCAAAACATATTGAATATGATGGAATGGAAGTGAAATGTGCTAAGAATTTGTGGAAATCAGAGAAGAATTTTTGATTTTGTATATCTTATTTAATGTTTTATTTTTGCAATTACACATAAAACTAATTTTAAAATTTATTTACCAAATTTGAGTTTCAAAATCTCTCCCTCTTCCCCTTTTCACCCTCATTGAGAAGATAAGCAATTTGACATAGATTATACATGTGTAGTCATACAAAACACATTTCCATGTAAGTCATTCTGTGAAGGAATACCCAAGCAAAACCCCCCAAGAAAATTCAAGTAAAGAAAAAGTATTTTTTTATTTGCATTCAGGCTCTACCAGTGCTTCCTCTGGAAAGATGGACGACATTTTCATCAAAAGTCCTACATAATTGTCTTTGATCACCATATTTCTGAGAATAGCTAAGTTTTGCATGGTAGAACATTATACAACATTACTGTTACTCTGTACTCCTAGTTCTGCTCATTTCACCTTGCATCAGCACATTTATGTCTTTCCATATTATTCTGAGAGCAGTCTACTCATCATTTTAAAAAATACAATAATATCCCATCACATCCCATATTTAAGATATTGTTCAGCCATTTCCCAATATATGGGGATCCCCTCAATAATTAATTCTTTGTCACCATGTCTTTCCATATTATTCTGAGAGCAGTCTACTCATCATTTTAAAAAATACAATAGTATCCCATCACATCCCATATTTAAGATATTGTTCAGCCATTTCCCAATATATGGGGATCCCCTCAATAATTAATTCTTTGTCACCATGTCTTTCCATATTATTCTGAGAGCAGTCTACTCATCATTTTAAAAAACACAATAGTATCCCATCACATCCCATATTTAAGATATTGTTCAGCCATTTCCCAAAATATGGGGATCCCCTCAATAATTAATTCTTTGTCACCACTAAAAGACTTGCTATAAATACTTTTGTAAAAATACGTTCTTTTCTTTTTTGTAGTGATTTTATAGGCCTTTGGGCACAGTTCAAATTGCTCTCTAGAATGGTTGAATCAGTGTACAATTTCACCATTAGTGTTTTTGATTTTCCTACATCCCCCTCAACATTTATAATTTACCTTTTCTGTCATAAAATTCTATCTGACAGGTGTAGAGTAGTAGCTCAGAGATTTTTTACTTCACATTTCTCTCTTAAACAGTGTATTAGAAGATCTTTTTCATGTGACAATAGATAGCTTTGATTACTTTATCTGAAAAGTGCTTGTTAATTGACCATTTATCAGGTAAGAAATTGCTCTTATTTTATGAATTTGATTCCGTTTTCTATATAGTTAAGGAATTAAGTCTTTACCAGACAATCACTACAATTTTTTTTACAGTAATGATGGCCAAAATACATTTCCTTCCATTCTATTTCTCCCCCTTTATCCTACTCTATTCTTTTATTCTGTCCATCCTCAAAAGTGTTTTGCCTCTGACTTTTACCTTCTTCGATCTTCCCTTCATTCTCTCAGCTATTGCGTTATCCCTTACCTTTCCCATTTTCCTGTATGGTAAGATATGTTTATGTACCCCAAATGAATGGATATTCTATTCCCTCCTTGATCCAATTCTAATGAAAGTAAGATTCATGCGATCCCTTTCCTATTTCCCCCATTTTTCCCTCCACTGTAAAATCTCTTTCAGACTTCCTTTATTTTTGATAATTTATTCCATTCTACTTCTCCCTCTCCCCTTCTCCAGGTGGATTCTTCTTTCCCAACTCTTTATTTTTTAAGATAATCATAGATCATATTAAACACACATCTCTGATTTCAGTCTAGGTATATTCCTTTTAACTGTCCTAATAATGACAAAGGTTTTTTAGGGGTTATAAATATTATTTTCCCTTGAAGGCATATAAACAATTTAGCTTCATTGAACCCCTTATGATTTCTCTTTCCTGTTTGCCTAGAAAATATTTTTTGAGAGGAGTAGCTTTTGAGTTGTACTCTGAATGAAGATAGGTGTTCTGAGAGAAGACAAAAGAAAATACATCAGGCTCTTAGACACAATCCAAGAAAAGGCACAGAGTTATAAGATGGAGTAACTTTAGAATGACAACCATTAATATTCAAGATACAATTTTTGTACACATTGATTCTTCTAAAGAATCCAAGCTTTCTTGGAAACCTTCTTTGCTCTATTTTTATTTTCAATTTATCTATAGAATACTATCTGATAAATCAGACAATGTACATAAACCAAGTCAGACCATACCAAGTGACCACAATTCCCAGTCAATGAGAGTATGGCTTCACAATGATTTCCATAATATCCAATGCTTGATGTTACATGCATGGCTAACACAGAATGGCATAAAGGAAACCACAATGGTCTTGAAATCAGATGACCTGAGTATCACTTTTGATTACGCAATTGCTGGATATATTTCTATGAGCACATCACTTAAATGTTGTTCTTTCAAATTTCTCTGTAAAATAGAAATAATAATATTCATCAATCCTCTCAAAGTATTTTTGTGAGGAAAATCTTTAAAATACATACAAGTTGTGTATAAATGGGAGCTACTGTTAATTCAATTAGAAAAATAAATTATTAAGACTATAGTGAGGACTAATATTTGTTTGGGGTTTTAAGGCTTGTGAAGAATTTTGAATAAACTATCTAATTTAATTCCCACAGAAACTCTGAAGTAAGTACTGAAAGTTTTGTCACCCTTATTTTAGAGAGAAGGAGCAGAAATGTTAAGTGACTTGTCTAATGTCTCACAGCTAGCAAAGCTCATATGTGTGAGAGGAACCTGTGTCTCTCCTAATGAAGTCCAGTTCTCTGACCATCACACATTGTCTATTCTCAATTTCTGGTAACTCAGTGTTTAGGAGGCTCCAAAGAAAAGTATGGGAGAAAAGAGGTATAAGACTGACTACCAGACTGAAGGTCCACAGAGTCATGTTGATATCATTGTCATATGGCTGTGAAAAATGGATAGTCTACCGGTACCATGCCAGGAAATTGACCTACCATGAATCAGAAACCATTTACTGAGTTCCTACAGTGTTATTTATTTATATAACATGCATGTTTATTGGAGGTTTGAGGAATGACCAACATTCTGTCAAATTCAAAGGGGCAATCTCTCTCACCCCTAAGAGAGATTTGAAGTGTTGCAATATTTGTGAAAGAAGTGTTTTAATCATACCTGATATTTTAAAAGAGAAACCTACAACCCTTCATAGAGAATTATGAGGAGCAGTGAGTAGGTGGCATCCAAAGTAATAACTAATGCTTTATGAGATGAGCTGGACAGAATTGGCAGCACATCGACAGCTACCAGTAGAGTAAAATGAGAAGAGACTAAAGGAAAAGCAGCATCACCATTAAGAGAGATAGAGCATGAGTACAGCCATTTGACCTCTGCAGTCATTGTGGAACTGAAACTATTGGTTGTACAAATCTCTTCAAAAAATGAAGGAAGTTCCAAAAATGATCTGATCTTTCCCCAACTTCCCCATGCTTATCTAGTAACAGATATCTATCTTTTTATATATGTATGCATGTATGTATGTATCATCATCTATCTATAGAGATATATAGATGTAGATACAATCAGCTTACTTCTTTTACTAAACCTTGCCTGTATCCTGGTATCACCTCAAATATAGAAGGTTAATGGATACTGGGAGAGAGAGACAGATGTGTGTATGTATATAGTATGTGTGTATGTGTATAGTATATCCATGTGTATGCATGTATAAAATGTGTACATGTCTACATGTGTATACACACAATATACTCATATACACACAATGCATGTGTATACATAGATATACATGCATGTGTAAACCTTTAGACATATCTGTATGTAATACATACATTTACATGTATGTACATATACACTGTTAAACACATGTATATTGCACTGTGTATGTACAAATATAAATATACATATGTACACACACATACACACACACATATAGTTCCAGGCCTGGAGAATGGAATATTTATCTCCCTGAATTCCAATCTGGCCTCAGACACTTACTAAATATGAGCCTGGGCAAGTCACTTAACCCTGTTTGCCTCATTTTCCTCATTTTCTTCTCTATCACATGAGCTAGAGAAGGAAATTGTAAGCCCCTCCAATATCTGCACTAGGAAAAATCAAACAGGGTCACAAAGAGTGGGGCAAGTTTAAAAGTAGCTGAACAGTAGCAGATTAAATGTAATAGGCTCTGGATAATTAAATCTCTAGAGAGATTCTATATAGGCAGGAAAGGATGCTGATTGAAGATAAGATAGCATTTTCTGTTCTCAGAGGTCTTAAATAGTTGTGGTGAATCCATGAACCTTCTCCTTTGGAGATTTTAAAATGAGTTGCCAAGTAAATTGTAGTTGCAGTACTACCTAAATATATGACTAATAAATTCAGCTATTCAAAGTCACTCTAAGCTTATTAGATTTTGAACAGAAGAATCTAATCCCAGCAGTGTTTATCTGTTTTTCCAAATGAGGAGACTGAGAAACAGAGAGACGGAGTGGATTAGCCTAAGTATTAGACAGTGGATTTGAACCCAGGATCTTCATTTCTAAATCTTGTGTTTCTTCACAATGCTGCCTTTAAATCTAAATCCAAGGCTCCTGCTGCTGCTATCCCATACTAAAATTGAAAAGATGTGAGAAGACAATCTCTGACTTGAGTTATCCAGGGCCTTTATCATTTATTTTCCTGGAACACATTTTCAACAATCCAATATTCAGCTTCCAGGAATGGGTACTATCAAGGTAGGAATTCAAAAAAAATTAAAGTGCACTCTTTAACCATACCATTCCTTCTTTTGCCCATTCCAGTACCTATAAGAAGAAAATGGCTTTAAAAAGAAAAGACAGGTTGAGAAACAAAACTGCCTACATATATATGATGGGCAATTTACCATGGATACTAGCTATGACACACACACAAAATAACAGTAGAGATGCCCAGAAATTCACAAGAGAGAAAAATATAAAAAAGAAGCCAGAAAAAGTCATATATTCATACAAAAATGAGTATTGTAGAAAATGAATTAGAGATTTTATCACAATGTAGCAAATGTGAACTTGTACATTTCTTGGGACTTTGGTAATATGGAGTATATGAGTGAAATATGCCTCCAGAAAGGTACAGCAAATTCAAAAACAACTCAGGAGATAAAGATGGAGAAGAGGAGAGAATTATATATTAGGAAGATAAAATCATGGCTTGTCAGTGAAGGGAGAGTTCAATTATTTGTGTATAATTTGTATATATTTCTATGTCTAGGAGAGAAAACAGTACTTTCTAATTTTGTCTTAATGATAATTACATCCTTCAAAAACTTGGAAATAATGAGCTAAACTAATATCGTGGGCTGTATTCATACCAACAAGAATTCATTGTCAAAAATGATGGGAGTCTTGGAGAATAGTGAACAATCTATCTTAAAATTTTTGATGCAAGAAAGGAGAGCACGATTTAGCCTGATTTTTGGAGAATAAATTTTAGACTTTTGTAGAACAAATTTCAAAAGCTCAGGGAAAAGAAAAGATATATGAAATTTCATATTCTAAATTGCTACATAAAGTCTGTCTAAGAAGGAAAAGTCCTCGAGAATGGAATTTTGAAGACAAAAAGAGAAACAATTTAAGTGAGGAAGATAAGGGGGAGGTGGGTTGTCCAATTATATTAGAATCCATTAGCCAATATCAGTTTTTTAAAGGATAGGTACAGATATTTTTATTAAGGGCAGAGAAAGGAAACTTAGGATTAATGACATACAAGGATTGGTTTTGTTTGTAAGTCAATAAACATATATTTAACACCTAAATATGTCAAGCACTATACTGAGAAGTAGGGATGCAACAAAAGATAAAAGACAGTTCTTGCCCTGAAGGAACTTACAATCTGATGATTGAAAGAACTGAGCATACATAACCTCTACAAAAAGTCTAAGGAAGGGGTCACTGGTCTGCTTCAATAAAAAAAAAAAAAACACCACTACCAACAACAACAGAAGATAGTCACCTTCAAATGTTTTAATGGCTAGCATATGGAGGATGGATTAATTTTGTTCTCTTTGGCTTCATAGTGGATAAGTAGCAGCAATGGGTAGGCAACACTAAAGTACAAATTTAGGCTTGATGTCAAGAAAGCAAAGCGAAGCAATTATCTAGCAATCAAAACTATCCAAAAGTGGAATGTGGAGTCTCAAATTGTGCAAGTTTTCTACCTCTGGATATCTTCAAGAAGAGAGTAGAGTACCGACCACTTTTCTATATCTTAGTGGGATTTCTTTTGTACATATGTTGTACAAGATGGTCTCTGAATGTTATTACTCTCTAAAATTCGGTATTTCTGTGGTGATTAATAGTCAGGAGGATGGGCTGTTCAAAGAGCAATTTAGGAACACAAAAAGCCATAGGAATAGTTCTTTCTTCATGCTATAGGAGTGGAACTCCACTCTTTTTGCTACCCTTTTGAATGGAAAATGGATTTAGAAGTTCTTTCAGTGCAGGCACTGCATATAGGCTGTTGAGTCCCCCAAGGAAACTCGGTAAGACATGCTAACTCCTACACAAACACACAACAGCTGCTGCCCTTCAGAACCTAGCCAGTTCTCTAAGGACGAGCATCGCGTGTGTACTCCAATGGGAAATTTGGCTACATTCTCGATGGACAACGTACGGGATAGTTGGCAATTAGCTTCCTTGTTGGCAGTTAGCCTTCTTTGGGTTTATTAGGTCTGTTCCGGGGAGAACTTTTGAATCTCACACATGGAGAGGACACTCTGCCTGGGACCTCTTGCTCCCAATCTGGATCCTGAAGGCTGTATCTTGGGATTCCCCAGCTGAGAAATTCAGAAGTTGATGCTTCCCTGGATTAGTGATTTTTTCTATTATTTGCTCTTATATCTATGTTACTATTGCTATAATTATATTGGTATCAGGTTTTATTAGTTATTGCTGCTGTTGCTCTAAACTGTCTGTGCATTTGACTCTTCTGTAAATTAATAAAATATCTACTTTTTCTCAAGTGTGTCTTATTGTGGGTGCGAATCTGAACAATAAATTTCGTTAATCATACATGTTTTCAAATGTTTCCTTGCCTTAAATTTCCGTCCAGACATGTGAAGGGGCAAGGGAAGAAGGAGTGTTTCTCCAACTCCTGAGGACTTATAATAGAAATGCATGACAGCATATTTCTTTAAATGAGAATGAGATTAAACTGTAAGTTCCTAGTTGATTCTGTCCACCTCTTACTTCCACTTATGGTGACAGGTAAACAGCTAAGAGTCCTGAGAAATGGATGTTTCCAGTCTCGAAGTTCCCTCATAGAGTGAAAGTTGTTCAGTGAGTTTGCAGAGGGAAAAAGATGTCCTTAACAGAAGGAGGAGATGTAGCCCACTGAGAGAAGGATAAGATAGTGCTGAAGGACTTAACCTGTGTGACAACTGGGAACAAGATGCAAATATTACTAATCCTCCATGAGAGTTGCCATGAGTTTCTCAAAATAGAGTAGGTGCAATGTGAATCTAAAATATCTTTTCAGATGTCTAACAAAGATTTAGGGGGCAAAAGGAGCATGAATGTCTACTTGAGTAATTTATTTTCAACATTTTTATAGATGAAGTCATAGGGAAGGGGCGGAGCCAAGATGGCAGAATAGAAAGACTTGCATATGCTAGCTCCTAACCCACAGCCCATGGATTTCCTCTAAAAAGAACTCGCAACAAATTCTGGAAAAATGGAAGCCACGCAGCAACACAGTGAAGGAGATTTTCACTCCAGAGAGCCCTGAAAAACCGATCCCAAAGATCCATCACACACCAGACAGGAGCGGAGCCCTGCCCTGCCCTAGCTATGTGGCACTGAGAGGAGCGTGCAGATCCGAGCAGGCATCAGGGATGGATTCTCCAACGGCCGAGAGGGTCCCTCCACCCACAGACATACAGGTCAGTGAGAGAGATGTCTGGATGGGCTGAGAGGGGAGAGGGGTGTCTCCATAACTCGGGTTCCAGAGAGCCCTGAAAAACTGATCCCAAAGGTCCATTGCGCACCAGATGGGAGCGGAGCCTAGCCTTTCCCTGGCTGCGTGGCACTGAGAGGAGCAAGCAGATTTGAGCAGGCTTCAGGGACGGAATATCCAGCGGCCACGAAGGTCCCTCCACCCACAGATGCACAGGTCAGTGAGAGAGAAGTCTGGATGAGCTGAGAGGGGAGCAGGGTGTCTCCATGACTCAGGCCCACTCAGGAGGCAGCAGCAGAGGCAGTGGGTGGCCAGAGGCTCCCAGAGCAGTCAAGAGATCTGCAGCAGCTACATTACAGAAGGTCTCTGCATAAACCCCCTGAGGGAATTGAGCCTGGGAGGAGGCCCTGCCCCCACCTGAGAACTTGATTTAATCTTACCCTGAATAGCACACAGTCAACCACAGAAAGCCTGGAGGCTGGGGAGCAGCATTTGAATCTCAGACCCCAAGCACTAGCTGGGCAGATCTAGGCCAGGGGTGTAGAGGAATCTCAGAAATCAAGTAACTGGCTGGGAAAATGCCCAGAAAAGGGAAAAAGAATAAGATCATAGAAGGTTATTTTCTTGGTGACCAAATGATTCCAACCCTCCTCTCTGACAAAGCAGAAAACTGCTTACCATCAGGTAAAGACATGAGTCAAGGCCTCTGTATCCCAAACATCTGAAATATATATCCAATGGCCTCAGGCCATGGAAGAGCTCAAAAGGATTTTGAAAATCAAGTTAGACAGGTGGAGGAAAAACTGGGAAAAGAAATGAGAGAGATGCAAGAAAAGCATGAAAAATGGGTCAATACCTTAATAAAGAAGACCCAAAAAAATGCTGAAGAAAATAACACCTTGAAAAATAGGCTAACTCAATTGGCAAATGAGGGGAAAAAAGCCAATGAGGAGAAGAATGCTTTCAAAAGCAGAATTAGCCAAGTGGAAAAAGAGGTTCAAAAGCTCACTGAAGAAAATAGTTCTCTCAAAATTAGAATGGAACAGATGGAGGCTAATAACTTTCTGAGAAACCAAGAAATC
>CM053771.1:31423469-31446761 GCA_028658325.1 Potorous gilbertii | reverse complement strand
AAATAAATAAATAAATAATTTTTCATTAAGGATTCACTATGTGTAAAGCACCGTGCTTCATGCTGAGGATAAAAATAAAAAAAGAAAAATGGAAGCTTACGTGCTGTCCCGTTTTTGTGGAGGAGTTTTGAGTTGGGAGTTGCATTGATGTTTCCTTGAGGAAGAAATCGTGGATAAGTTGTGTTCTTCACTAATGGTAAAAGAATTTGTGTGAATGGTGTTCTGGATAGTGTAATGAACTTGGGATTTGGGGAGACCTTGTTTCAGATACCAACACAGAAACTTACTAGCTGTGTGTCTCTGGGTAGGTGACGTTACTTCTCTGTGACTCAATATATTTAGTGGTAAAATGGAACTATTAACAATGACCTCTAAAATCCCTTTCCCCTCTAAATATATAATTCTTTGAGCTATCAAAGTCTATGATAAAGGGCAAGGACTAAATCTTTATGTAAGATCTTTCTTTATTTAAACCTAATCTTTATCTAAACTAAAGATGACCTTTATATAACATAAATATGGTGACTATTTTTACAATTTTTTGCTTAATAAGTATCATGCTAACAATGAAGAAAATCTTACTTCAATGACCCTGAAACATTAATATGATAGATAGAAAGGATAGAAAAGGGATAGAAAGGGTGTAAATACGAGTGTTTTGATTCCAATCTGTTGTTACTAGCATTGAGGCCCTCTGTACTACCTGCTACCTCTTACTGGCTTTCTGAGAAGGGAGATCAATGATTTATACATTGAATTATGCCTACCATACATATTCTATTAATTTATGGAAATGTCAAATTGCTTTAACTATTATACTGAACTTCTGTCCTCCAGCAAATGACTTAATTTCCTTCCAAGGATAAAGTACTACATTATTTTTGGCTGACCAGCTCAGCCCGGGGCACTCTAATGTTTTCTATCTACTCAGAGGACACATACTTCACCAGGATTACCCTGGGGCAATGGCACTGAAGGCACATTTCTAATGGCTGTCATCGTCTTTACAAAAGACATTCCATTTATTAAAGCTGATGCTGCTCGCTGTGTCTGGGTGCACACCACCATCTGCATGAATAAATGACCTTTCCCCTGAGTTTCTCTACTTATCTCTCAGGGAGAAAATATATATTTCCAGTTCAGTGTCAGGGTCACAAGGGATAAGGATAGGACCAGGACCCTGATTCATTGGTCTAGGGAATTTCCAGATGAGGAAGAACCATTGTACTAATGGAACTTAGTGCTTTCTCTGAAACATATTGTTTTAGACAGATCCTGGAAGTGCATGACAAAAGTCAGATGGGGACCACAAATAAGAGGAGGTTCATGTTGTTGAATCTTCCCAAAAGTTTTGAGAAATCTAAGCAAAATGAATTGAGAAAGAACTAGTAGACATGACATGCCATATGTTATATTCTTTGATGCTTGCTAATAGGAAGTAAACAAGAACATATTAAGAGCTTACTAAATGCCAGGTACTGTGCTAAATGCTTTACAAATATCAACTTGTTTAATACTCAGAAAATTCTGGAAGCTCAGAAATATTTTTAGTCCCATTTTATTTATATTTAAGGAAACTGAGGTAGGTAGAAATTAAGTGACTAAACCAGAGTCACACAGCTTAGTAAATATCTGAGAATAGATTAGATTAGACCTTGCTGATGTGAGACCTAACACTTGGGTCTTAGTCACCTGAAGGGGAGGGTGGTCAGGTCTGGGGTAATATGGTTTTCAGACAAGGATAACAAAAGAATAAATGACGTAACTTCATAGCAATGCCTTCAGATTTGAAAGACCTAAAATTCTTGTCACTCCTCTTTATTCAAAGATCATGTTTCCTGGGTCCTTCATCCTACATGCCAGGTAAGTTTGGTAACATAGATGAGATTTTATAGGAAGGAGCATGGTTTCACTAAGAAGCATCTGACAGGTTTCTCATAATATCACCTCTGATGTCACAGATATGGAAATGAAAAGAATTTGGAAGAAAAGTGGAGGACATGGATATTTCTAAAATAGAAATTTTCAGGCATGGGCAATTTTTTTCAAAAGTGAAGGCACACTAGGTAATAGGAATGGATATATCTATGGCAGAAACAGCTCATTGAAAGTAATCATTAATAGTTTTGTGTTACATGATCAACAAGGTAGAGGATTAGATATTTTCTCCAATTCCCATGAGCTACTAAACTTCTATGAAATAAAAATTATGCATAAGCAATGTCCATTATCTACGTGTTCTAACAACCTCAATGAACAACTTAATGATCTAATATGAGGGAAAGCTGAGCCATAATTTCTAACATGCTTTCTCAGTAGCCCCTCCCCATTAGCCTCTATACTCTAGTAGAGAGGCACAATTGAATTAAAAAACACTCATTTGTTGCTTTATTCTCTACTAGCTACAACTTTCCTATCTACCATCGTGCTACCATTCTGAGAAAATAAGAATCACAAGTCAATTTTAGCGTCACCAATCCCTCTTTCAAATACCCTTCATGAAGAAGATAGAGGCACAGGAAAGCAGGAAGTTTGCTTTACCATGGATGGCAGTGGATGCATTATATTACAGAAGTGCTCAGTCAAAATAATAATAAAAAAAAGAAATAAAGGGAACTGGTACAAATCACAAGTATGTGTGTAGGCTCTATGAGACCTAAAAGAAAGGGAATGAACTCCAAAGGAGACTGGTTCTGTCTCACTTCTGTGACCACAAGTCACATGGCGAAAAGATTGAGGCAAGCAAAAGTCAGTTTCCTAGCTTGGGAAGAAACGGAAATAATTTTGAGTTCTAGCTCTCAGTAAATCTACCATCAAAGGGGAAGGAATTAGAAAATGAGAAATGGAGGAACATGAGGAAAAAATGTTTCAGAGAAATGAACCCAATATATAAACAAACACGGAAGATATTACCAATAAAAGAGAAGTCCTCCAAGATGTCTGAGTCCAAATATTTCTGAATAAGTTTTACAGAACAAAGGAAAACAAATTAATGATGAATGAGGGAAAAGTTTCTGTGTTTTCTCAGACAATCAAGGAATTGCAATAGAATGGTTCAAATGATTATAAAAAGAAAAGAACCATGGAAGCACAATTTAAGGACAATACAGGAGAAATACTTTTAAAAAAATAAACTCCAAAACCTTCAATATCCGATATAAATTTCATCAAAGTAACAAAAGAGAAAAAAACTGATTAAGAGTATATATATACATATAAGTATATATGTGTGTGTACATATATAAACATATACATACATGTAAGTACATAAAATGGACATTCTGATCAGTAAAAAGCAAGTAAAAAACCACATTGCAATTTGATTGCTATCGAAGGAAAGCATATCAATTTTTTTTAGTGAATGAAAGACGAAATTACTGAGGAAACAAAGGTTCAAGATTCTGAGCGTAATTATTTATTAAGAAATGCATATGAGTTGTATGATGATTCAGCACCAAGTCTTCCTTAGTAAGCACTGGATCGTTAAAAAGAGGAAATAGATTTTTATACATTAAAGATACCAAGAAGTAGGATACAAAGTACGATGCGTAATTAGGTAATCTGATTTCTAATTGGAGGAAAGATTACTGGCTTTCCAAGTTGGGGTGGGGAGAGCAACAGGTGTAATTCACAGAAATCAGAAAAAAAGTGTTCCACTCCCCTTTACTGTCTGCATTTGATCAAAAGAACAGGGAAATTAGTAATTGATTGACTAGTATGGAGCCTATTGTCAGATAAGACATATGTATTGTTTGAAATATAATTATGATAAAACTCCTTACTTCAATCATAGACTCTGAGTTTCTGATCAGCATAACATAGATAGGACTTTATTTAAGGGTCTCCAAGCAGTAGCAGAGGTGGTCCAGCTTTCTCAGCCATGCAAAACTAAGTTCAAACTATGTTATAAAGTTTTCTTAAAAAATAGAAATTCAGCTTGACCCATAACGGAAAAGAAAGAGAACTAACTTAGATACAGAATTAAGTTGCAAGATAGAGTCAGTGTGAGACACTCAGTTTTCACAATTGTCTCATCTTGCAGACAGAATGTAGAGATAGTTTAAAGATTATAGATCTACTAGAAGAAAACTGCAAGTCAAACAACATAAGCACAGTAATACAAGAAATAATACAAGAAAACTACTCATTACTTCTGAACAAACACAAAAAAAGTTAAGTGCCAATCAAAATAAGAAAACAAATGACTTCCAGTAAAATAAAACAAACAAACAAACAAACAAAATAATGCTGCAAATTCCAAGACATATACTGGTTAAATTTAGCAGTTCTAATAATAAACAAGAAATTTTGAAAGCACCCAGTAGAAAAGAAAGGAAACATAGATATACACACATACATGCATACACACATATATATGTATACATAAATATGTGTGTATATACATACATATGTGTGCACATATACATGTGTGTATACATGTGTGTGTGGATATACCCAGTAAAACAATTAAGAACATCCTCCGAATTGAAAAGTAGTTCAATATGAAACCTAATGTGACTTACTTTCCTTTTCCTTTTTGTTTAACACGAGAAAATGGTTGGCTTCATTCTGTGATTCAATTCCATAGTTCTTTCTCTGGATGTGGAAGGCATTTTGCCTCAAGAGTCCTTTGGAATTTGTTAGTTTCTTGCATGGATGTGAAGGACTAAGTCTACCAGAAAAATTCCTTGCATGCTATGAGTGTTACTGTGTACAAAGTTCTCTTGGTTCTGTTCCTTTCAGCAAGCATCAGTTCATATAAGTCCTTCCAGGGCTCTCTGAAGTCTTTCTATTCATCATTTCTCATAGCAAAATAGTATTCCATTATATTCATATAAGAGAACTTGGTCACCACAAAGAGAGCTGCTATAAGTATATTTTTTTGCATGTGGAACCCTTTCCCATTTTTATGATCTCTTGGGAATACAGTCCTAGAAGCGATATGGCTGTGTGAAAGGGTTTGCATATTTTTGTAGCCTTTGGGGTTAGTTGTAAATTGCTCTTCAGAATGGTTGGATCAGCTCACAGCTCCACCAACAATAAATTAGTGCTCCAACTCTCCCACGTCTTATCCAACATTTATCATCTTGTTGTTTTATCATGGTAGTCAATCTGATAGGTGTGATGTGGTACCTCAGAGTTGTTTTGATTTTCATTTCCCTAATCTATAGTGATTTAGAGCATTTATTCATGTAACTATAGATACCTTTAATTTCTTACTCTGAAAATTGCCTGTTAATATCCTTTGACCATTTATCAATTGGGGGATGACTTGTATTCTTGCACAATTGATTCAATTCTCTATATATTTTAGAAATGAGACCTTTATCATAGACCCTAGTGGCAAAAATTCTTTCCCAGTTTTATACTTTCATCCTAATCTTGGTTGCATTGGATTTGCTTGTGCAAAACGTTTTCAATATAATGTAATAAAAATTATCCATTTTGTGCTACATAATGTTCTCTATCTCTTGTCTGGTAAAAAATTCCCCATTCTATATAAATCTGACAAATACACTATTCATCATATCATCTGCAAAGAGTCATAACTTAGTTTCTTGTTTGCTTACTCTAATTTGTTCAATTACTTTTTCTTCCCTTATGACTAAATATAACATTTCTAATACCATATTGAAAAAAAGTGATATAATGGACACATTTGTTTCACCCCTGATCTTATTGGAAATACATCTAGCTTATCCTCATTGCATAAAATGCTTTTTGATGGCTTTAGGCACATAGTTTACTATTTTGTGGAAAGTTCCATTTATTCCTATTCTCTCCAGTTTTTAAAATAGGAATGGGTGTGGTATTCTGTCAAAAGCTTTTTCTGCATCTATTCGGGCAATAATATGGTTTCTGATAGTTTTGTTGAGGTGATCAATAATGTTGATAGCTTTCCTAATATTAAAACAGCTCTGCATTCCTTCTATAAATCCTACCTGATCATATTGTATTGTTCTTGTGATAAGTTGCTATATTATTTCTGCTAATATCTTATTTATCACATTTGCATCTGTATCCATTAAAGAAATTCGTCTATAATTTTTCTTCTCTGTTTTGGTTTTTCCTATTTTAGATATCAGAACCATGTATTTATCACAAAAGGAATCGGATAGGACTCCTTCTTCACCAACTTTCCCAAATAGTCTCTACAGTATTGGAATTAACTGTTCTTTAAAAGTTTAATAGAATGCACTTGCAAATCCACCTGGCCTTGAACAATTTTTCCTGGGGAGTTCCTGATGGTTTGCTCAATTTCATTTTCTGAGATAGGACTATTTAAATACTCAACTTCCTCTTCTATTAATCTGGGCAATTTATACTTTTTAAAATATTTATCCATCTCATTTAGATTGTCAAATTTATGAGCATACAGTTGGGCAAAGTAATATCTAATTGTAGTTTTAATTTTCTACTCTTGGAGGTGAGTTCACTCTATTCATTTTTGTTTTTGGTAATTTGGTTTTCTTTTTTCTTTTTTTAAATTAAATTCACCAAAAGTTTATCAATTTTATTTTTTTTTCGTAAAACCAACTCTTATATTTATTTGTTAGTTCAATAGTTTTCTTAATTTCAATTTTATTAATCTATCCTTTGACTTTCAGTATTTCTAATTTGCTATTTACTTGGGGATTTTCCATTTTTTTTTCTAATTTTTCAGCTGCCCAATTAATTTATCTCCTCTTTGTCTGTTTTATTCATGTAGGTGTTCAATCATATAAAACTTTCCCTAAGAACTGCCTTTGCAGGATTCCAGAAGTTTTAGTAGGTTGTCTCATTATTGTCATTCTTTTGAATGAAGTTGTTTATTTTTTTATGTTTGTTGTTTAACCCATTCATTATTTAGGATTAGATTATTTAGTTTCCAATTGATTTTGGTTTATCTTTTCATGACATAATTTACACATAATTTTATTACATTATGATATGAAAAGAATGCATTGACTGCCTCTGCCTTTGTGCTCTACATTGTCAGCTTTTTATGCCCTAGTACATGCTCACCTTTTATATATGTGCCATGAACTGCTGAGAAAAAAGTATACTCCTTTCTATCCCCATTCAATTTTCTCCAGAGATCTATCACATATACCTTATCCAGAGGTTTATTCACCAACTTTCCTTCTTTTGTATTTATTTTGAGGTTAGATTTATGAAGCTCAGAGAGGGGGATGTTGCAGTCCCTCACTAGAATAGTTTTACTGTCTATTGCTTCCTGTAACTCCCTTACTTTCTCCTCTAAGAATTTGGATGCTATACCACTTGAAGCATATTTGTGTAGTAATATTGCTTCAATGTCTATGGTAACTTTTAGTAAGATATAATTTTCTTCCTTATCTGTTTTGATTAGATCTATTTCTGCTTTTGCTTTGTCTAAGATTAGGATTGCTACCGCTGTTTTTTTTTTTTAACCTGGCATGAAGCACAATATATTGTGCTCCAAACTTTTACCATTACTCTGTGTGTATCCCCCCATTTCAAACATGTTTACAAACAAAATATTGTTTGATTATGGTTTGTATCCATTTTACTATCCATCTCCATTGTATGGGGGAGTTCATCCCATTGACATTGACAATTATGATTACTATCTGTGTCTTTCCCAACATCCTCTTTCTCTTCATTTATGTTTTTGGTTGTGCCTTCTCCCTTCACCTCTAAAATAGCTTTTTCATTTTTGACCTCTGCCTCCTTCAGTCTTCCTTCCATTCTTTTAGCCCCTCCCTTTTACTCCCCTTTTCCCTTACCACTTCTTCCATCTCTTTTAGCCTCCCCTCCCTTTTCTTTCCCCTTTCCCCTCCTTCTGCATATAGAGCTAGTTAGATTTCTATATTTAACTGAGTTTGTTGTTCCCTCCTTGAACCAATTCAGATGAGAGTAAATCTCAAACAATGCTCATCTCAGGAGCATAGTCCAGCACAGGCATGGATTGGAGAGCTGCTCAGTGTAGACCACACTGTGGCAAGGACAGAACTGGAGTAGGCTTCAAAGTGCCAAGCCAGCAGCAGCAGCTGTGGGTCCCAGATTTCTCAACTCACCAAAGCCAAAGACATCTTCAAAGGTCAGGAAGAAAGAACCTTCACTTGGGTGATAAGATAATGCAATGGTCTAGCCCCAGCCCCAGGCAGCAGAAATTTCCACTATTGAAGCCCTGGCCTAAAGTTCCTGGGGAAATTGAGCTGCTAATCTGGATCTCAGCCCTGAGTGGCTGCCTTGGGGTAAGGAGGAGTGCTGGCGTGGTGGAGCTGGTGGAGACTCTGGAGAGGGAGTCCTGCTCACAGATGAGAGCACAAACAAGGAGAGGAATGCAATTCTCTCCCTTGATCATGCCACCTTGGAGTAACTGAGAGCTTACAGGTCCCCAGAATATACCCTCTCCTTGACAAAAAAATGAAAAGTCAAATAACTGGCTGGGAAAATGCCTGAAAAAGAAAAAAAAGGATAAGAAAATAGATTCCTTTCTTGGTGAGCAAGTATTTTCTTCCATTCTTTCAGATGAAGAGGAACAATGCATACTATCAGAGGAAGATTTAAAAGTCAAGGCTTCTGTATCCAAAGCCTCAAAATAAATATATAATGGTCTTAGATCATGGAAGATCTCAAAAAGCATTTTGTAAATCAGAAAAGAAAGGTGGAGGAAAAATTGCGAACAGAAGTGAGAGCAATGCAAGAAACTCACGAAAAGCAAGTCAACAGCTTGGTAAAGGAGACCAAAAAAAAATACTGAAGAAATTAACACTTTTAAAAATAAAGTAACTCAAATGGCAAAAGAGGTCCAAAAAGTCAATGAGGAGAAGAGTGCTTTAAAGAGTAGAATTAGCCAAATGGAAAAGGAAGTTCAAAAGGTCACTGAAGAAAGTAGTTTTTTTTTTTAATTAGAATGGAGCAGATGGGAGCTAATGACTTTATGAGAAACCAAAGAATAACAAAGTAAAGCCAAAAGAGTGAAAACAATAGAAGACAGCGTGAAATATCTCATTCGAAAAACAATTGTCCTGGAAAATAGATCTAGGAGAGAAAATTTAAAAATTATGGGACTACCTGAAAGTTATGATAAAAAAAAAAGAACCTAAGCATCATCTTTTATGAAATTATCAAGGAAAACTGCCCTGATATTCTGGAACCATAGGGTAAAATAAATATTTCAAGAATTCACCAATTATCTCCTGAAAGTAATCCAAAAGAACAAACTCCTAGGATTATTGTAGTGAAACTCCAGAGTGCCTAGGTAAAGGAGAAAATATTGCAAGCAGGCAGAAAGACACAATTTGAGTATTGTGGAAATACAGCAAGGATAACACAGGATCTGGCAGCTTCTACATTAAGGGATCAAAGGGCGTGGAATAAGATATTCCAGAAGTCAAAGGAACTAGGTCTAAAACCAAGAATCACCTACCCAGCAAAACTGAGTATAATACTTCAGGGGAAAATATGGTGTTTCAACGAAACAGAGGACTTTCAAGTATTCTTGATGAAAAGACCAGAGCTGAAAAGAAAATTTGACTTTCAAACACAAGAATGAAGAAAAGCATGAAAAGGTAAACAGGAAAGAGAAATCATAAGGGACGTATGAAAGCTGAACTGTTTGCGTTCCTGCATGGAAAGATAATATTTGCAACTCTTGAAACTTTTCTCAGTATCTGGGTAGTTGGAGGGTTTACACACACACATGCGCATGTGCACACATGCATGTGCACACACATGCACATATGTGTATATATACATATATACATAAATATATAGATACATAGATAGAAAGATAGATAGATAGATAGATAGATTGCTTCCCTTCATTTTCGAAGAGGACCAAAATGACATCACTATTTTAAAGTAAAATTTCAGTGTGTACACTGTGGCTGATCAAATCAATGCAAGTTCAGAATGCTCTAGCACAGGTTGGGCACAGATAGTCCATTTGAATATTTGGACTGGATATCTAAAATTTGTGCATCCTTCATTTATTTTGTGCTGTCTCCATTCTGCTTTGCTTAAAGAGTACAGTACCTTTTCTTATGGGGACACACCATGCTAAGTGGTCCTGTTTCAGTGTCTCTCATGTTGCACAGTCAAATCCGAAATTCTTGAGAGAGATGTTGAGAATGTTCTTGTATCGTTTCTTCTGGCCACCATGTGTTCTCCTGCCCCATACAAGTCTCCATAAAATAGTTTTTTATCAAGAGTACATCTTGCGTTCGAACAAAGTGACCACCCCATCGGAGTTGTGCTCTCTGAAGGATAGTTTGAATACTTAGTAGTCCAGATAGAGCAAAGACTTCAGTGTCTGGTACCTTAACATTCCAGGTTATCCTCATAATCTTCCTAGGACAGTTCAAGTGGAAGCAATTCAGTTTTCTGGCATGGTGCTGGTAGAACGTCCATGTTTCACAAGAATATAACAATGAGGTCAGAACAGTTGCTCTGTAGACCTTCAGTCTGGTGGTCAGTCTAATACCTCTTCTCTCCCAAACCTTTCTTTGGAGCCTCCAATACACTAAGCTAGCTTTGACAGTGCATACATCAATCTCATTTTCAATGTGTACATCCCTGGAAAGTACATTACCAAGGTGAGTGAACTTATTATCCATGGCATTCAGAACTTCTCCATTTGTTTTAATTGATGGTTCTATGTATGGATGGTGTGGTGGTGGCTGATGGAGCACCTGTGTTTTTTTGATGTTAATTATTAGGCCAAAATTAGCACAGGCAGCAGAGTACTGATCCACACTTTGTTGCATCTTGGTTTCAGAGGCTGCATTAAGTGCACAATCATCTGTAAACATAAAATCATGTACCAACACTCCCTCCACTTTGGTCTTCACTTGTAACCTTTTCAAATTGAAGAATTTACCTTCAGAAGGGTAGTTGAACTTGGTTCCCTGTTCATTCTCACTAAAAACATTTGTCAACATGACTAAAAACATCATGCTAAAAAGCGTGGGAGGAAGCACACAGCCTTGTTTCACTCCATTGGTGACTGGGAAGGCTTGAGACCTTTGTCCATTATCCAGAACACAGGCAGATATGCCATCATGAAATTGACATACCACATTTATGAACTTCTCTGGGCAATAAAGTTTGGCATAATTTTCCATAAGCCCTCATGACTAACAATGTCAAAGGCCTTGGTTAGATCGACAAACGTTGTGTACAGATCTCTGCTCTGCTTCTGGCATTTTTCCTGGAGTTGTCGGGCAGCACACACCATATGGGCTATTCCTCGGCCCTTTCTGAAGTCACACTGGATCTGAGGTATATGCCCATCTTCCAGGTGAAGGATCAACCTATTAAGGAAGAATATAGCAAGAATTTTGCCAGCAATGACTAAGAGAGAGATCCTTTTCTCTAATAGAGATGGACAATGGAGGCATCCTTGAACTCCTAGGGGATAACCTCCTCTTGCCATATAACCTGGAAAATTTCAGTCAGCTTTTGTATGAGCAGTGGTCCCCCTACCTTGTAAATCTCAGCTAGAATATAGATAGATAGATAGAGAGATAGATAGAGAGATAGATAGATAGATAGATAGATATAGATAGATACAGATGTATAGATATAAATAGATAGATAGATGGATGGATAGACAGACAGACACAGGATGAGTTGAATAGGAAGGAATGATATCTAAATAAAATTAAGTGGTGAGAGAGGAATATATTGGGAGGAGAAAGAGAGAAATGGGAAGATGCATATTACGTCTCATAAAAAAAGGCAAGAAAAAACTTTTTTCAATGGAGGGGAAAAGTGGAAGGTGAGAGGGAAAAAAGTGAAGCTTAGTCTCATCACATTTGGCTCAAGGAGGGAAAAACATGCACACTCAATTTGGTATGAAAATCTTTTTCACACGACAGGAAAATAGAGGAGAAAGGAATAAGTGGGCTGTGGGGGGGTGATGATAGAAGGCAGGACAAAGGAGAGGAAGGGGGTAATCAGAAGTAAACACTTTTGGGGAGGGATAAGCTCAAAAGAGAAAATAAAATAAATATAAGGGCAGAATGGGATGGAGAGAAATATAGGTAGTCTTTCAGAATACAACTATTATGTAAGTTTTTAGTAAAACTAAATATATGTCACCTATACTGAATTGCTTGCCTTCTCAGTGGGGATGCTTGGGGAAGGAGTAAGGGAGAGAAGTTGAAATTCAAAGTTTTAGAAACAAATGTTGAGAATTGTTTTTGCAAATGACTGGGAGATAGGAAATACAGGTAATAGGGTATAAAAATCTCTCTTGCCATACATGAAAAAAGAGAAGATGGGGATAAGGGAAAGTAGAGATGTGATAGAAGGGAGGGCTGATTGGGGAAAGGAGTAATCAGAATGCATGGTGTTTTGGGGTGGGGTAGGGAAAAGGTGGGGAGAAAATTTGAAACTCAAAATCTTGTGGAAATGAATGTTGAGAACTCAAAATTTAAAAAATTGGGAAAAAAAATTCTCATCTCCCTCCCCTCTTACCCTCTACTGAAATTTGTTTTTCCACCTCTTGTTGTGATGTCATTGACCTTTTTCTGCCTCCTTCTTTTTCCATCTCTCACTACAATCCCTTTGCACCCTTAAATCACATTTTTATGATCACATCATTTACTTTACACCCACTTCTTCTATCTATGTATATTCCTTTTATATATCATAATAATTATACAATTCTCAAGATTAACAAGTATCTGGTCCCCTTATAGAGCTGTAAACAGTTTACCCATATTGAATTACAAGTTTTTTCCCCTGTTAACCTTTTTATGCCACTCTTGTGATGTGTTTGAAGATCGAATTTTCTACTGAGCTCTGTTCTTTTCAACAGGGAGGTCTGAAAATCCCTTATTTCACTGAATGTTCATCTCCTTACCTGAAATATTATGCTCAGCTTTGCTAGGTAATTGATCCTTGGTTGTCGTCCCAGATATTTGCCTTACGAATATAATATCATAATCCCTTTGATCTTTTAATGTAGAAGCTTTAAGGTCCTGTGTGATATTGACTTTAGCTCCTTAATATGTGATTTGTTTATTTGTGGCTGCCTGCGGTATTTTCTCCTTCATTTGATAGTTCTGAAATTTGACAACTATATTTCCTTAGTATTTTTAGTTTGAGATCCGTTTCAGGAGGTATGAATTGTATATTCTTTCGTTAACTAGTTTGCCCTCTGGATCTAGGACTTCTCGACTGTTTTCCTTCATGATTTCCTTGATGATATTGTCCAGGCTCTTTTTATTCATCATGGATTTCTGGTAGCCCAATAATTCTTAGATTTTCTCTTCTGGACCTATTTTCTGGGTCAGTTGCTTTTCCAGTTAGGCATTTTACATTTTCTTCTATCTTTTCATTACTCAGATTCTGTTTGACTGATTCTTGATTTCTCATAGAATCATTTTCTTTTACTTGCCCAATTCTAATTATTAACAGATTGTTTTCTTTAGTTAACTTTTTCATCTCATTTTCCATTTGCCCAGTTGTTCATTTTAAGGTGTTCTTTTTTTCACCAGTTGAGTTTTGTACTTCCTTTTCCATTTATCCAATTTTCTTTTTGAAGGAGCTGTTCTCTTTGGTGAATTTTTTCACATAATTTAAAATTATTGGCCAGTTTTTCTTCTACTTATCCAATTTGGTTTTTGAAATCCTTCTTGAGCTCTTACAAGAATTGGAAACTTCTTGAGCTCTTTGGGCTTGAGACCAGTTCATATTCCTTTCTGAAGTTTCAGATGGGAGTTCAATCTCTATGCTGCCCTCTTTGATATTTGTGTTTTGGTCCTTGTCCCTGTAGAAAGAGTCTATGATCTTATCTTTTCTGGTTTGCTTCTTGATCTTGATAATCACCCTTTTCCAGGCTTTTAAAGTGAATCTGTTTCTGGAGCACATGGGACTCTGCCCCATGATTCTTGTGTTTCGAATTTGATGCTTTGTGTATTGTGGCCTCTGGTTCTTTCAGCTAGAGGCCAGAATGCTGTTGCTTACCTGATACTGATCTCACTGATGTGCCAAAGCAGAGGCCAGGTGAACTCTTTCTAAGTTTCTTTGGAGTTACCCTGGAGCCAGCTGTGTTAAGTGTTGGGGAGGAGTGGTCTGGTCACAGGAGATCTCCTTTCCTGAACACAGGCAGGGTAAGTGGTTGGTGAACTCGTGTTTTTTCACTAGTGTCTTTCCTAATCCCCTGGATGTGCTGAGGCATGCTTGGGGTCCTGGTGTTGTCTATTGAGGGTTCCACTCCCCTGGTGCTCAGGATCTTCTCCTATTTCACTGAGGTGGGGCTGTCTGGGACAGCTCTGGTCTTCCACTTGTCCCCTTCAGGCACAGCAAGAGGGGCTCCCTTTACTATTTTCCTGGCCTCACTGGCTAAGAGATTGTTTGCCCCTTTGACTGGTCCCATTGTTCCAGGATTTTTTCCTGGGGACATATTCTTTGAGTTTTTCAAGGTTAACAAGGGGAGGGGTAGCACATTTACTGATCACTCTGCCATCTTGGCTCTCAGAAGTTCAAGTGGATGACTGACAGACATTTAATCTATGAGCTGATAGTTTCAGGAACGGCTGCTGCTGTAACCCAGGGCTCCATGGCTCTCTCTAGCCCAGTTCCACCGTATTCCCATTCTAGGCTGATATGCCCAAGATTCCACAGTGAGGTTGCTGCGTTAGACCACCCAGGGCTTCCTGCTCAACCCTGCCACAACAGGGACTGCTCTAGTACAGCCTGTACAGTGTGCATTCCTCCAATCCCATGCAATAGATCCTTCCCATCGACATTCCAGGCTGTCCTGTATTGGAAATATGCCACCCTGTGGCTCCTGTTGTATTTTCTCACTCTAAAATTTGTTCATATTCTGTTTTTAGAGATATTTGAAGGAGTTTGTCTTAAAGCTTAGGTGAGTAGTTGCTCTCACTCACCCTCTTGGCTCCTCCTCCTGGTGACTTTTCAAAATCGAATATAATGTTTAATGAATAAAGGTGGGCATTTAATGAAAGAGAGGAGTTTGAAGCCTTCTTATAAAGAAAAACATATGCGTGCATATTATTTATTTTTCAAATATCTCAGACAACAGTTACCTAAGGAAGGAAACAATATAGAAATGATGAAGGCACAATTAAGTTGAAAGATTAAAATAAATATGGGAATAAACACCACCAGCAGTGACAAAAACCAAAATATCAGTGGAGGAAATATTAAGAGAATTCTTTCTAAAAGTACACGTGAATGCAAGGCTGAAAGTTATTCTGGAAGGAGCTAGAAATGGTCCCCTACAAATTGTCTCTTTACCCCTCACTGACTCAACGACCATGGCAGGTGGGAATCCCACCCTGCAATCTAAATAAACAAAAACAAAAATGCACAAAAGCTTCTGGAAAGAGAATTCCACTCATCACTCATATATGGAATGTGTGCACACTTATATACAACAACAAAACTAGTTTGACCAAAATGTTGGGATAATTCAAAAGAGACTAAATGAGAAAGAGGACCTCCACAGGGCTTACTTGTAGGATAATTCATCTGTCTCTAAGGAGGCAACATGTAATTCCATCAAAAGCAATGAATAAGTGGAGCTTAG
Organism: Potorous gilbertii; assembly: GCA_028658325.1. Taxonomy (NCBI): domain Eukaryota; kingdom Metazoa; phylum Chordata; class Mammalia; order Diprotodontia; family Potoroidae; genus Potorous; species Potorous gilbertii. The sequence goes on along the minus strand of CM053771.1, from coordinate 31,431,229 downwards.
AGAGATGAAGGATTCTTGCCTTAGTAAGAAGGCAGATGAAATTCAGTTTTCTGCTGGTAGTTACAACCCAAACCACTTTCATGAGGCCTTGAAAGTTATTTATGGACCAACACTCTATGGTGGATCTCAACCACTCAAAGCTGATGGAGTCACACTCATTAGTGATAAGGACACTTTCCTGGAGAGATGGACTGTAAACTTCCATAGTGGTCTACATAGACCATCATTAATCAATGAGGAAGTCACTGACTGTTTACTATAAATTGAAGTTAATCCCTCTCTACAAAAATTTCCAACTGAAGAAGAGGTTTTGAATTTCATTAGGCTTCTTTCATATGGCAAAGCAGCTGGTGCTAATTCCATTCCATCTGAGATTTACAAGATGTATATGTGGAATCAATTGCTCATTCAAAAGGTAACTGAAATATTCTGGGTTATGCATCAAGGGGAGTTCAAGGACACTTCCATTGTCCATCTCTCTAAAGATAAAGTAAATATTTTGTCCTGTGACAATCACAGGGGTACAGGGGTCTCTTTCTATTAGTTATTGCTGTCAAGATTGTTGACATATTCCTTAATAGGCACATCTTTCAAGTGGAAGATGATTACCAACCTGAGAACCAGTGTGTCTTCAGAAAGGCCTGAGTAGCAGTCAATACGGATTTTGCTACACTTGAGGAGAAATGCCAGGAGTACAAGAGAGGTCTATACACAACATTTGTAGATCTGACCAAGGCCTTTGATACTATCAGTTACAAGTGCTTATGGAAAATTTTGTCAAAAATTGTTTGCTCAGAAAAATTTGTCAGGATTGTACATCAGTTTTATGATGGCATGATTAACTGGGTTTGGAATAGTGGGCAATGCCCTCTTGCTTTTCACTGCATTCACTATTGATACAAGTAAAGGCATCTAAATGATTAGACAAATACTTATCACTAATGGGTGATGTCACCCAATACAATAAAAATTAAAATATTATCTAAATCAGTTTACTTATTCAATGTCATATAAATTAAACTACTTATGTATTACTTTATAGAACTAGAAAATAAAAACAGTAATGAAATTTATCTGGAAGGGGGAAAAGATTGCTAATACTAAAGAAATTAATGAAAAAATAGTGAGAAGGAATGGGGTCTAGTAGTGTTAGATCTAAACTTAATAATAATAAATAATCAACAAGATAATTTAGTACTGGATGAGAGAGAGGTTGATCAGAGAAAGATTAGATACACAATACAGAAGGGCAAATATGTATAGTAATCTAGCCCTTGATGAACCCAAGGATCCCAATATTTGATTAAAGTGTTGGGAAAATTAGAAGCCAGGTTGGCAGGAATTACAAATAAAACAACACTTCACAACATTTACTAAGACAAGTTTTAAATGGGCATATGATTTAGCCATAAATGGTTACACCATAAACAAATTAGAGGTGCACAAGGAAAAAATTATCTGTCAGATATGTGGATAGATACAGTGAAGACTTTATGACCAACAAGTGATGGTTAAGTTTACACGAAGTAAAGTGGACAATTCTGAGTGTATAAATTAAAAAAGATTTTGTACAAATTAGTTAAGTGCAGCAAAAATTAGAAGACAAATGGGAATCTAGGGAAAGCTATCTTTGAAGAAACTTTCTCTAATCAATGTCTATTGTCAAATACATAGGAAATAAACCAAATGTATAAGTTTAAGGATAATTTTACAGTTACAGTCAAAGGTATTAATAGACAATTTTCAAAGGAAGGAATAAAAGCAGTCAATAGTCAAACAGGAACAAATGCTCCAAATCATTAGAGAAGTGAAAATTAAAATAAGTTTGAGGTATCACCTTATACTTATCAGATTGACTAAGGTAACAGAAAAGGAAAATAACAAATGTTGGAGGGCATATGAGAAAATAGATATTCTAGTAAGTACAATGTTGGTGGGACTGTGAATTAGTCCAATTATTCTGGAAAGAAATTTGGATATTTGTCAAAATTTGTTTTAAAAATTTATTAAACTGTGCATACCTTTTGATTCAAAAATCAGCTGCTACATCTATACCCCAACGGCATAGAGTGAACGAAGACTGTGTACTTGCTCCCATGCTTTGTACCATGATATTTTCAGCTATGTTATGAAATTCCTTCAATGAGGACAAACATAGCATCAAGGTCAGCTACCACACTGATGGTAAATTCTTCAACTTGAAATTGCTACAATCTGAGACTAAAGTGGAGGGAATGTTGCATAATTTTCTGTTTGCAGATGATTGTTTACTCAGTGCAGTCTCTGAACCTGAGATTCAAGAAAGTAGGAATCATCTTGTGTTAATTTTGACCTAACAATTAACACCAAGAAAACACAGGTGTTCCATTAGTCAGCACCACACCATCCATATGTGGAACCATCAGTTACAGTAAATGGAGAAGTTTTGAAAACTGTGGATAAGTTCACTTATTTTGGTAGTATACTTTCAAGATGTATACTGACTGATAATGAGGTTTATGCACACATTGCCAGAGCTAGCTCAGTGTTTGCAAGCCTCGGGAGGAAAGTGTGAGAGAGGATATGTTAGATAGACTACCAATCCGAAGGTCTACAGAGCTGTTTTGTTAACCTCATTGTTGTATGCCTGTGAAACCTGGACAGTAATGTCATGCCAGGAAACTGAGTCACTTACATTTGAATTACTTTAGGAAGATTCTGAAGATCATCTGGCATGATAAGATACCATACACTGAGGTCCTTTCTTGAACTAAACTGCTAAGCATTGAAACTTTCTCTTGAAGCAGAACTCTAGTGGGCTGGGCACATTGTTCAAATGGAAAACATACATTTGTCATAAAGACTACTTTATGGAGAACTCATGTAGGGCAAGCACTCACATGATAGTCAGAAAAAGCTATACAAGGACACTCTCAAGTTCTCTCTTAAGAAATTTGGAATTCATTACTTCACCTGGGAGACAATGACACTGTACTGTCCAGTATGTCATGCCCTCATCAGAGGAGGTGCTGTTCTTTATGAACAAACAGAATTGAATTAACTCAAAAGAAAGATGAAATGCATAAATTTAGAGATTCCATCCCTCAAATGTTCACATGGACCATTTGTGCCAGACACATGGTAGAGCTTTTTGAGCTCATATTGGTCTGATCAGCCACAGTCAAACACACAGTGATTTGACTCTAACATAGTGATGTAACTTCGGTCCTATTTGAAGAAGAAGGACAGACAACCAATCCCTGAATGAATGGTGTGTTTCCATGGACAAAGATTCTACCTTTAGAGGAGAGGAATCAAAGTTCCCGGAGGCAGTTTACATATATAATGGGGGGGGGCAGAGAGGACCCATAATGGAGATTTCATGAAAAATGGGAATCAATGATCATGGGATGGTGTAGGGGACATTAATAAGTTTTATATCCAGAACAAAGGAAAACTTCTGTCAAAGTTCTCTATCTTTTGTAGGAGGCAACGAGGCTCAATATAGAAGAGAAGTAAAAGGCCTAAAACCTATGAAGCAATAATAGAAATTGTTTAAAAGAGGGAAGTTAAAATAGATTCTTTAGAATCTTTCATTTTATAAAAAAGTAGAGAATGAAGAGAAAATATTACCAAGAGCACTAATGAAGAGAACAAAAGGAAAATAATTATTTCTGAAAAATAAGATAGGACTTTTGGGAGCCAAGATAGCAAAGTAAGGAATAGATTGCTGTCCCTCTCCCATTCCCACTCCTAACACCCATAACATACCACCCCAGAAGAGAACCTGGAATAGCAGACCCAGCTGAAAGACAGGGTGGAGCAGTCTTTTGATTCAAGACACTTAGATGATCAGTAAACAAGGCCAATACCACTTGGGTGAAAGGGGAGTTCAATCCATGACAAGAGCCATCCCAGTAACATGGTGGCAGATTATTCAGCAAACCAATGGGAGAGCCTGAGCCTCAGAGCAGGGAAGTAGGCAAACACTAACACCAGAACTCCTCACATGCATTAACACAACCAGAGAAACAGACTCCAGGTCAGATAACCACTACATACACTTGTGAAGTCCCAGACAAGCATCTTCCAGTAGCCAGACATTTCAAAGTTACCAGCCCCAAGTAGGCAGACATGACTCCAGGAGTGGCTATCCCTTTTCAGCCCCAAGTGGAAAGGTGTCTTAAAGCAGCTTACTTTCATATGGTTCCATGTAGCCAGGAGCAGCATAGAAGAATCCCACATGGCCTTAGCAAACAACAGACACCACCACTAGCAATGCAGCTCAACACCAGACCTGAGTAGCCAGCACCTGAATCCCCTGGGCACAAAGTCAGTGACCAGGCCCCTGACCCTCAGAACAAGAAGCCTGGGATATTGTCCCTTGTACTCCAGCAGTAGAGCTTTTAACTTTACAAGTCCAGAAATAGAAAAGCATCATGAGCAAGAAGCAAAAAAGAACCTTGAAACACAGAGAACTTATACGGTGGAAAGGATGATGAAAAATATAAACTCAGAGGAGAACAACATTGTCAATATATCTACAACTGAAACCATAAAGGGCAATACGAATGGGACTTAAATCCAAAGAACTGTCTGGAAAAGCCTAAGAAGAATTTTAACAATAAAATAAGACAGGCAAAATAAATATTGGGGAAAGAAATTAGAGCTATGCAAAAAAATTCAATAACTTGGAAAAGAAAGGTAAAAATTAAAAAAATCTATAAAAGTATTTTATAATAAATAAATATATATGTACTTATAAATAAATTAATTTATTATAAATAAATATACTATATTTATTATATATTACATAATAAATAAATATACTATATAAAAGTATTTAAAAAATTTTACTCCATAAAAGTAAAAATTGGCCAAAAGGTAAAGGAGTTACAAAGGAAAACAGAAGAAAATACTTTCTCACCCACATCAGCTGAAAAGGAAGTAAAATACTTAACACTATCTGAGAAAAAGAAATCGAACAAGAGGTCAATAGGAAAACATCTCCAGGGTCAGATGGATTTACAAGTGAATTCTATCAAACATTTAAAGAGCAGTTAATTCCAATACAATATAGACCATTTGGGAAAATCGACATAGGAGTCCAACCAAATTCTTTTTATGATATAGATATGATGATGATACTTAATCCAGGACAAACAAAAACAGAGAAAAATGTATAGACCAGTTTTCCTAATGAATATAGATGCAAAACATTTAAATATGTTATTAGTAAAAATATTACAGCAACTTATCAAGAAAATAATACACTTTGATAAGGTAGAATTTATACCAGTAATGCAGGGCTGTATCAATATTAGGAAAACTCTTAGCATTATTAATCATATCAACAACAAAACCAAGAGAAACTATATGATTATCTCAATAGATGCAGCAAAATCTTTTGACAAAATAAAACACAAATTCCTATTGAAAACACTGGTGAGCATAGGAATAAATGGAGACTTCCTCAAAATTATAAGTAACATCTACCTAAAACCATCAACACACATTATATGTAATGAGGATACAATAGATGCAATTGCAATAAGATCAGAGGTAAAAACAAAGATGTTCATTATCACCACTGTTATTCAGTCTCACACTGCAAATGTTAATTTTAGCAATAAGGGAAGAAAAGGAATTGAAGGAATTAAAATAGTCAAAGAAGAAATTAAGTTGTCATTTTTTGTAGAAAATATGATGATATAGTTAGAGAATCCTAGAAAATCCAGGAAACAAAGCTCCTTGGAATAATAAACAGCTATAGCAAAGTTGCAGGATGTAAAATAAACCCAAATAAAACATATCCATTTCTATATATTACTAACAAAGCCCAACAGAAGAGATAGAAAAAGAAATACCATTTAAAATTAATGGAGACAATAAAATATTTGGCAGTGTACTTGCAAAAACAAGCCCAGGGACTATAAGAACACAATTACAAAACATTTTCCCCACAAATAACGTCATGTCTAAATAATTGGAAAAATATTAGTTGTGCTTGGGTAAGCTGAGGTAATACGATAAAAATGACATTTCTACCTAATTTAGTTAACTTATTCGGTGCCATGCCAATCAAGTTATCAAAAATTACTTTATAGAGGTAGAAAAAGTAATATCAAAATTCATGTGGAAGAACAAAAGGTTCAGAATATCCAGGAAATTAATGAAAAAAAAATCCTAGGGAATGTGATATACCCATATTAGATCTTAAACTGTATTATAGATCAGCAATTATCTGAACTACTTGGTAAGCTAAGAAACAGAGGGGTAGATGAGTGAAATAGGATAGGTACATAAGACACAGTAGTCAATGATTATATCAGTCTACTCTTTGATAAATGCAAGGACCCCAGCTCCTGGGATAAGAACTTCCAGTACGAAAAAAACTGCAGGGAAAATTGGAAAATAGAGTGGCAGAAACTGAGCAACATCTGATACCATATACCAGAATAAAGTCCAAATGGGTGTGCAATCTAAGTATAAAGACTGATATTGTAAACAAATTGAGGGAGCAAGAAAGATTCATTGATCAGATTTAGGGAAAATAAATAAATTTATGACCAAACAAGATACAGAGAACATTATGAAATGCAAAATGGGTAATTTTGATTACATTAAATTGAAAACTTTTGCACAACAAGTCAACAAGCCTAGCGAGTCAATGGGAAACATCTGTCCTGCTGTACTGCTAGCAGAGCTCTCTCCATCAGAGGTCACACTAGTACGGATAAAGAGTAGAATAGTCTGACTCTAGGTCCAGGGCTGCGGAGGTGGTGGAGGAGTCCATGGCAGCTATAATAGCAGAGAGGGTAGTAGGGTTGTTTCTGGTGCTCTAGAATCAGAGATTCTGCGGAGATCGAATGGTTGACAGTACATCCACACCCACTTCCACTTGAAGCAGAGTCCTACCTTGACAAAGCACTAGCAATTCAAGTATTTGACTAGCAAGATGAGCAAATAGTGTAAAAAATTCAGAATGTAGGGGGCGGAGCCAAGATGGGGGAGTAGAAAGACTCACCTATGCTAGGTCCGAACCCACAGCCCATAGATTTCCTGTAAAAAGAACTCCTGACAAATTCTGGAACAGTGGAAGCCACGCAGCAACACAGTGAAGGAGATTTCTGCTGCAGAGAGCCCTGAAAAACCGACCACAAAGGTACCCCAGACGGGAGTGGAGTCCTGCCCGGGCCGAACGCTCCCCTTCCCCGCCCCAGCCATGCGGCACTGAGAGGAGCAAGCAGAGCCCAGCAGGCGGCAGGGACCTGAATCTCTGGCGACCACGAAGGTCCCTCCACCCACAGATACACAGGTCAATGAGAGAGACGGGTTGAGAGGGGAGCAGGGGATCTCTGGGACTCGGACCCCTTGGGAGGCTGCGGCCATGGCAGAGGCAGCTACGGGCAGAGCAGGCTGGAGCTCCACTGCTGCTCCATTACAAAAGTTCTCGGCATAAACCCCCTGAGGGAACTGAGGCTGAGAGGCGGCCCTGCCCCCACCTGAGAAGCAGCAGAGAAGCCCCCATTGAAGAGCAGTCAGGCCTGCCGCAAAAAGCCCTGAGGCTGGGGAGCAGCATTTGAATCCCAGACTCCAAGCACTAGCTCGGCGGATCTAAGCCAGGAGGGTGGAAAGGACTCTCAAAAGTCAAGTAACTGGCTGGGAAAATGCCCAGAAAAGGGAAAAAAACTAAGACCATAGAAGGTTATTTTCTTGGTGACCAGAGGATTGTGCCATTCCTCTCTGAGGACGACGAAGAGATATGCTTACCATCAGGT
>CM053771.1:31406215-31422969 GCA_028658325.1 Potorous gilbertii | reverse complement strand
CCTTTTATTTGATTGATTGGAAAAGGATGGAACTCCAGATGTACAGCCAAGATGATAAGGATGATCTCTAATGTAACTTTCTGTACTAAATTCTTTGATTCCTACATCTTTACCCTTATCTTCTAGATTCCAGTCCAAGGTTCTTCCCATCATATTACACTGTCTCAAACTCTCTTTCTTAAACCCCTATCTCTAATCAAGTCCATCACAAAATATTCTTGGTTTCTTATCCCAAAGCAAGAACTCTGGATTGCCTCTATCCCTTGAAATGGTCTACCAAAACAAAAACCAATGACAAAGGATCAAAACAAGCAAACAACAAAACCCTGATAAGGCTATAAGGAGATCCCTTGGGATAACTAAGGATAAAGGTAACTTTTAATATTACATACACACACATACACATGTGAATACACATATGCGCACATATACATATATGTATATACACATACATGTGTGCATTTGTGTGCATATATAAATATAGATATATCAGCCTCCCAAGTGCAAGATTGGGAAGGCTTATAAGAGTTCATCTTACAAAGATCTAAGTCACTCTGCCCCTCTTATCTTATTTCTTTAGTTACAAAATGCATGAAGTTGAATTAGAGCTTTGAGGTGGCTTCCAGGTGGCTTGAGCATCATGTGAATCAATGATGAGCTTGTGAATTGGGATGAATTGAAGCGAATTAGAAGGAGTATTTTTTGCTGACCTGTCCAAGAGCACTGCAAAGTCTTGCCCTACGCTTGACTCTATGTTCTGATCAAGGTCTCCCCAATTTCACCTGGTGCTACTACCTTTGTTAAGAGAAGTTTAGACAGAACATGGCCAAGTAGAACCACTGAATGCCACAGGAAGAAAGAAACCTTGGGTGCAATCTAGTCCAGCTCCCTTTTTGGAAAAAGTCTAATGATATAGACACGCCATGGTTGCTGTGTCTTTTGTAAACTTTGGAGAGCTATTTAAATGCTATTTCAAGGGATTTATAATACTACCATAGCTACTGGAAAGAATATGTCAATCTATCCCTTATGGGTGTGCTCATCCTCCTTTTGAGGTTTCTTATCAAAATAACCCTCCTTGGACACCACTCCCCAATCTGTATTGTTTCTCTCTATTAGAATGTAAGCTTCTTGAGGGTAGGACTTGTCTCTACATCAGTAGAGCCATCCAGGATCGTCAAGGGAGTTTACTCAAATGGATTTTCCCATAGTGAGCCTCACAGTTCTTTTAAACACAAAGGAGATATGTGGTATTGTGGATAAAGACATGGGGCTTGACATCGGGAGGACCTGGGTTTGAATCTTGCCTCAGTTCCTTACTTGGGCCTTTTAGGATCCTATGAAGGAGGATGTTCAAGTCATAAGTAACAGCCTGTGTGAAAGTGTTTCTGTCATTGGAAAGATGAGGAAACTGAGGCCCAGAGACAGAAAGTGAGTGGCCCAAGGTCATATGGCAGAACAGCTGCAAAAAGACCTGGAACATGAGTCTCTTAACTCTGTCTAGGGAGCTCCTGTCAAATGGTATCAGATGGATTATTCTTCAGACACTCAGTTCCCTTTCTATGTGTGAGTACTGACTGCTGCTCTTGTCCAGGGTCTCTAGGAGATGTGGAATAACCAAGGGCAGAACTTCCATTTAAAATAAAATTTAATAAGCTCTCTAGAGAAATTAGTTGAGGTCAGAGATCTAAACTTGCCAAATAAACACATTGTCAGATACTCAAATGGACATGTTCTCCCTCCTGCCCCTCTTTAAAACATTAAGGAGCTGAATAATCCATTTTTTTTTCTTCCCCAGCACTAGATAGAACAAGGAGCTCATAAATATTAATCTTTCCAACTGGAAGCATTAGGCCTTGTTACTTCAAGTGGAACTAACTGAAAATTAATGATGGTTTTCAGAAAAAGCAAGAATATATACACAGAAGCAATTAAACACAAACTTATTAATTATTTAACAACTTGTTAATGAGTAGAATCTCAGTATTCGCTGCTTCCTGTTCCAAATTGCCCTGGCCAAGTTTTCTCCCTACCTCCCAACAAACTTTGGCTCAGAGAAATTAAAAAAAAAATCGCAGGACTACAATGCAATTTTTGCCCCAAAATAAGAATCTAGAAAGTCTGGGAAAAAAACAACAATAACTGACAAATATATGATATTCACAGATTTATAAAATGTTTTATACATATTGTATTATTTGGGCCCTACAAAAAAACCTGTGAGTTGGGTAGTAAGTAGAGCTGAAAATGACATCAGATTTTATCTAGTTCATTCACTTCATTTAAAGAGGAAGAAATCATAAAGATTAAGTGACCTGCCCAAGGTCATACAACTAGTAAGCATCAGAAACAGTACTTGAACCCAGTCCTTCTTATTTCAGATTAAATAATCTTTCTCTGGGACCACCATGAGCTCCAACTTAGACCTGAGAAAAATGAGGCTAATTTGCCTATAGTCACCCAGCTTGTAAAGTGGGAAAGAAGGTACTGGAACATATTTCTTCCTAATTCCAAGATTAGCTCTCTCCCTACTATAGTACTGGAAGACTGGGGAAAGAAAATTAAAGTAAAAGAGTTGAGGGTTTTTGGTCTAAGATGGGGAGGTCGCAGAATGTCAAGTCTAGAAGGGACCTGAGAGATGAGCTAAACTAACCCCTTTGTTTTGCAGAAACTTCCGTGACTAAAATTCTTTGATACTTCATGGTACCTTAGAAAGGACTTTAGATTCGTGAAGACCTTGCCAACAGAACGCTAATTCTAACACACTCTGTCAAACTAGATTTAAAAAGAAAAAATCAAATCAAAACAAAAATAGTGAAAAATTATTGGATTGTGCTGTCAGATGCAATTAACTACATGACCTTGGGTGTGTAATTTCTCCCTAATCACTCAGTTCTGCTCAGTGAAATTGGAATAGGTAATCTCAGATCCAAAGCAGCAGCACGCAAGTAACTGATTGGGGTCTATGAGAAGTCTCAACCTTCACTAAATTCCTCAACACAAAGTTCCTACCCTTACTTAGGCCTCAGAAGGCTCTGGGTCTTCAGGGATGGATGTAGGGGAGGGGAGGTAAAGATTGAATGGTGTAACCCTTTGCTTTAACCCACTGTTACTCTTTTTGTAGAAAGGTTCGTTTCTCTTGGCTATAGATGTCTTATTTTGTTCAGTGTGTTTCTGACTATTTTTGAAGCATAGATAGAAGATGCCTAGTTCAATCATATCCCAAATATCCACCTACCAAGTTTCTGAGTACAGGGGATGGAGTCCAAGTCTATTATCTGCAGGAAGACCTAGTCAACTTCAGCAAGGTGAATCAGTGAGTTGGAGATGGGAAGTGGAGGATGGTAGATGAGTTTAAGAAAGCAATCTTCTAAGATATTAAGCAGTTTCAATCAGTTTTCAGGGAAGGGAGTAGTCACCCAAACACAACCACATCATATAATCATAGATTTAGATCTGGCAGGGACATCATTGGTCATTGAAACCATCCTCCTCATTTTACACATGAGCACAATATGACCCAAATAATTTAAATGATTTGCTCAAAATCACTGAGGTAGAATTATATCAGAAATAGAATTTGAATTCAGGTCTTTTGACTTTATAAACAGTGCTTTTTTTCTGTATAACTGGTATTTAATGCCTTCATAATAGATTTTACATAATTACAATCTGCTTTACAGTCAATTTTACTGAGATGAATATGCCAGCTAAAGCAAGGGGATGCTGGTCCATTTCAGAAAGCCTGCCTCCTCCTTTGCTAAGAATGCAGGCAATTCCTCTACCATCCAAGGAAGTTTTTTCCCCATTTGGATGAGTCAAAGATAATGCCTACAGCTTTTAAATGTGAAGCTCAATTTCCTCTAGGATAAAAAGTGGTTTCCATCAGGCATCTGAGTGAGGCAAAAAGCTGAAATTTTGACCATTTTTACTTAGGAAATTACCAAAGACTCTTACCTCAGGGGTGAGACTTATCTGGCTTTCCATATCGGTAACTATGTTCTGACAACCTAAATGTCCCTTAAAGTTTGAGTAAGGGCAGAGTGAGGTGTACAATTAGACTAGCACCACATGATATGGCCTTAGTCTAAATTTAGATGGGGCTGCATCTAGCCAAGACCCTTTATCCAGTCATTACGGGGACAGTATAACATCACGGATTGATAGGCTGGATTCACCTCTGATGTTTCTTGTTGTAAAGTTGTTTTTCAATCGTGACTAATTCTTTGTGACCCACTGGGGATTTTCTTGGCAAAAATACTGGAGCGATTTGCCATTTCCTTCTCCTGATCATTTTACAAATGAGGAAACTGAGGCAAACGAAATTAAGTGATTTGATCAGAGTCATACAGCTGGTAAGTATCTGAGGTCTGATTTGAACTCAGGAAGAAAAAGTCTTCCTGCCCCAGGCTGAGAGCTCAGTGCATGATAGTGTCACCTAGCTGCCCTTCTGATGTTTACAAACTATGTTCATAAGGGCAATTCATTTGACCCTTCTGTGCCTCAGTTTCCACCTATGTAAAATCAGTAAAATAAGGTCTTGGGTTATCGTGAGTCTCTGATGAGTTAATATAAATGCAGTGCTTTGTATACTTTATATCCACTCTACAATTCTTATTTTCATTTAGCAATATCCCATTTTTCTTTTCTCTTTCCACTTGGGGTGTGATAGCCAGACCTATTGTGGAGCTCCCCAGATTGACTGTGATGACGCCCAAAATAGCTGGAGAGACCATTCCACACACGATCTATTTTGGTTCTACCAGCCAAATGTTTCACAGAATCTCAGAACATAAAAGGTATTTTAGTGGACTTCTCACCTAACCTCTGCCCAAATTAAATATCACCAATGAGGTAGAAAGTATTAACCATCCCTCCCTTCAAACAGCCTAGACTCGTTCACTTTTGGTTAGCTCCAATGCTTAGGTGTGTGTGCATTTTTTTGTGTTTAGTATTTTATTTTGTTCTCTCTTTATCACAAATGCCAATTTGCCTTTTTTTCAAATTCTAGCTTTTTAGGGTAGTTCTTGCCTCCAGGGCCAACCAGAATATTTCCTTATGTCATACCTTCAAGGACTTGAAGATTATTGTAATCTCACCAATCTCTCTCCTCCCACTCACCCACCCACACCAAAATTCCCCTTTCTTTTCTTTTTCATGGAATTTGGTACTTGGTACAAAGTCTTGTTCTCTATCCCTACTCATTGGGGACTTCTTTAAAGATTTCATTTTCCCTGACTGTCCCCCATGCCTAAAATGCTCTCCTTCCTCTGCTCTATCGACTTATCTCCCTGGCTTTCCTCAAGTCCCAGCTAAAATACCACCTTCTATAGGAAGCCTTCCCTAATCCCTGTCAATTCCAGGGCTTTTCTTCTTTCACTTATTTCCTACATAGCTCACTTTACATCTATTTATATTCATTCTGAACCAGTCAGGTCCCAGACTGGGAACAAATAGGGCTTGGTCTGGGACCAAAGTGATTTGGAGTTAAAACTGGACTTTAAGAGAAAAAAGTGAAACAAAATGAAAGTTTCAGAGATTGAAATGTAGATGCCTTTTGAGCAGAACACCTCTAGGTAAGGTGTGATACCCTATGTGGAGAGAAAAGAAAAGAAAGAAAAAAAAGGAAGTGTATCAGTAAGCACCCCAACATATGTAGGGGAGTCTGCTATCATAGGTTCTTACATCTGCATTCATAAAAGGTAAAACAACTTTTGAGGGGTTAACAGTCACTTTAATCAAGCACATGTGTGTATATATATGTGCATTTATACACATATATGTATATATACATACATATATACACATATGTACATATACACACATATATACATATACATACATATATACATCATTCACTTAATTCAAAGGAGTCAGCACCCTGAACTTCAAAGAAAATACAGAGAAATCAAAGATCAACAGACAGTTTCCTCCGTCTGACCATAATCAATACACATACATCACAATTCAACAAACAGGTCCAACTGTTTGACCATAGTTACCAGAAAGGGAAGTACCAACATCTAGGTTTTCCAATGGGGGGGTATAGGGAGAGCTCAGAGGTTTCCCAGAGTCCTCATCTGACTAAACAAACACTTGCAGTCAATATGCCCCAAAAGAAAGCCACACTTCAGAGTCTTTATACATGGTTTTTCGAGCCAGAGGGCATCACATTCTTTGAAAACCAGTGCCAAAAGGTGTGAACCTTCCTAAAAATCTTCCCAGGCCTGACTATGGGTGGGAAAAATCCACCTTAATCACATTATTCAGAGGCACTTTTCATAAAACTAAAACAGCAAAATATTCTACTTTCCTTGGCCTTACAGGAAGAGAGAAAGAAAGAAGGTAAGAAGGAAAGAAGGAAGGAAGGAAGGAAGGAAGGAAGGAAGGAAAGAAGGAAGGAAGGAAGGAAGGAAGAAAGGAAGGAAGGAAGGAAGGGAAGAAAGAAGGAAAGAAAGAGAGAAAAAAACAAAGAAACAAAGAAAGAAAAAGAAAGAAATCTGAGTTGCTCAAAGTTTGGTCCCTAGTGGGCAGTTACTTCTGGAAACAGAAACAATTGTATATTAGTTTTGATCAGAAACCCTGAGGGTCTTCCCCTCCCAAATCAAGTTTTTTAAAGATACTATTCTTTGCCTATTTTTTTTTATTGACCTTAATCACTGAATGGGTGCGGCCTCAGTCAAACTGAGACCTTAGATGGGAAAAAGCCAAGGTCCCTCACTGCATCTTAGGGCATCTCCAGGTGTTTTGATGCATATCTGGTCACTAGACCTAGATGACTCTGGAGATGACAGCAAGGCTCACAACTTTGCTCAGCCCTCCCTCACTTTAATCCAATTCATTTGCATGTCATGGCATCACCTCCCCTGATGTCATGGTCCTCTTCGAGAACAAAGGACAAACAGCAGCAATAGCTTCACATCTATTTCTTTGCACGTTTTCTCTCCCATTAGATGATAAGCTCCTTGAGGTCAAAGATTGTCTTTTGTCTCTTTTTGTGCTTAGCACAATACCTGGTGCATGTTGTTGCTGTGGCTGTTCAGTCATTCAGTCATGTCCAACTCTTTGTGACCCATGGACCATACTGTTCCTGAGGTTTTCTTGGCAAAGCCTGACACATAGTGTTTAATAAATGTTTAATAAGTTGAATTGAAAAGATGTAAAAATCTTCTCAAATATTCTGGTCTTTTACTCTATCAGCCTCCTCAACTTCACTCCTCAGAATCCACTCAGCCACCTACAAGGGCAGCAATATCTTAAATAGTCTTTCCTTCTTCTCTTCCAATGACTTAGTAGTTCTATGTATCTGATTAATTCTTTTCAATCTCCTGAGCTGGATCATCACCCATGGCCTAGAGAATGAGAGTGATGGATTTCACTCATGCTTCTGATAATTACACAATACAAAGTCATGGCCAAGTCACTTAACCTTCTAGAGTCTCATTTTTTTCTTCTGTAAACTGGGTTTAAATTCACAGGATTATCATGAAGCTTACATGAGATAATATATGTAAAGTATTTACCATGCATTAAAATACTGTATAAATATTGACTATGATTATTTTTTCCTATCCACTACTTGTGAGTTTATCTGAAACCTCAGTTATAGGACCTTTTTTCTCTTTACACTTACTCCCTTGGTGATCTCTGAAGCCCTAGTGAAGAGAGTTGTCATTCTTCTTTAGATGATTCCTATATTTACATATTCAAACCTAGTCTCTTGCTGAACATTAATCCCTCATCACCAATGACTTCTTTCAGGCATCACATATTTAAAATACCCAAAAACAAGTTCATAGTTTTCCCCTAAATCCAACCCTCTTCCAACTTTGTCTGCTTTTGTCAGCATTCATATTCATTATCTCGGAATTATCCTGCATACTTTTCCTCAACTTTACCCACCATATTTTGTCATCCAACCTTATCGATTTAAATACTTATCAATTCTAAATAATATATAGCATTGAGAGACCATGTTATTTTTGTTCAGTTGTTTCAGACTCTTTATTGATCCTATTTCAGGTTTTCATGGCAAAGATACTTAAGTAGTTTGCCATTTCCTTCTTCAACTCATTTTATAGATGAGGAAACTGAGGCAAACAGGGTTAAGTGATTTGCCTAGGGTCTTACAGACTACATTTGAACTCAGGAAGATGTGTCTACTAACTCTATGTCTGCTGCTCTATCCACTGCACTTCCTAACTGCCCAAGAGGAAAATCATCATATAATGTAAGATTCACTTGCTTTGAAGTTAGAAATATGGATCTAAAACCTTTCTGCTCCTAAACCTTCCCAATCTTTATGCTTCAGAAACTTTAATTATGATGTGAGATCCAGATCAGTGTGTGGATAAAGAACATGTTGGAAAGTCAGGAAAATCTAGGTTAAATCCCACCTTATACACTAGTTATGGGACAATGGACCCTGATTTCCTCTGTAATGTGATTTTCTCCATCTGCTAATTGAGAGAGCTCACCTTGAAGACCTCTAGGTTATACTCTAAATCCATTCAAACTCTGACTTAAACTAGTTCCATGAATCTGTGCAAAGCACCTATACGACCTTGAGCTATTGAGTCATTTAACCTCTCTAGGCTTCAATTTCCTCATTTTAAAATCAGTGATTTGAACTAGAGGGTTTCTGAGGTCCTTTTTAGATCAATGCCTCCATATCTCATCTTTCACTCCCAAAGACAACTCTATAAACTGAAGATTTGTATTAGTAGAGTTTCATTACTAGGAGTCCCTTCTACCAACGACATCCCAACTCTGGACTAAAAAAAGGAGAAAATTTAATGAAAATATTGATACATTTAGACTAGACAGACAGTAAGTCTTGATGGCTGGAGAACTGGTCTCATAGCAAAGAAGACCTGGGTGTGAATCCTAATCTAACACATATTGGCTGCCTGATCAAGGGCAAGTGACTTAAGTCTCATTTTACTAGGTAACTCTCTAAAAATCATAATTTGTAGAGAAAGTGTGATTTAAATTACTAAAGAGAGTGTCTTCATTGAAGAATACCCTTTACACTAACAGAATCACAGATTCAGTCCCCATCCCAGTTTCTGTGTATATAGGTATAGAATGCAAGAATTATAAAAGGTTATAGAGTCAAACTAATCCCATCTTCTCATTTCATCAGTGAAAAAAAACAGGTCCACACTATGGTAATGACTTGTCCAAGATCACAGAGTGTTGTCTCAGCTAAGACTCAAAATCAGGACTCCGTATTTTCAGGCCTATGATCTTTCTACTATATCCCAAAGGATGGCATGTCCTCTCCTCCTTATAAAATTGCATTTATTTCCTAAGATGCTGCTCTCTTTTACCAGCTCAGGAGAGTATGTAATTCTACCTGCTAAAACTTGAGCCCCAACACCCTCTCCTCTTGAGTGGCATAGCTATCTTGGCTATCTTATACCTGGAATTTATCCAGATTAATGTATTCTGACAGGATACTGGAGGATAGTACCCCTCCCAAAAAAATTAGCCCCTTAAAAACCATAATCACAGTTTTCAAATATCTAAAGGGCTTTCATGAGGAACACGAATCAATATTGTTTCATAATCCAGAAGCTGAGATAGGACTGGAAGGTGCAAAGAAGTAGCTTTGGCTTAGAGGCCAAACCTAACTTCCTCCCCAATAGAGCCATCTCAAAGTGGATTGGGCTGCCTTGGGAAATCAAGAAGCTAAAGTTAGATAATTATTAGTTGGGGACACTGTAATCAGAGTTCTTGTTTGAATATCCCCTGAGGTTGCTTTTCAGACTGAGACTTGTGAGGACATATGAAGGCAGAGGGACTGAAAAAGGTATGCTTTGGTCTTCTCTCTCCACCTTGCATTCCTCGTATCCTTCATTAGAGATGCTCTAAAAGAATGGGAAATCTGACTTTGAGTTACTTGCCCATGATCACACATTTAATGAGTAATTGAGGGAGGATTCAAACCCAGCTTTCTGAGGATGTATATTTCCAGTCCTTTGTTAAGTACTGTAATTATATGCCCAAAAGGTACAAAACTGGTCCTTTTCTCCTACAGTAATAAATTGTGTCTACTTTCCCCTTTTGGTGGCATAAGGGTATGTGTGAACCCGGGTACCCTTGAGCCTGATTGCCCAGGGTTTGACTCTAACTAGCAGGAATTGGGAGTTTGTTCGTCACTAATCAACATGGGTGGTCCTTAAGCTTGATAGTCTTCTGTTTTATTCTCAATGGATCATAGACTCAGACCTAGAAACGACACTAGAAGCTGTCAGGTCTACCTCTGCTCTTATTTTATAGGTACAGAAACTAAATCCCAGAGATCATAAATGATTTACCCAGCATCCTCCAGGTAGTGAAAGGCAGATCCAAAACATAATCTTTTAACTGAATAATTGTGTGGACTTGCCAGAGACTGGGGTTAAAGAGAATTGTAGTCAGAAGCCCTGGGACTGAACTCCAGGTGAGTTATGTTCCATTTTATCTATGTTACCTTCAGCGTGTCACAACGTCACTGGGACTCAGTTTTCTCATCTGGAAAATGAGGAGATGAAATTATATGATCTTTAAGGATCCTTCCAGATCCAAATTTTATGATCATGGAAGCTTTCCTCCTAGAAAAAAGATTTCTTGAAATATCCCATTGTTCTATTTTTAGAAAATCTGCCATGTATGCATATATTATATGAACACACACCTACACGGATATGGAGGTGAATTTAAATGACACATTAGATAGAGTATAAAGCACTGGACCTAGAATCAGGAAGATCTGAGTTCAAATATGACCTAGGAAACTTATTAATTGTGTGACTCTGGGCAAGTCACTAACCCCTATTTGTCTGAGTTCCTGATCTGTCAAATGTAGACACAATGGGGAAAAAATGGCATACTCCAGTATCTTTTCCAAGAAAACCCTATAGGCACTGTCCATGGGTTCACATAGAGTCATACACAACAGACTAAACTACTTAGCAACAGCAACAAAAATAAATGTGCATGACACATTTACTTATTACTATATATAATACATGGAGGTATTCTACATATAATTTATATAGAAAAAAGTGCTGCATAGTTAGATAGATAGAGACAGAGAGATGGAGAAAGATGAAGAGAGGGAGTACTATGTATATATACATATATATTTAGAAATATCTATATATTTTGATCCATATCTAAGTGTTTAGAAACACACATACAAATGTAGAAATAAGTTCTTATTTATGTATGTACATATAAAATCAACATCTGGATGTATATTATTTGTTTATATTTTACTGTAATCTAAGGTTTTACTCTGGCCTCTCTGGGCTCAAGGCTCTGATGTCATTACCCAGAATAAGTGTATATATGTGGCATTACAAAATTCTGAGTTTAGTTTCTATTTATTCATAAAGGTGGCTTTTGCCACTCAACAAGCGTTATTTGCCTTTTCTGTCAAAAGTTACTACTCAGGTTTCAACCAACTGCCACCTAGTTCCTCTACCATTGCTCATTAGCAGTGGTGATGCTGGCAAATTCTTCCCACTGGTCTGAGCCGGGCCCCATCTTTACTTCTGATGTCTTACAAGGCTGTTTCAGCTCTCTGGAATCGTGTCTCATTTTGGACAAAAGGAACCAAGAAAGCAGGCACCCAAATGAACTTCCTTCTTCCTCCCCCTCGCCCTTCAGAGACCAATGAAGTTCCAGTTTTGAGAGAGAGAGAGAGAGAAAGAGAGAGACAAAGAGAGAGAGACAGAGAGAGAGAGAGAGAGAGAGAGAGAGACAGAAACAGAGACAGAGACAAAGAAAGAGAGAGAGAGACAGAGACAGAGAGAGACAGAGACAGAGAGAGCGAGAGACAGAGAGCCAGGACAGCTCCTGGCCATGAGTCAGTCCTGAGTTTAAGTTGCTAATGGAGTGAAGCTTTATTAGCAGACACAAGCACTTTTCCTGGTGGAAATCAGAATAAATGTGATCTTATTCTCTTTCAGCACATGCAAAGGAGGTCCTCGAAATTTTTGCAAGGAGCTGGATTTCAGACAAATGTTGCCACTTCCTTCCTCAAGTGAGCTGGGCCAAGGGCTGTTGAGTGACATTGTAACTTGGGAGGAAGGAAATGCTGAGGTATTCATTAGCCAGTAACTGCTGAAGGCTGACAAAAGTAACATTTTTAAGAGCTGGATGTGGTGGTACCACCTTATTAAATATATTAACTGATGTGGCTGGCTGCCTCCTAACTTCCTCATCTCACTTTTCCATCTATAAATAACCGCAGATCCTCTTCTTTTAATATCTCTTGGAAAGTGCTTGCCTCCTAATAAATGGATTTCCTTTCCAATTAAAATCATAGAGATGGAGTCCATAAGCAAATTTAGAGAACGTCTGATTTAATCCTTCATTTTATGGACAAGGGAACTGAGGACAGAGAAATGAAATAACTTGCCAAAGTCATACAGAGAATAAATGAAAGAACCAGGATTAAAACCCAGGCCCTCAGATTCCAAAATCAATGTATCTCCTTTTATGTTCTGTTGTCTTTCAGTTCTGACTTTTTCATTCACGTCTCTTTGTGACCCTGTTCGAGGTTTTCTTGGCAAAGATATTGGAGTGGTTTTCCATTTCCTTCTTTTTTACGGATGAAGAAAATTTGGCAAACAAGCTTAATTGACTTGCTCCAGGGTCTCTCACTTAGGAAGTATCTAAGGCTAGACTTGAACTCAGAAAGATGAGTCTTCCTCGCTCCAAGGCTTAGTTCTCTATTCATTTCTCCACTGCGCCATGCTTTCTTACCACTATTTTTCTTCCTCCCTCTTTTCGTTCACTCCCTATACCCCAAACTACCAGCTGGTCTATAACAACCAGTGACCCAACAAAATGACCAAAAAAAAGAGTTGAAAAGGATCTTAATCAGGCAAACAACCTATAAGCATTTATTGAGAACCTGTAATCTACCAGACAAAGTGTTGGGGATCCAAAGATTAAAGCATCAAATAGTCACCACCCTCAAGGAGCTTACAATCTAATTAGGGAAATAATGTAAAAACCTATAACTACATAGAAAAAATAATATATACAACATAAAAACTAAGGCCCTGGGGAGGAAGGAGGAATATCATTAAAACCACGTTGATTGGGAAGGGTCTTTTTTTTTTTTTTTTTTTTAGGAAGCAGCATTGTCTGACCTTGGAAAAAGACTGGATACTGATAGTGTTGGGGCATCCTGATCTGCAATCAGGCTCTGAAGCCTGGTTCTGAAGGCAGGGGTTGAAGCATACTTTGTGAAGGACAGCAAGTAGACCAATTCAGACTAGATGGTAGAGTCTGGATCTCAGATTAAAATTGCAGGAAAGGCTGAGGCAGAGCCACGATGGTGGATTAGAGGCAGTCTAGCTAAATTCTCTCAATATTCCCCTCCAAATAATTTTAAAATAATTGCTTAAGTCAAATTTTGGAATAACAGAGGCAACAACAGATTGAGGTGAGACATTTTTCTGGCCTAAGAAAACTTAAGAAGTTGGCAGGAGAAGTCTGTGATGCCACGGTGGAGGCTTGTCCAGAGCCCACACATGTGACCATGATTGTAACAGCAGCAGCAACTTCAGGAACTCTAAACCCAGAGACCATAAGGGCGGGGGGTGGTGGGCATCAGACAACTGGTCAGAAAGAGATTACAGGGGACCCTTTACTGGAACTAGAAACTTTCTTGTCCATATTTTCCATACACAGTTCTGGGTCATAGTTCTAGGACAGAGAGGAGCCCTGGGGGTCAGCTACAAGGAGGGCTGAAGCAGAAGTTCCAAGGGAAAGACAGAGACACAGGCAAAAAGACAGTGTGGGGGAAAGGAAAAAGAGTTGGAGAGAAAAAGAGGAGGGGGGAGAGAGAGAGAGAGAGAGAGAGAGAGAGAGAGAGACAGAAAGAGAGAGAGAGAGGAAGATAGAGGGAGAGAGATAGACACTGAGTCTTTATTTAAAAATTAGAATAGGTTAGCAACACATAGACTTAGAGTTGAATGATGTCATCAAACCCACCCCTCTTATTTTAAAAATGTGGAAGTAGAGGCCTATTGAGGTTAAAATGCACTGTCCATGGTCAGGTGAATAGCTGTCAGCGGAGCCAATGCTGTGATCCAGTTTCTTTGCCTTGAAATGTAGCAACACCCCCCATTATTCCATGCTACCTTTTCTATGAAATTCTACAACTGCTTTGTCTTATTCCCAGTGTATCCAGTTATGCATATGTACTGCATTAATACTGTCCAAGGATCCACTGCCTTGAATTGAATCTAACCTACTCCACCTAGCATTCAAAGTTCTTTGATCAATTCAATTTAATTTATTGAATCAATATAAAGATTAAAGGGAACAGAAAGTCCTTTTAATCTAATTCTGTCAGTTTATAGAAGGGGAAACTGAGACCCAGGGAAGTATCATGACTTGCCCAAGATCATTAAAGTCAGCATTGAGTAAATTCAATAACTGCTTACTACATGTAAGCCATTTTGCTAGACATAGCTGCTCCAAGGATAACAATGGTTCGATTTGCTTATGGAGTTAAGGTCCTACTCCTCGAAAACACTTAGCCATTTGTTATTTCCATAAACTCCAAAGAGAGTCCCCACCTCAAATGAAAAAGACTTTGGTTCAAATTCCTGTTTTGTATTTGAGTCTCCCTTTCAATCTGCCTTCAGTCACTCGGCTCTATCTTTTGTCCTCCTTGTTTCCCTTCCTTCCTGCCTCCCTCCTCCTATCCTTACCAGATTTTGGAGTATAGCTTCAAGGAATAGTGATCACTTCCTTCAAATATTTTCAAGGCTGTCACTTGGAAGCAGAATTAGCCTCATTCCTTTGCACGTCCTCCCCAACCCTATACAAGAACTTAGGAGCAGCAGATTCACCTTCAAGCTTGATGATGTCAATAACTAGGACTGCCCCATGTTGGAAAGGGCTGCCTTGGGAGCTGGAGGCTCCTCCCTTCAGTAGCTCATTCATGCCCACTGATGCTTCAGAAACAACATGAAAGTGTTTTGCAGGCTTCAAGTACTCCCACTAAAGGTAAATTGTGACTGTTGCATGGAGCTGATTCCCATAAGCCCCCTTTGACAAGAAAGTCCTCAGATTCTGTGGAGCACTGGCAGTCACAAGCATTCCACCGACTTTCTTTGATGTAGTTCTCTTTTCTCCACTATCAGACCAGAACATCAGACAGGCAAGGAAATTGTTGTGTTGGCCAAATCATCATAGGGATTCTATTCTCCCTGCCCCCAACCTTCCCCTTGATCTGATGTCTGAAATAATGGAACCCATGGGCTATTAAAGGCAAAGGGAAATTTGGCTTGTCTTTGGATCTAGCTCCTCCTTTGGCTTGTCCTTTGGGTCTAGCCTAAACCTCATCAGGGACAAGATACAAATTTATAGTCCCAAATCAAGGGTTCAAAACCCAGTTCTCTCCCTTACTCCTTGTGTGAATTTAATCATGTCTCTAAAGCTCTTCTTGTCTCAGGCAGCTCTCTAAAATGCCATTGTCCCTCTCATGTGAAATGACTGGATTAAGAAAGGCAATGCAGTACAATCAATAACTGATCTTAGAGGCAGAAAGACATGGATTTGAATCAATTAAATTCTTAAATTTGAATCAATTAAACTCTCTGTGATCCCAGACAACTTACCAAGAGTGCAAAGGAGCAGCAGATCAGCATTGGTGGAGGGAATTTCCTAACTGGGAGGATATTTCCTTTACAAATGAGTGCAATTACATCAAGGCAGGCAAGGAGAGAGGAAGAGAATTTGGAACTCAAAAATTTAACAAACAAATACTAAAAATTATTTTTCCATATAATTGATGGAAAATAAAATACTAAAGGAAAAAATGCAATTACAGGCATGAAAAAAATGCAAATAAGATGAAGGGGTAGCTGCCCAATGACCTCAAATTTCCTTCCAGCTCTAAATCTCTAATATCATATCATCTTCCAATTTCACAAATATTTGATCTCTCAAGTTGTGTGACCCTGGGAAATCACTTAACCTCTGTCTGTCATCACTTAACACAGTGCCTGACACACAGTAGGCTCTTAATAAACACTAGCCGACTGAATGACTGACTCAGTTTCCTCATCGAAGAAATGGAGAAAATAATAGCACTTACCTTCAAAGCCTGTAGTGATGACCCAATGAGATGATATTTATAACATGCTTTGAGAACTTTATGCTGGGTAATTTATAATTATTATTAAAATTATTATATTTGTAGGCCTTTTTGTTGGGCCTCTCTATCTAAATTCACATCAGTGCACCAAGTATTTATTAAAAACCTACTACGTTCTAGAGGGTATGATAGATGCTAGGGATACATATGAAAGAAGAAAGGAATGAAGGAAGAAAGGAAGGAAGGAAAAATTTATTAAATGCTTACTGTGTACTGGCCACTGTGCTAAATACTTTATTAATACTACTATTATTATATTAATATATAGTCACTGTTATATGTAATGAATTATATATCAATATTTTATTCATTGTATTAATTAATGATTATATATTGGTATAATTATTATATAAATTTTATAATTATGTTTACATAATTATAATCAAAAATGTATTAACATAACTAATAATTAATTAATAATTATATATTCATACATTGTTGCATATAATTTATTTATAATTATTATATTAACATATAATTAATTATTATTAATGATAAAAATAACTCATTTTTCTACTTCCATTTATCTACTTCTTTGTGTTATTTCCATCGTGTGTATCTGACTCTTCATGACCTTATT
>CM053771.1:31389923-31405715 GCA_028658325.1 Potorous gilbertii | reverse complement strand
AACAAATCAAAATTTATGGGATACAGCCAAAACAGTCCTTAGGGGAAATTTTATATCTTTAAATGTTTATATGAATAAAAGAGAAAGAACAGGTCAATGAATTGGGCATGCAACTAAAAGATCTTTGGAGTCTGAATGTAAATCAAGGCATACTATTTTCACTTTTCTTTGTTTTTTTTCTTTCCTGTGGTTTTTCCCTTTTTGTTTTGATTCTTTCATCACAATATGACAAATGTAGAAATATGTTTAACATGATTGTACTTATTTCTAGTGAATAGTATGTGCTTATTAAATGTTCTATTCATCTATCTATCCATCTGTCTGTCTGTCTGTCTATCCATTCATCTGTGTGTTTATATGTGTAATTAATGACTGAACTCATTCTATCAACATTAAACTAGCAATCAATAATCCCCTTGTCAACAGGCCATGATCTTATATGAGTATTTATTTTCTTCACAAACCAGAAGCATCTCTGAGCTATGTTTCATGCACAATGTTTTAGTGGCTTCTTTTTTCAATATTAGCACAGATGAGTTGATTACAGCATTCAATTTTTTTCTTTCCATTGAGCAAACACTTAATCAGATTTGTTTTAATCCACTGATTTAAATTGGAGACGGCTGCCCTCCAATAAGTCTCATTATCAGATGAAAAAAAATAATTTTAAAAGTAATTTATCTTAATGTCAATTAACTCTTTTGCTAATTGTTCATAGCTAATTGACTGCACTGATAGGCACTGGAATTTTATGAGTTTTATGGCTTATATTAGATCTGGAAAAATACTGAGGAAAAAGAAAGAGGAGAACTAAGGGGAATGTATGTTCACATTCATCTGAACCCTACTTACCAAAATGGGTTAAGTGGCATACATGCTGTCTTACAGATGTATATTTTTTTGACCACAGCTGCTCTCAAAGCCCATCTGCTAAGTCCCAGAGAGAATGAAATCTAAATTGGTAGAAGAAACACATTACAGCATCAAAAGAATCAGAGGACCTTAAAGCTTTAAAATTATGGCAGAATATAGGGAGGAAGAATGGAATAGTAGTTAGAAAACCAGTCTCAGAGTGATGAAGACATGGTCACGGATCCTGCCTCTTATCTATGATGGCTAGGTGACACTGGGCATGTCATTTCACATGTAATTGTTCAAAGAGTAGCTCTCTAATATACTAAGTTGAATTGCTGTTGCCGTTCTATGTTGGTAGAGGCAACTTTCTCATTGAGAGTTCCCTATACCAATAAAATCCCAGGAAATGATGATGATGGTTGTGGTGGCGGTGATGTAGTGGTGATGATAACAGCATTCATATATCAAGATAAGGTTTGGAGAAAAAACTTTACAAATATTATCTCATTTAAACATGACAATAACCATGGGGAATAGGTGGGATGATTATTCTCATTTTAAAGATGAGGAAACTGAGGCAAAGGGAGTTTAAGTAACTTCCCCAGAGTCACACAGTTACTAAATGTCTGAGGCTGTATTTGAACTGAGGTGTTCTTGACTCCACATCCAGAGTTCTATCCTCTGTGTCACCACCTGCTTTAAACACAAGGGAAAGAAACTTTCTTAGGATTAAAGATTTTGAGCTATAATCAACCTCTGGTTTTTTTATTCTAGCCTTTTCATTTTACAAAAATGGAAAGGGAAAAATAGAATGGATAAATAATTTTCCAAAGGTCACACAAGATATAATTAGCAGAGCCAGGATACGAATGCAGATTATCTGATTCTGAATGCAGTGTTCTTTATACTATATTGGATTGATAATAGAACATTCAACCTCTTATAGGTATTTATTAAGATTCTTGCTAGGGGCACTTGGGAAGATATAAAATTGGTTAAGACACTTGCCTCTTCAAATTGGAACTATACCCAAAAGGCTACAAAAAATGTGCATACTCTTTGATCCAGCAATACTGCTTCTAGGACTGTATTCCCAAGAGATTATAAAAATGGGAAAGGGTTCCTCATGTATAAAAATATTTATAGTAGCTCTCCTTGTGGTGGCCAAACACTGGAAATCAAGGCGATGTCCATCAATTGAGAAATGTCTGAATAAATTATGGCATATGAATGTAATGGAATACTATTGTACTATAAGAAATGATTAACAAGAAGACTTCAGAGATGCCTGGAAAGACTTAGATGAACAGATGCTGAGTGAAAGGAGCAGAACCAGGAGAATTTGGTACACAGCAACAACCACAGTGTGCAAGGAATTTTTCTGGTAGACTTAGTACTTCATTGCAATGCAAGGACTTAAAAAATTCCCAATAGACTCTTGAGGCAAAATGCCTTCCACATCCAGAGAAAGAACTTTGAAATTTGATTCCAGAATGAAGCAGACAATTTTCTTTTGTATTATGTTTTGTTTTGTATTGTTTTATGATTTCTCCCATTCATTTTAATACTTCTATGCAATATGACTAAGGTGGAAATGTATTTAATAAGCATGTATGTGTAGAACCCATATAAAATTGTATGCTATCTCAGGGAGGGAGATGGGAAGAAGGGGGAGGGAGGAGAAAAAATCTAAGATATATGGAAGTGAGTGTAGAACACTGAAAACTAATAAAATAATTTTAAAAAATATTCTTAGAAATAAAAAAATAAATAAATTTGAATTCAAAATGGAAAAAAGAGACACTGGCCTCTTAGCCTCAAATGGCTTCCACTGTAGTAGATGAGATAAGGCAAATGTACGTACCTATAATCCAAAGTAAAAAAACAATATAGGTTACAAGAAGAGCATGAGCAACACATGGTGGAAGCTCAAAGGAGGAAAAAGTCACCCCTATTAAGGAGTAGAGGTGAAGGGCTTCATGGGAGAGGCAGAATTGGGATGAGTCCTGGAAGGAAGAGGATTTAAATGGAAAAAGAGAGAAATGTGATATCTCTTGTAATTGAAGGAATCATATAAGATACTACTAAGGAAATACTGAAACATAAGAAATTTGCCAAATATTAAATAGCCTGGGTTAGCTAATGTGGAGTGGATACTTTTTCAGTCCCATTCATCTACACACCTAGAATTGAACTCTGCCAGAAGTCTATAACTTCCTATTTTCATTTTCTCAAGGGATCCAAGCTGTGTCCTTAAATACAATAGGGAGTGGATGATGGTGTTAAATTAGCAGAGTGCTTCCTTTCGAAAGAATGATCCTCAGGAGGCCACTTCAAGGGCTAATAATGAAGATGGCATTTGTAGCTGCAATGGTCTGCTAACCCAAATGATTGCAGGAGGGCTGGTGAGCATAATACAAAGTGCAAGGTTGCACATTGCCCCCCCTCCCTCCCCCCATCATTACAGTCTACATCTTGCCGGTATTTGCAAATTAAAAGCAATCCCCTGACCTGCTCAGACTAAGATGTGCAGTCAGCTCCATGTGTCTTGGAAACCTGCCAAACTCCATGAGTTCCCATAAAAACATCTGATTTCGTCTAGAAAACCCGTTGAAATGAGAAAATTCAATTGGTCACCCCTCACTCTCTTTTCTTGTTGTCCAGTCCAATCGGTATGATAAAGCGTGATATTTAGGAAAGACATCGATTAGCTGGAGCGTAATTATAGGAGAACAGTTGTGAGTGTGAAGGACCACATGAGGACTGGTGAAAGGGACTGGGGATACTTGACATGTAGAAGAGAAAGCTTAAATGAAATGTGCTTGCTGTTTTCAATTATTTAAAGTGCTTAGAGTTGTTTATTCTCTCCTTAAAGTACAAAATGGTAAGAACCGCAAGACGGAATGAGGGAAATTAAGGCTTAATGCAAGAGAGAGGAAAAAAAGAGGATGATGATGATGACGATGACAATAGGGACAAAAACAAAAATAGCTCCCTTAAAATTAGAGTTACCTCCAAATAAAATAGGATAACAGGATAGAGTAGACTTCCCTACACTGGAGATCTTCAAATGAAAACTCGATACACAGTAGGTACATATGTTGAAGAAGGGATTCTGGGATTCTTGTTCAAGCAGCAGCAGCATGGTGCCAATGAATGTGTGGGAGACATGGAACCACTAGATTTGAGTCTGAATTCTAACTCTTCCATTCTACTCCATTCCCCTGTTGTGCAAACTTCTGATCTCCTTTCTTAGCCAAGTAGCCCTGCTCAGGGTGAGTTATAATCTAACCACAATTTGGACATTCTTCCCCCAAACAAAATTGCAGTCAATGGGAAACCTTACCAAATATTACACCCTGAAGTGCTGGGGAGGGGGGAAGGGAGGAACTGATAAGGATATGATTTTCTTTCTAATCTTGAAACCACTTCCTTAGGGGATGGTCTTCAAGAGTGGCTGTAGATGAAATATTCATCACTGAGAAGACAAGTTACTGATGAATCAAATGAACCTAAATGTCAATACAATAATTAAGTTTGTGTTCTATTAGCAATGTCTTTGAAAACCCAAGGTCATCTCCACACACAATGAAAATGTCAAGAATGAGGGCTTTTTTGGACTTTAGACACTTAATGCATTTCACAAGTTTTTGGAAGTTTCCTCGAGGTCACAGGAAATCGCATAAACATGGCTTCCATACTAGTCCCACTTATCCCACTCAAAGTGAAGTTCATGAAGTAGAAGACTTTGAAAAAACTAATGAACCTCATGTTGACATCTGAAGATAATTTCTACTTCCTTATTTTATGGTGATATGGATAGAGGGCTCCCAATTTAGAGGAGGGAGGGAAATAGAGTAGGGATGGGATTAAAGTCTTCTTTTTCTTCCTTCATTAAAAATGACACCTCTCATTTATTTTGAAGAGAATAGGAACTGTCTTGATGTTTTCTATCCTGACACCTCGAGATTTTTCTCTTGCTTTCTCTTTTCTCTTGAAAAATATGTAAATGCCTGACATGAAGCAGATCACACTTTTTTTTAAAAATGGGTTTGTTCTGATGAAGACTGATTTTTTTTTAAGTAGCTGATTTTCTTTTGCTCAGAGACCTTCATTATTTTTCGCCTTAAATGAGCGTCTGCTAGAGTGAAATCTCAACTGAGAGAATTGCAGATAGAATTGGCTTATTACAACAAATTACCTTTTCTGCCAAGCACTTTTCCAATATGAGCTGTTGAATAGAAGCCCACCTTACTCTGATATTAACAGGGCCTCCTAGTACCTGTATCCCAAATAAGAAGGAAAGAAGACACTTTAGAGATTTGAATGGCCCCTTATGTACTCCCTTTGTGTTCCCTTGAGGATGCATATGTGTTCTCCCTTTCCTCAAATGAGTTAAGAATTTTCAAAGCAGAGTTCAGAAAAAGAGCACAGGGAAAAGAAAACTCATTGGAATTAATGACTAAGATAGGCAGGTACACTGACCTCTTTCCATAAAACACATCTAGAGAGGAGGGTTTGCATTTGCCAGGAATGCATTACCCTCCAAGACTTTGTTTGTGAAGTGTTTTATAATCTGCCTCACTTTTCCTCTTGACACTTTCATCAAAAATTTAATAGAAATGGAAACTGAAGACCAATGACATCCATCTGCCCTCCCAGTGAATAGATCAAATAGCATTTTGTAAGCCCCTATCGTGGGCTATCCATTGTGCTAAGTTCTGGGGATACAAAGACAAGGTTACCTGCGGTGATTATGTTTATACAGAATCTAAAAATCTGGATGACTGTATAACCATCCAGCTGTTTGTTCCACTTAACTACTAGTGTTTCCAAAATTCCCAGGTATATGTCACAAAATTGTTTAAGAAGACCCATGATGAGTGATTTAAAAAAATTGGACATAGAAAAATGCTACTGGTTTCTTCCCTCCATAAATTATTTCCAATTTATGTCTTATTTGTTTATGCATATGTGAATATGTATGGATATACATGTGCATATGTGGCTATATATCTGTTTATGTGCTATTTATGTGTCCACTTACACACACCCTGTTTGTACATAGTTGTTTCTATGACTTTGAGCTTCTTGAGAACAGACTACTTTTTGATTTTCTTTGTATCACTATGCTTTATATAGCTCTTGGCACATGATAGGCATTTAATAAACGTTGTTTGTCTTTTTTTTTCAATTGATTGAGTGGATACAAGAACTAGAGCTCTAACTGGAATCCATGCTCCCATCTGTGAATGTTATATCTATTGTAAGCCTTTACATTTTCAATGGGTTTAATTGCCACCCTCTGTTCAATTACTTTCAGAACTGTATGCATACCTAAAATTTCCTCTAAGCTTCAATTCTGAATCACTGATTGTCTATTAAAAATTTGAACTGGATTTCCCAAAGACAAACTCAACATTTCTAAAATTTACTCTCCCGTCCCATAAACTCTACCCTTTCTAGTGTCTTGAGTTAATAATGTCACCATTATCCTGAATACATCACTCTCCTCTTTCATACTCAACCATTTGCCAAATCTTGCTTTTGTTTGTTTCTTCATACTATATGTTACATCCTTGACCCTTCTTTTCCTTCACATAGCTACCACCTTAGTTAAGACTTTCTTCACCTCTTGCTTCTCTTGTTCCAGCAGCTTACTCAATGATCTCATTTCAGTTTCCTCACCATTCTAGTCCATCTTACACATCACCGTTAAAGCAATTTTACATAAGCATAGATCTCACCAGGTGATTCCTCTATTCAACAAATTCCAGTAGTGTCTTCTTGTCTCTAGGATACTCTATAAATGCCTCTGTTTAATCTTTAAAGCCCTTCACAGCCTGGCTCAAATCTATCTTTTCACACTTATAGAACATTACTCCTCCATCACTCCTCAATTTAGCCAAGCTGGTGTTCTCTCTGTTCCTCACACATGGCACTCTTCTGGCATCTATTTCCATTCCTTTGCAGTGGTTATACCCCGTTCCTGGAATTCATTCCCTCCTTATCTTTGCCTCATAGAGTCCTCTTCTTTAAAGATGCAATTTAGATATCATATTCATCATAGATCCTTCCATCCATATCACCCCAACTGGTAGTGACCTCTTTTCCAAATGACTTTGTATATATTTATATTTGTGTGCTTTATATATTGATATTTTAAATATATATACATATATGACATACACACATATCTATCAATCTTCTATCTATCTTTCTGTCTGTCTGTCTATCTATCTAACAACCTTCTATCTATCTATCTACCTATACTCACCTATTGAAAGGTAGGATCATTAGAAGTAAGGATTTTATTCTTTGGACTTTTACCTACCACATAGTGGACACTTAACAATATATATTAGTTGATTGGTTAAAATCGAGTTTCGTTTGATTCATAGAACAGCTTGGTTGATGAGTTGCCTTAATAAACAATATGCTGTGACACAAGGTGTTTCTAGGCTGTCAGAGTAATCTACCACCTTTTCTATGTTGCCTTTGCTAAGCAAGGCTCTTGTTTGTAGCAGTGGGTAAACAGCTTTGGCAAGAAGAAGCAGATGAACACACCACTATAAAAGTATGCAGTGACCTAAAACTTTTGATATATCTAAGGTGGTTTGAGATGGGGAGGCTCAAAGTTAAGGCAAGAGTTTAGGTAATTCATAATAACTCACTGAACAGCACCATTTTGATCTTGATTTAATACCAACAATATATGGAGCAGAATTAGTTTCATATAATGGATAAAGAGCCAAATAAAGAATAAGATTCAAGTCTAGACTCTCATATATACTATGTTTATGGCCTTGGACAAGCCATTTAAGATCTCAGTGCCACCTGAAAGCTTTCTAAGATTGAAAGTTCCCTAGGCAGTACAGACTTGTGTTGGAGGAAATAGTTTCCTCATTAGAAGTTCCTTCTGCCAATTAAATGATTTCCAAGACAATATATGCAATGTTACTTGGCATAATAAGTACACAAATAATATTACATTGACTTAGTAAATCATATGAATTCAGAGTTCGAAGGGATTGTAGAAGCTATAGAGTACAACTTGAGCTTAAATAACAATCCCCTCTACGATATACCCACTAAGTGGTCATTCAACCGTGATTTGGTGACCTATACTGAGGGGAAACACATGACTTCTCCAGGATACCCATTACACTTTTGGATGGCTCTAAATTTCAGGGAATTTTGCCTTATATCAAACTTAAATTTACCTCTTTGCACTTATTTTTGTCTCCTGCAGCTAAGGACAAATCTAATCTAAGTTATAGCCCTTTAAATACCTTGAAGATAGTCATCATGTACCGCCCCCACCCCAAGTCTTGCCTTTTCTGGCCTCCTAATAGAGATATTATTACTTTTCCAATGTATTTAGATGCCACTATTATTAATGAAATACAAATTCACTTAAAATGTATTCATATGAATTAAGTTATGGTAAATTTTCATCCTTATGTATCAACTATTGGGTCAATAAGCATTTATTAAGTGTTTACTGTACATCAATCACTGTGAAAAGTGCTGGGTACAGAAATACAAAGAATGAAATGACCTCTATTCTCAAACAGCTTAGTTTCCCAACCAGTTCATAGGAAAAATTTCAATGAAGGTCGATAGGCGCTATAGTAGTTAGAGTGAGGGACTTGAGATCAAGAAGACTTGAATTTGAATCCTGTCTCAAGCTAATATTAAGTTCTATGACTCTGGGCAAGTCCCTCTCTCATCTTCAGTTTCTTCATAAGGATGAGAGTAATATTTACTTCCCAAATAAGATAACATATGTAAAATTATTTTCAAACCTTGAAGGTTATATATATACACGCATGCGCATATACATATACACATGCATATATACATGGATTATATACACATATATAAAACATTACTTATGTAAATTTATAATATAGACATATTTCAATGTGTAATATATGATATATGAATATATCATATTAATAATTATTAATTCCCCACTGCTCTCAGTCCTTCCTTCCCTCTTTCTACAGTATGGTTTAGTGGATAGAGTAGTAGGCTAGGAGAAGACGACATCATACCCAATTTTTGATATTAATATTAGTTGTTTGACCATCAGTTTGTAAGTTACAGGCAAAGGAAAAGAGCTTAAGGGGAATTAATGGGTCCTTTAGATGACCCACCATTTTTTTTTCATTCAAAAAACCCCGAGAGTTGTAGTGGTTAAGTGACTTATCCAGGCTTACATAGCATGTAATTTGCAGAATCAAGACTTTAACCAAGGTCCTTAGATTCCAACTGCAATATTATTTCTATGGCACCATTCCATTACTATCATTGCAATTCAATTTCCTTATCTATAAAATAAGCACAATAATATCAACTTCAGTGGGATGCTATTCTTAATAAAGGATAAGAACTTTGGCCATGGTGGTAGGAAAAGAGGACAAACATATTTGGTTATATTGTTATACTCCTCCCCTTTTTGTTGTTCAGTCATTTTCAGTTGTGTCTGACTCTCTGTGACCCCATCTGGGGTTTTCCTGGCAGAGATACTGGAGTGGTTTGCCATTTTCTTCTCTAGCTCACTTTACAAATGAGGGAACTAAGGCAAACAAGATTAAGTGATTTGCTCAAGGTCATATATTAGTAAGTGTCTAAAGCCAGATTTGAACTCAAGATGATGTGTCTTCCTGATTCCAGGCCAAGAACTCTATCTACTGCCCCACCTAACTCCATGCATGGCACGGGAGATACTGGCAAAGAACTGAACAGTATGGTGCTCCTGCATCAAAGAAGGCACTGTACTTTATTACCCAAGAAGAACTGTAGTAGCTCAAAAGAAATTTGAGATGTACAAATTTAAAGACATCTACCCCCTAAATGTTCTTATGGATTAATTGTGCCCAACTTGTGGTAGAACATTCCAAGTTCACATTGGTCAGTTCAGTTACAGGTGGACACACAGTACCTTGACTCTAGCATAGTGATGTCATTTTGGTCCCCTTCAAGAATGAAGAACAATGATCATGTGACTCAATACAGATCATATATATAAAAAATTGCATAAATTTTTATATGATGTATAGATTTAGTTGTTATTTTATTGAGATCCTGTAGAAATTCCTTTTTAACATTAAAAACAGTTTTTCTTAATCAAAGCATTGGAGAACAAGTGATGTAAGAAGAGCATCTATATTAAAGAGAAAATAGGAATCTAGGACCCCGTAGCAAATGTGATCACTGAAATAAACATTCGCCTTCAATTTCCTGGAGTGAGGAGGACTCTGGGATATAAAGAACCTTGAACAGTTAATCAGGTTCCCCAAGAGGTATAGACAGAACTGATTGTGGAAATAATTTTAGCAAAATATTTTTAAGCAAGTAAAATAATGGAATAATTGAGGAGAAAAAATGTCAGCCTTTAGGAAGAAAATAGAATCATAAGAAATAAGTGAAGTGATATAACAAAGAACTCATCATACTAGATATACTTTATTGCTTTTTTTCACAAAAGCATCAATAAAATCCCCAATGATTAGACACAGTTGATACTATATATTTAGATGCATAAAATATTTGATGATGTGTCACAGAATTTTTACTGGCAGAATTAATCCAAATCGGCCAGGGTTAGAACATCATCATATAGAAGGCAGTTGGCTTCCTGCTGGTAAACAGAAGACTATAATAAATGCCAGAGTAAGAGAGCAAGGGGGAAGAATAGGGAAAAGTCCCTTGTGTGATTTCATATCTGTGTTAAAATTTTGACAACTAGGGGCCGGTCTACATATTCCATTAATATCCAAACACTGAACAGACATCAAAGAAAGCCATTCCCATGAACTTGGTTGAGTGGATACTCTATAGAAAATTTATGAGAGAATATGGAGAATATTTCTTTATCCACTTGCTCATTCAATCAATGGTCATTCAATAATTTAATCCAAGGCAAGGGGCTGTGCCAGATGATAGAGATAGAAAGACAAGAGCAAAACAGCCTCTGACCTCAGAAAGATTACATTCTACTTTAGAGAAACATCACTTAAATCAATTCAAAATGTACACAATGAATATAAAAGCAATTTTACCTAAAGGATCTAAAAACTGGGAGGGTAAGGAAAGACCTGATGTAGAACAGAGCATTTTGGTTCAGCACATATTCCCAGAGGCAAGAGAAAAGAAGGAAGTGTGTTCTAAGTATTGGAAATAGCTCATACAAAGACCCAGAAGTGGGAGATAGAATAAGCCTGGATAGAAAGGCTGTGTTCCATGTTATTGGAGGGAGATTTCACATGAATGACATGAGAGACTTGTTGTAGTCTTGATGATCTGCGTTACTATTGGATTGCCATGGGAGCTACATATCATAATAGTGGCTGAAATTGCATAGTACCTTTAGGCTGACCAAACCCATTACTTATATTTTCACTTTTAAGACCCACACAACAACCCTGTGAGGGAGACTCTACAGGTATCCTTATGCTACTTAGAAACAGGAAAACTGAGGTCCAAAGGAGTAACTTGTGCACGGCCACACAGCTATTAAGTTGGTTTAAAAGAGCTAATTTGAAACCAAGTTTCCTCCTGACTACAAGCTCAGACCTCTTTCTACTCTACTTAATACAGACAGCTAGGTAATGCAGGGGATAGAACACCAGTGCAGGAGTCAGGAGGACATGAGTTCAAATCTCATCTCAGACACTTGATACTCACTAGCTGTGTGACCTTGAGGCAAGTCACTTAATCCCAATGGCCTCATCCTGGATCATCTCCAGTCAACCTGATGAATATCTGGTCACTGGATTCAGATGGCTCTGGAGGAGAAATGAGGCTGGTGACCTGCACAGCCCTCCCCTACTCAAAACAAAGTCAAGTGCAAGTCATGTCATTATTTCTCTAATGGCATGGTCTTCTTTGGCAACATAGGACAAACACACAGAAATAAAAATAAAATTCGGTTCTCGTTAGTCACTATGGGTCCTGATGTCATCGGATGGATACAATAGCCAAGGCATGTAACGATAGCAATGATAATAGAGATATTCACATAGAACCATAAGATTCACAAGCATGATCTCATTTCATGCTAAGAAGAGCACAGTGAGAATATGACTACTAATATTATCCCCACTTTGTAAATGAGGAAATTGAGATTCAGAAAGTTTGAGACTTACTCAACACCTCATGCCAAGAAGTATCTGGGGAATGATGAGAAATTGACTCTGTTCTCATACACAGCCTCCCTGATGGCACCTAGCCATCATGATATCTTCTCAGGAACTGTCTGAATGGGCTGGAAATGTTCACCAGGCCTCAGAGTCATAGATAAATGCCTAATGTTGTGAAATCCATGGTAGGAAATTACGTGTATTGGATTGAACATCATGTAGGATGGAGTTTGGAGTTGTGGAGTCTGGAAATAAAGAGTTGGGATGCCAGTTTCAGACACTTTGTGACTCTAAGGAAGTTACATAATTTCCTAAGCCTTGGTTTCTTCTCTATAAAATAGAGACAATAATATCTGAGAAGACTACGTAATAGGGTACCTACCTCAGTTTCCTGAGAGGGCTATTATAAATCTCAAATGAGCTCATCTATACAAAGCACATGGAAAACCTTAAAGTGTTGTATAAATATGACCTATTAATATTGTGACAATTGACCCTCATCTAGGTCATCAAAACAGGAATGAAATTGAGTTGAATTAACATTGGTCTCATTGCTGTTTCTTTCACAAGAAACTCAGTCTCCTGACACTAGACATTTCCAGTGGTAATCACCTGTTCCTGGACTTCTCCCCCATCTTACTTTGGCCTCTTTGCTTCTTTTACATCTCAGTTGAACTTGTTGTAGTGATTCAGTTGTTCCCCACTCTTTGTGGCCCTATTTTGGATTTTCTTGTCAAAGATACTGGAGTGCTTTACCATTCCTTTCTAAAGTTTATAGATGCGGAAACTGAGGCAAACAGGGTTCAATGACTTGCTCAGTGTCACACAGCTAGTAAGGGTCTAAGATTCTTGACCCCAGACCCAGAATTCTACCCATTCTATCACTTAGCCATTCTTTGAACTACAGCAGGGGTATCCAAGTAAAGAAGAAAGGGATCTCTGCTGACTATATATGGACTTAGAAGACCACAAATTAACATTATCTACATTTCATTTCATTTCTTTTGTTAAACATTTCCCAATTATATAACATTTTAATCTAGTTGAAGTGTTTGGGGATTTTGCCAACTTCCTGAGACTTCTCTGTGGATGACTTTGAGACCTCTGGATGTTTCTCATTTCGTCTTCTTGCCAGCTCACACAGTTTGTGATTGTATTATTCCTTCATTCCTTAGGGTTAAAGACTGTCCCCCTCTAGGTTTCCCCTTTGAGAAGATTTACTGGCTTACTTTCTAATCCCTCAGAGTGAATGAATTTATTTCCAGGGTCAGACTAGAAAGGCAGAATTTCCAGAAGCCATCAGAAAGTCAGAGAGGAAGCCAGCCAGAGGGCAGAGAAGAGAGCATGGAGTTTTCTAAAGATATACCCAGGACCACAGGATACCTTATATCCTCTCTCTGTACTTCAGTTTCCTCAATAGTTAAATGAGCGTGTTGGTCTTAAAGCTTTCTCAGGTCTATTCTGACCATAGATTCCATGATCCTTAAGTCTGGACACAAACAAGAGAATAGAAAATAGACCTAACTCCTTTTTGGCAAAAGTGGTGGGCTAGGATATGGAACATTACATGTACTGTTAGACTTGGTTGATGTATTAATTAATTTGGCTTAAAAGGTTTCCCCAATACTTTTTATTCTTTTCCACTGACCTTCCAAGTTATCCATTTTGAGATTGAGAAATCTGAAAACTACCACAACTGCCAGTGTTTCAGTCTCCCGAGGCCTGCTCTCCCATGTTGGACTGTGTTCCGCTCCCAGCCTGGTTCAATAGACACTTCTTGTTGACCTTCCAGACTACCATGGCTAGGGATTTACTTCACTCTGTCATTCTGTGGGTTTTTCAGCTCCAGAATTTGTTTAGGGTTATTTTTATAGGTATTTGGAGGGGTTTGAAGGAGAACTCAAACAAGGCCCTGTTTTCACTCTGTCATTTTGGCTCTGCCCCCACACTTTTTTTTTCTTTATAGTATAGAATTACTCTCTGAGAGGAGAGATTTATTTGGAAATGAACTTGATAAGAAAGCAAAGCATTGAAGAAAAAGGAGAAAAAAAACCATGATCTGTCAAGTTGCTTATACACCTCTTTGCATGGGAAACAAGAGAAAAGAAAACATTTCAACTCAATGGAATTTGATTAGCTTTTATATGACACAGTAAACACCTTCTCAATTCAATTCACTTCAACTTTATCAGTACCATTTCATCTCATCCTTTGTCATTCGTTGCCATCCCTACCTCTCTCTTCCAATTCAAAAACCATTTTATTCAATGGTTACTATGTGTAATGCCTTTAGCTATGGCCAGAAACATCCCTAAAATTGTTTACATTTGGTGGGGTTGGGGGTAGGAGACAGAAGACAACATATACCTAGATTTTTGTTCATCCTTCATTTTCTAAGGTGATCAGTGACATCATGGGTGATGACTTGTGTGCAAATGGAACTTAATCAAGGCAGAGCTTCGCAAAGTCATCAACATCATGCTCTCTTTCTTAGCCACCAAATTCCATTGGCAGGACAAAAATCAATATGACCGGTGATGGTCCAGTGGATGATGCAGAAGATGACCTTGATGTATTTGATTCCTGATCAAGGTCTGAGTACTCTACAACTCTGGTTTCACAACTGCTTTCATGGTTGTTGGAATGAATTGTTCTCATCTCCTCCCACAGGTAAAGTCTTCACATGGTTGGGGTAAACATCCCCCTAACTCACATAAATAAATAGTTGTTATGTGCCAACAAAATGAAGTAATTCTATGAGAGTGAGACAGGTAAGAAGGAAAGGATTAACACTGGGGAGGGACTAGGAAGACTTCTAACAGTAAGTGGCAGCTGAACTGAGTCTTGTTATCTAGCTAACACCTTCTCACAACTTTGTTTTAATTACCATGTTAAATGATAGAGACAGGAGAGGGGCCTCTGATTATTTGGTCTGAGGAGCAACCAGTGATAGATTTCATCTGAAGAGGTAGGGGCATTTATAGTCTTGGTTGCCTAGAGCACTGAGAGCTTACAATTTAGTTACCTAGAGAAATGAGGCCACACAGCCATTATGGATCAGAAGTTGGACTTAAACCCAGGTCTTGGAAAGTCTCTCAAATATCCCATAGGCCAGATTGCTTCCTGGTAAATGGATATAGGAATAACTTTAGCCTTTACCAGCCAGGGCTGCTATGAGATCGAATAAGCAAATGTCAATTTCTTCACCAACCTCAAAGGCCTTAATTTTCAATGATGATGATGATGATGGTGATGATGATGATGATGATGAAGATGATGATGAAGATGATGATGATGATGCACTGTGATGGAAATCAGGAAGACTCAAACACTTTCTAGTGTGACCCTGGCCAAGTTACTTTACCTGGTTTGCCTCAGTTTCCTTATCTGTAAAGTGAACTGAAGAAGGAAATGTCAAACCACACCAATATATTTGCTGAGAAAACCCGCAAATAGATCACTAAGAGTCAAAATGATAAAATAACAAAAAAATACAATTATCTTTGTGTGAACCATAGTGGTTATGGAATGCTGGGTAACTTTTAACTTCTCAATGTCCCAGGTGATAATATTTAATATAAATTTTAGACTTTAATAAGGGCCAAAGTTTGAATCGAGAAGAGCCTGGACCTAATAGTCCCCTTTGTTTAACTTAGAGGACACCTTTTGATGTCAAGCAAGCAAATGGGTCCTTACCAGACCCTTCTTCTGGCATCTTAGTGATAAGGCCAGGGTTGTAACTTCAGTTTTGTCAACTCTGTTAAGATACCACAACTTCAAAGGCCTG
>CM053771.1:31376303-31389423 GCA_028658325.1 Potorous gilbertii | reverse complement strand
AAAGGAGTGGCGGAGATTTCCAGACCAGGGTGACCTGAAAGGCCTTAGAGAAAGGTCTGTCTCACTGGAAGTGGAAAGGAGCCTAGCCCAGCCTTGGCTGCCTAAAGCCCCTGAGGGAATTGAGCAGCTTATCTGAATCTCAGTCTCCCAGGGCTGGCTTGGTGAAACTGGAGGCCAGGTAGTTGTGCAGAGGAAACTCTACTACTTTCAGAATCTGGGCATAGAAGTTTTTGGTGGCTCCCAGACCAGTGCACAGACTTGATTGTGCCACTTTGGAGGAAATGAGGTCTTACAGATCTCCAGAGTATACCCTACCCTGGACAAAAGACCGTAAAGTCAAGTAACTGGTTGGGAAATGTAAAAAAAAAAAAAAGGAAAAAAATTAAGACTATAGAAGGCTACTTTCATGGTGAGCAGACATCTTCCCCCATCCTTTCAGATGAGGAAGAAAAATCCTTACCATCAGGGAAAGAAATAAAAGTCAAGGATTCTGTATCCCAAACATCCAAAATAAATATTCAATGATCTCAGGCCACCTTCAAAAAGGATTTTGAAAATCAAATAAGAAAAGTAGAGGAAAAATTGGGAAGAAAAATGAGAGAGATGCAAGAAAATCATGAAAAGCAAGTCAACAACTTGCTAAAGGAGGCTCAAAAAATGCTGAAGAAAATAACACCTTAAAAAATAGGCTAACTCAATTGGCAAAAGAGGTTCAAAAAGTGAATGAGGAGAAGAATGCTTTAAAAAGTAGAATTACCCAAATGGAAAAGGAGGTTCAAAAGCTCAGTAAAGAAAATGGTTCTTTAAAAATTAGAATGGAACAGATGGAGGCCAAAGAATTTATGAGAAAGGAAGAAATCACAAAACAAAACCAAAAGAATGAAAAAATGGAAGATAATGTGAAATATCTCATTGGAAAAATAACTGATCAGGAAGATAGATCCAGGAAAGACAATTTAAAAAATTATGGGACTGCCTGAAAATCATGATCAAAAAAAGAGCTTAGACATCAACTTTCATGAAGTTATCAAGGAAAACTGCCCTGATATTCTAGAATCAGGGGGTAAACTAAATATTGAAAGAATCCACAGATCACCTTCGAAACAATCCACAGATCACCTCCTGAAAGAGATCCAAAAAGAGAAACTACCAGGAACATTGTTGCTAAATTCCAGAGTGTGCAGGTCAAGGAGAAAATCTTACAAACAGCAAGAAAGAAACAATTTGAGTATTGTGGAAATATATTCAGGATAACGCAAGATCTAGTAGTTTCTACATTAAGGGATCAAAGGGCATGAAATATGATATTCCAGAAGTCAAAGGAACCAGGACTAAAACCAAGAATCACCTACCTTGCAAAACTGAGTATAATACTTAAGGGGTAAAAATGGTCTTTCAATGAAATAGAGGACTTTCAAGCATTCTTGATGAAAAGACAAGAGCTGAAAAGAAAATTTGACTTTCAAGCACAAGAATCAAGAGAAGCATGAAAAGGTAAACAGGAAAGAGAAATCATAAGGGACTTTCTACAGTGGAACTATTTACATTCCTACATGGAAAGACAATATTTGTAACTCTTCAAACTTTTTTCAGAATCTAGGTAGTTGTTGGGATTATAGACACACACACACATACACACACACACACACAGAGACAGAGAGAGAGAGACAGAAGAGCATATGGTGATTTGAATTGGAAGGGATCATATATAAAAAAACATGAAATTAAGGGAGAGAGAGGAATATATTGGGAAGAGAAAGGGA
Organism: Potorous gilbertii; assembly: GCA_028658325.1. Lineage (NCBI taxonomy): Eukaryota > Metazoa > Chordata > Mammalia > Diprotodontia > Potoroidae > Potorous > Potorous gilbertii. Next base: position 31,387,660 of record CM053771.1, on the reverse strand, counting down.
GAAATGGAATGGGGCAAATTATTTCTCATAAAAGAGGCAAGAAAAAGACTTTTCAGTAGAGGGAAAAAGAGGAGAGATGAAAGGGAAAACGTGAAGCTTACTCATCACAGTTGACTCAAGGAAGGAATAAAATGCACACTCATTTTGATATGAAAACCTATCTTCCAATACAGGAAAGTGGGGGAGAAAGGGATAAGCAGGATTGGAGGATGATGGAAAGGAGGGCAGTGGGAGGAGGGAGCAATTAGAAGTCAGCACTCTTGGGGAGGGACAGGATCAAAAGAGAGAATAGAAAAATGGGGGGCAGGATAGGATGGAGGGAAACATAGTTAATCTTACACAACATGACTGTTATGGAAGTCATTTGCAAAACTACACATATATAACCTATATTGAATTGTTTGCCTTCCCGGTGAGGATGAGTGGGAAGACAGGAAGGAGGAAGGAGGAGAAGTTGGAACTCAAAGTTTTAAGAACAACTGTTCAGTATTGCTCTTGCATACAAGGGGGGAACAAGAAATTCAGGTAATGGAGTATAAGAATTTATCTTGTCCTACAGGAGAAGAGAGAAGATGAGGATAAGGGAAGAAAGGAGGGATGTTAGAAGGGAGGGAACTTTGGTGGTAGGGGTAATTAGAATGCTTGGTGTTTTGGCGTGAGGAGAGGGGAGAGATGTGGAAAAATTTGGAACTCAAAATTTCATGGAAATTAAAGTTGAAAACTTCAAATAAATAAATTTAAAAAAAGAATAATTAATTACCATTCTACATAGATTATATGGGAAAATACATGAAGAAGGAGTCTGACCAAATTCTTTTTATGATGAAAATTTTCTACTGATACCTAAACCATGAAGAGTCAAAACAAAAAAAGAAAATTATAGACCAATATATGTAAATACACAATTTTAAATAAAATATTAGCAGGAAGGTTACAAAAATTTATGATGAGAATAAAACACTATGATCAGGTTGGATTTATTCCAGGAATGAAGGTCTGGTTCAATATTAGGATAAGTTTTAGCATAATTGACCACATCAACAACAACTGACTGAAACCATGTGATTATTTTAATTGATGTAGAAAAAGCTTTTGACCAAATACAACATCCATTCCTATTTAAACGCTAGAGAACATAGGAATAAGTGGAATCTTCCTTAAAATGATAAGTAGTATCTGCCTAAAATCATCAGCAAGCATTAGAATGTAATGGGGATAAGCTAGAAGCTTTTCCTAGAGAACTGGAGGTGAAACAAGGATGTCCATTAGCACCACTATTATTTAATATGGTACTAGAAACATTAGCTTTAGCAATGAGAAGCAAAAGAAATTAAAGGAATTAGAACTGCCAAAGAAAAAACTAAGTTATGACTCTTTAGAGATGATATACTTTGAGAATCCTACAGGAGCAACTAAAAAACTACTTGAATAATAAACAACTTTAGCAAAGTTTCAGGATATCAAATAAACCCACATAAATCATTAGTGTTTCTATATGCTAATAACAAAGCACAACAGGAAGAGATAGAAAGATAAATTCCATTTAAAGTTACTGTAGGCATTATGAAATGTCTTGGAGGTTACTTGCCAAAATAAACCCATAAACTATAGGAACATAATTACAAAACACTTTTCACTCAAATAAAGTCAGATCTAAATAACTAGAAAAAACACCAGTTGTTCATGGGTAGGCTGAGCCACTATAATAAAAATGATAATTCTACCTAAGTTAATTTACTTATTCAGTGTCATATCAATTGTATTACCAAAAATATATGTTATAGAACTAGGAAAAGATAATTGCAAACTTCATCTGGAGGAAGTAAAGGTCAAGAATATCAAGAGAATTAACGAAAAGAAATGCTAGGGAAGGTGACTTAGCCATACTAGAATTTGAATTGTATTATAAATCTGCAATCATCAACACTACTAAATACTGACTAAGAAATACAATGGTGCATCAATGGAATAGGTTAGGTACATAAGACATAGCAGTCAAAGACTGTAGTAATCTATTATTTGACAAACCCCAAAACTCTATCCTCTCGTATAAGAAATCACTATTTGACAAAACCTGCTGGGAAAATTGGAAAATAGTATGGCAGTAACTAGGTGTAGATCAACATCTTACACTGTAAATGAAAATGAAATCCAAATGGGTACACAATTTAGAAATAAAGGTTGATACTACAAGCAAACTGAGAGGCCAAGGAATGGTTTACCTGTCAGATTTATGGAGAACCAAATTTATGACCAAAGATGTGAAAAAAATATGAAATGAAAAAATGGATAATTTTGACTACCTGAAATTGAAAAGTTTTTGCACAAATAAAGCCAATGTGAACCAAGATTAGGAGGGAAGCAAAAAACTTGGAAAGAATTTTTTTACAACCAGTGTCTCTGACAAAGACCTCATTTCTAAAATACTTAGAGAAGTGAGTTAAATTTATAAGAATTAAAGTCTTTCCCCAATCAATAAATAATTACAGAATATGAACAGGAAGTTTTCAGATGACAAAAGTTCTCTGTAGTCACATAAAAAATGCCCTAAATACTATTGAGTAGAGAAATGCAAATCAAAAAACTCTAAGGTACCATATCACACCTATCAGACCACACTTAACATGACAAAACAGGAAAATTACAAATGCTAGAGAAGATGTGGGAATATTGGAACGCTAATGCACTGTTGGTAAGGTTGTGAATTGATCAGAACATTCTGGAGAGCAATTTGGAGAGATGCCCAAAGAGTTATCAAAATGGTCAGGGAATGCCCACAGCTGTGGTGCATTAATGTGATGAAACACTATTGTGCTATAAGAAATGATGAGCAGTCAAACTGCAGAAAAACCCGAAGAGCCTTGAATGAACTGATGCTGAGGGAAGTGAGCAAAACCAGGAGAACACTCTACGCAGAAACAGTCACAATGTGTGATGACTAACTGGTAGATTTATCTCCTCTTAGCAATGCAAGGATTCAAGATAACTCGAAAGGATTCATGATGGAAAATGCTGTCCACATCCAGGAAAAAGAACTACAGAGTCTGAATGCATATTGAAGAGTATTATTTTCTCTTTTTTCTTTTATTTTTGCTTGTTTCTTCTCTCTTGTGGTTTCTCACATTGGTTCTAATTCTTCTTTACAATATGACTAATGTGAAAATAGGTTCAATACACATGTGTATGTAGAGTCTGTATCAAATTACACACTGTTTTGGGGTCCCTGGGGGAGAGATGGGGAGAAAATTTAGAACTCAAAATTTTATGGATGTATATGTTGAAAGCTAAAAATAAACAAATACATTAAAAAAAACCTAATGTGAAATGTATCCGTTGATTATTTAGTTCTAATTCAGAGTATATTTTTACTGACTGTCCATATTTCCTAAAACTCAAGTTTTAGCCCAAGAAACAGGAAGAAAGGGAATGGAGACATGTTCTGAAAATATTGCGCCCCCCCCCGCCCCAAAATGATTAGAAGTAAATGTATAAAAGTAACTATCTGAATTCCTTTAACTTTGGAGAAGGACTCCACATTAAGTCTATGGGAACCACTTTCCCAACTAAACAAATGTGGGTCTCTTACACTAGAGAGATTCCATATTGAGAAGCAAGGTGGGGTAGCAGTTTCTTTGGGAACAGACAAGTGATGGTGGGTGGGAAATTTTAACTTTGTTTCAATCATATTGATGCAAAAGGTGTTTCAGACCCAGTGTGGGATTTTCTCTTGAGGACCCATATGTCTCTGTTACTATTCAAGCAACGATTTGGGCAAAGGGCCCATGTGGAGGTGGCAAAGAGAAACAGGCATTTGTGAGGGAGGGTGACTAGGTAAGAGTAGGAATACTTCAACAGAAATTGGCTTATGCTATGTCACACTTCCCGTTTCTTGGGGAGACACATGGTGGGGAGGTTTGAGGGAGGAAACAAAGCAGCTTCCAGGGTGGATTTTGTTTGAAATCACACCTGGAATCCATCATCAAACAGTGCTCATATGCTTTGTGTCCCTCCCACAAGCCATTTGGAGAATATGTTAATTTTTGAGGATCTACTTTTTGTCTAGTGTAGGGTATTTATTAGCTCCTATGTACTTAGAAACACCAGTCCTGATATGAAAGCATCATTTCCCCTGAAAAATCCAGTGAGGCTTCGAAAATTTCAAAGCTCCACACTGAGATGTCCTAAGGTGTATTTAACTCCATTAGGTAGGGATGGTCAAGAGGTATGGTTATTCTTTGAATTCTTATGTTAAAGTGTCATCAGAGTCCATGAGAAGATTGATGGTGACTTCAAGGACTTGGGAAATCAGTTTCATTGGTATTGAATATCTCTGATGGCTAAGTTGTTTCTCTGAGCTCATCCCTAATTGTGTGTGTGTATCAAAAACCTGAAAGAATAAGAAGACAGAGAAACCTTCATTTATCACCCTACCCCCAGGAATGTACCAGTATTCCAGAAAAAGGAATGGGATCTGGCAAGGATTGTAGCAGAAATCATCAGTTCCATTGATATTAACCATAAATTATAGTTGAAGAGAAGAGTTTGCCTTTGAGGGTGAATTATTCTCTCTCTCTCTCTCTCTCTCTCTCTCTCTCTGTCTTTCTCTCTCTCTCGATATATATATATATATATATATGTATATATATATATACATATATATATATATATGTATATATATATGTGTGTGTGTGTGTGTGTATACATATAAGCGTGTATGTGTATGTGTTTATATATGTATATGTGTATATATGTATGTATGGGTATATCTAGATAAATAGATATAAATATAACTCTCCACTGTAGTCAGCTTTCATTAAATGCAGCCTCTTGACTGCTTTTTTTAAGGTTAACTCATCTAAATAACAAAACAATCATTACAGAGAAGAGAGAGAGACAGAGACAGAGACAGAGAGACAGAGAAGACAAATATAGAAATAGTCTTTTGACCTTCTTTCTCCTCTCTTACCTTCTGTGCAAACCTGCATACCCACAGCTAATGATATCTAGAAGTAAAAAGGACATTTTTTTGGCAGGGGGGAGCAGGTGTGATGAATCTTGACCTCAGATATCCCTGGAGAAGGAAATTGTCGGTAAGGAAATTTCTTCTACCAATGCTAACTGACAATGCTTCTGAAATTTCTGGTCTTTGAGAGCTTCCTGGCAGCTTAAAGGGTTAGTTCCGTGATTAGCCCAGGGTCATACAATTCTGTTTTGGAGGCAGACATTGATGTTATATGCTTTTTGTTCTATTTCTGCCTCTCTATACATCATCTCTTAATATCTATATCTCTATACATATCTCTTAATAAGAATAATCATATTTCTATAATAACTTAATATACAGTGCATACACATGCAAAATACTACTATTACTTTAAGATTTTAAATATATATACACATACATATGCACATATATATAAATGCATATATATTTGTGCATGTATTTTTGTATGTATATATGTGTGTGTGACAGTGTGTGTGTGTGTATGCCCAGAAATCTGAGTGCTAATTTCACTTTGATCTAAGTATATAACCTTGGTGATGTCACTTCTCAATGGTTCACTAACCTATACAATTAATGAAATCAGGGGTCCTGGACTTTTTGCATCATACAAAACTTTGAAAGTCTGAGGATGCTTGTGGACCTTTTCTCACAATTATACTTTAAGCAGATGTGTTAGTATACACCTGAAATCTCCATCACTAGGTAGACTACCTGATTTACCTTCTGGGGGATTATTTGAGCTTGAGAGTTCCGAGTGGCATGAAGACTAATGTCAATTAGAAGTCTAGTGCTACTATGGTGATTTTTTATCTATACATATGCATATATGTGTGCATATGTATGTGTGTATGTATACGTGTGTAGGTATACGTATGTACACACATGTGTGTGGATATATATGTAGATATGAATGCATGCATGTTATATGTGAACTTTTGGTAAATTTTATTTATATAAATACATATACTTATAGACACAAACACATACAAACATAAAAGTTAACCAATCCCATGTTAGAAACTCTAGTCTAAATTGTCTCTAACATTCCTTCAGTCTCTGAAATCCTAAGATTCTCACTATTCCTGAAGACTCATAATGAAATATGCTGCCCACTTTCACACAAGTTGACTCATGTGAAGATTGAGACACCTCTCTTCTTTCCTTTCCTTTCCTTTTCTCTTCTCTTTTCTTTCTCTCTCTCTGTATATCTTCTATATTTACATCTATCCAGATCCATATCTATATCCATTTCTATTTATCCTATATCTGTCTAATCTATCTATCAAGATAGCCCATGAAATTTGTTTTTCTTGACTAGACATAACTTGTAACAGGTTTCATTTTTCCTTGTATTATCAGTGAGGAGTGAGGGGGAAGGAAGAAATACGAGGAGGGAGAAAAATGTGAGAGGGAGAAAGAAGTTGAAGAGACAGAGAATTTCAGGCTGAAAAACAAATTTAAAATTTGTTTTAACAACTAACTTAAATTTAATTAAATAAACATATAAATGAATAAATAAACAAAATTTAAATTTAAAATAAAAACCAAAATTAAAATTAAAAAGTAACAAATAAATTCTGTGGTACTAAGGTCATATTGCATAGTACAAATGTTCTATCCCCAATGGACAAAACAGCACTAGAAATGAACATACCAAGTCCACTTCCCTCATACTTGCCTTTAATTCTGCCCTTTACATCCTGAGAATTATCTCACCTTGTTGTTTACATCCTGTTCCACCTCCAGTTTTGACTGTCTGCTTACAAATGCCTACCCCATTTCCTTCCCTGACCTTTGATACTTCTGTGATCTTTCTGGTCTTCCAAGAGAACCTCATGCCAAGCTCAGGTTTTTGTCTTTCACATTCCCTATCGTGTCAATGCCTGTGATCATAGGTAACACTTAAGACCTACGTGTACCTTGCAAATATCATGCTTACATTGTGTGAGAGAGATATCCTACAAACCACATTTTAAATTTGTTGTTGTCTATCCCTTTCTATTCTGTCCCTGACACTTTCAGTTAATGAATGCATTTACTGAAATGGGCAAAACATATTAACAAACACTTCAGTGTTCAGGTTAAAAGTAGGCTATAGAGGCTAATCTGCTTGCTTTTACTGGCAGATTTTTTATCCAGTATAACTTCAAGGTCCATGAATGGGAAAGACAAAGTTTAGGTAAAACACACTTTGCAGGGTGAATATTCATTAGATAGAGTTGTTACATTATTAACTTTTTTAAAATTTCTTTTCCTTCTGGACAGAGTGGGTGGGGTGGAGAAGAGGAGTATAGGACACTCAAAGGAGGTGGTTATTGGAAGCTGTCTATGCTCTAAAAGGAAATAAATCTATAAAACATTTCAGGCTTAATGACAGAGGGAAAACACTTCCAAACAAATATGAAATATATGAATGTAAATTTGGCTTTTATTTAATTGATCCATTTATTTTTGCATCACTTTAATTTTCAAGTAATATCCTACCCCTCCTCCTCCTCTCCCTCCTCCTTCTCATTCTCTTTCTTCTTCTTCATCTTCTTCTTCCTCACCTTCTTCTTATTCTCTTTCTCTGTCTCTCTCTGTCTCTTTCTCTCTCTCTCTCTGTCTTTCTCTGTTTGTCTGTCTCTCTTAAAAATGGCAGAACATTTCACAGAATTCCATAAGTGAAAGAGACCTCATATAGCACTTGCTCCAACTTTTACATTAAAAGGTATCCCTAACTGAGTATACTTGTCAAAAAAAAAAAAAAAGATTGCAAAGTCTTAGCTTGAATACAGCTGACGAGGAGAAAAGCTTCTACCTCCTAAGAGACAGTTCTACTCTGGACAGTTTAACAATGTCTTACTTTATAGAACATCTTCATGCAACTTTCACTTGTTTCTACTAGCTCTAAACTCAGAGGTCTAATGAGATATCTGATTCCTCTTCCACATGATTGCTTTTTTTTTCAAATATTGGAAAACAGTTATTATCCTCCAATCTAATGTTTCTCTTCTTCAGGTTTCACAGCCCAAATTCTTTCTACAAATAGTAATACAATGTGGACTCAAGGCTCTCTTTCATCCTGGTTTACCTTTGCTAGATGCTTCCCAGTTAATGCAATGTGCTTTCTAAAACTTTAGTCCTCAGAATTAAATGAGTTGCAACATATATGGTCTTACAAGGGCAGTGGAACATGGAATGATTACCTACCTAATACTGGATACTCTGCCTCTCAATGTATATGTAGCTTACATTCTCCTTATTAGATGCCAATTAGAGATGCCCAAATGAGAAACAAGTTGCCTCTGAAGGGTTCTCCTTAATGTTTTTTTTTCAAACAAAATTTAGATGATCTTTCACCAAGGATATTTTAGAAAGGATTCTTTTCTGAGTATTCATTGCACTGGTTGGTCCCTGAGATTCAATGATTCTCTTCAGTACCAGTGAAAGCTTTACCCTCTAACTTCTTTCCCCAATATTTGGGTGGCACTCTTTCTGATATCATTATGTATTTTTAATAAAAAATGTTTTTTTTATTTTTCCTTATGCAAATACAAATAGCTTTGAGACTTGAATAAAATTATAGGAAATGGAATCTGTACTCATAAAGAGAAAAATGATGATGAGTTTTATGAGCTCTGCTTGGTTTCCTCTCTTTGTAATGAGCCAGAGGAGGAAACTCAGACCTATGAGCTCCCCAGTTGCACAGGGCACAGCTGGATCACTTCAAAACCAAATAAACAAATGCCTTCTCCCCATGGGACATCAATCACTAGTTTTGTTTATAAGTTAAAGACAGGCAGAATCCAACAGCTGGTTCCTACTGGCTACTGGTAATTGATAGGATAGGTATGGAAATCAAAGAGAATCTGAGAGATTCCAGTCAAATCACAGTGAAAATTTTTGGAAAAAATCCAGATCAACCTCAGAATATTTAGCCTAACTACCTCTGTTTTAGAGATGAGGAAAGGAAGGCTGAAAGACATTAGGTGACTTTTCCAGAGACACACAGCTAGGAAGAATCTGAGGCAAAATTTGATGTAAGCCAGGTCTTCCTGACTCCAAATTCAGTAGCTTATTCATTCACATTCAATTTTCTGTTCTCTAGAATTGGGTGTTAGATTGTGCCTTAGATTTATGATAGCTCTAGTGCAGCAATGATTCTATGAGTAATTGGGGCTTCAGAATAATATGCTGGTGAAACAACTGTTCAGCAAGTTAGAAAACTTCATGATTAGTGAATGGTGGATGCACATATAAAAAGGATGGTTAAGTGGAATTTAGGCAAGGAGGCTGAAAAAGGATAACCCTTAAAACTCACTAACATAAACTCTGATAGAAATGTGTGGTATGAAGAGCCACAGAGCAACGAAAGTGAAAAAACTGGTTTAAAAAATGGCAGAACTTTAGAGTTGGATGTGCCCTCAGAAGCCATCAAGTCCAATCCAGATCAATACTCCTCCCACCCTAAAGGCCTGTGCTGAACACTCAACAAGTCAATTCTTTAGAACAAGAACTAGGCATTTTAGGATTTGTAGTTTGGACTTTTTTTCCTAACCAAGAGTTATTGCTCAATAACTACAGAACATCCAACTTATGCAACAAACCTTTTAAATATACATAAAAGATAAACAGCGATTATGGAATGAAATTTTAATAACATGCAAAGATACAAAATATGAATGCAGATGTAACTAGAGATTCTTTTTTGTTTGTTTCATAATGTATCATAAAGGTCTAAAAGCTAAATAATATAGAAAAATACACAGAGTATGCTCAAATCAAGTGTCTAAGTTTCTCCCTGATAAGCTTTAGAAATAGACTATATATAATAATCTAATTTTCTGAATTCTCAAGGTTTCTCATCACATTCTTGTATGTGAATGTATGTATGTATGTATGTGAGCATGTCTATGTGTATTTATTAGATTATAGATGGTCAACAATGAACAAATATGATCTAAGTTTAGAGGGAGAAAATCTATTAATGGAAGAAATAAATCATTTAAAAGTTATCAAAGGAGGAAGTGAGGTGGGACATTGGATATTACACTTTCTAAGAATTAAAAACTCAGGGAGACCAAAGCTCAAGTCTTGCCTTTGATGCTTACTAGGTGTGTGTTGCTGTGTAAGCCACTTAACCTCTTACAGCTTGAATATCTTTATTTGTAAAAGGGAGATAATAACAGTACCTACCTTCCAGGGCAGTTGTTAGGATCAAATGGGTTAGCACATGTAACAGGCTTTTCAAAGAACCATTGAAAAACTAGTTACCATCATCATCATCATCATCATCCTCATCCTCATCATCCTCATCTTCATCATCATCCCCATCATCATCCTCATCATCCCCATCATCATCCTCATCATCATCATCATCATCCTCATCATCATCCTCATCATCATCATCATCATCCTCATCATCATCATCCTCATCATCCTCATCCTCATCATCATCCCCATCATCATCCTCATCATCATCATCATCCTCATCATCATCCTCATCATCATCATCATCCTCATCATCCTCCTCCTCCTCATCATCATCATCATCCTCATTATCCTCCTCCTCATCATCATCATCATCCTCATCCTCATCATCATCATCATCATCATCCTCATCATCGTCATTCTCATCATCATCATCATCATCATCATCATCCTCATCATCATCATCCTCATCCTCATCATCATCATCATCATTATCATCCTCATCATCACCCTCATCATCCTCATCCTCCTCCTCCTCCTCGTCATCATCCTCATCATCATCCTCATCCTCATCCTCCTCCTCCTCATCATCATCATCATCCTCATCCTCATCATCACCCTCATCATCCTCATCCTCATCATCATCATCATCATCCTCATCCTCCTCCTCATCATCATCCTCATCCTCATCATTATCATCATTATCATCCTCCTCCTCATCCTCATCATCATCGTTTCCTAGAGATACAAAAGGGTACTCAGAGGCCATTGGTTTCTAACTGTAGAAAACGGGCTCAAAGAACCATTGATCCAATACCCTCTATTTTGAAGAAGGAAAAATAGGTTATGACAGATTAAATGATTTGTCCTTGGTCATTTGTCCTTATTAAAATTTGAACCCAAGACCTCTGTCTATAGAGCCATACTCTTTCCAAGGTACTACATGGTATGGAAAAACCAAGAGATTCCTTCTTCAGAATGTACAGCTACAAGGACCCTACAATTCTAAGAAGCAAGTTCTCAGGCCCTGCATAGCTGCTTTAGAGCTATCAGAAATCTTAGGCATGATCTATCCATCCTCCCCCCACCCAATTCTACAGAACAAAAAATTGAATGTGAGTGGATAAGGTACTGAAGTTGGAGTCAGGAACACCAGATT
>CM053771.1:31343052-31366339 GCA_028658325.1 Potorous gilbertii | reverse complement strand
TGCCTTGATGGAGGAATTTTTCTAACCAGAACTTCTTCACACCAATAATACCAAAAGTCTGGACCCACTTGGTCACTAAATAACAAAATCATATTTAAAAAACAATTCAGTCTTAGAAAATAAAGAAAGTATTCTCTTTCCTCTGGATAGAGATAAAACCCTCTCAAAACTCTGGGATATGATATAACCAACTTCCTGTGGAAAATCAGGTAAGTGGTAGATTTTCTTGGTCATGTCTATTCTCTGTGGAGGTGAGTGTATCACTGCCTTCATCATCACCATCATAGTATTTTCTGTGCTTGAAAACTCAAAGGGAGTAAACACTGCATAAAAATGGAATGCTTACTATGATAAAAGATTAGTCATCTCCCCACAATGTATCTGAATAGACATAGGAGTTCATAATATAAAAGCAGAGGGGTATTAGAGGTCATCTTGTCAGACTCCTTCATTTTATAGATAAAAAAAGAAAGGCTCAGAGAAAGAAACCCTCCAAACTTTAGAGATACTAACACCAAAGAAGGAATTCAGATAGGGCTGCAACTAACTCTTGTGAGTTTGGGGCAAGCAGCACCAAACATGAACTACTACCATCTTTTATAGGACAAGTATAAATGGATTGAGGAACCTAATGGAGTCTTGGCCACCAAGGAAGAAATGATGCCATCTAGATTTTTTTCTATTTTCATTAACCACTAATTAATTAAAATTAATATACATTTCTGTTGTTTCTGTACTTATCTAGATTTTGCAAGTATTATCAGGGTCCTTCTATATTTAGACACCCTAGAAAATGGTTCCTCTTTCCCTGTCCTAGTTATAGATATGAAATTTAGCTGAGGTATTTTGGTTTCAAATCCTTTAGCAAGAATAGAACAAGATGATGCTGATAATGACAACCACAATGATGATGATGATGATGGTGGTGGTGGTGGTGGTGGTAGTGGTGGTAGTGTTTCAGGCAGTTAGATCAAAAGTACTGATTGCATGCCAGTCATCCCACATGCCTGGAATACACTCACTCTCTTTGGAATCTCTAGATTCCTTCACATTTCAGCTTAAGGAACACCTGCATGCAGTCTTTTCTGATCTCTCCTGCTGCTAATCTTTTCAGCGGATGAATTTCTTTGTGTGTTCTTGGTACATATTTTGTATGTTCATTTAGAAAGACACACTGTATCCCCAATAGAGTGCAAGTTCCTTGAGAGAAGGTACTATATCTATTTTATCTTTGTATCCTTACAAGCTAACACAGTGCCTAGCACATACTAAGCCCCTAATAAATGTTTCTTGGTTGGTAGGAGTCATAGGATTTTTGATTTAGGACTGCATGGGACCTTAAAGACTATGGAGTTCATTCTACCCTTAATAAGCAAATGCAGAGTCTTAGGCCCAAGCCTATAGGTACCTAGGGTCACACCACCGGTAAGTATCTGAGACAGACCTCAAGCCCAGGTCTCTTCTGACCACAGTTTCAGTGCTGTATCTATTATTTCATGCTGTCTTAACTAATTAACTAGTTTGTCCAGTAGTTAAGTATTTATTAGTGAAAATGATACTTGAGAAAGTGAAGGAAATAAACATTTATATCATGTATATTATGTGCCAAGCACTGTGCTAAACAATTCACAAATATCTTCTTTCATCCTTTCAACAACTTAGGGAGGTAGGTGCTACTCTTACCCCCATTTTACAGTTGAGGAAACTGAACTAAATATAATTTAAATGACTTGCCGAAAGTCAAATAGCTGGAAAACTTAATTTTAAAAGCTCAAGTTTCCCTCATAGAATAAGAGTACTGAACACTATGTCTTTAAGTTTCCACCCCCCTCTAGCCCTAGTGTCCCATGAATGCCCACTAAGAATCTTTTCCAATAAACCCAAATAAATACCTATACCCTTAAAAACACACATTTATTGGCACTATTAAGTAATTTCAGTCATGTGGTTTGCCATTTCACTCTCCAGTTCATTTTATAGATGAGAAAACTGAGGCATACAAGGTTAACTGATTTGCCCAGGGTCACACAGCTGGTAAATGTCTAAAGTGAGATTTGAACTTAGGAAGTCAAGTCTTCCTGGTTGGAGGCCTGGCGCTCTACCCACTGCTCTGCCTAGCTGCCCCCAAACAAACATAAGCAAAAAGAACTTGAGATAAAGTAGAAAGAAGCTTGTGCTTAGTGCCAGAAGACCTGAGTTCAAATCTTGACTCTGACCACTTATTATCTGGATTACTTTGGAGAAGTCATTTTACATCTCAGACTCAGTTTCCTAATCTGTAAAGTAAAGATTTATTATATTATTTCTAAGGTCTCTTCTATCTCTGTCTGTGATCCTTCCTCTCTCTGTGTCTCTCTCTGTCTCTCTGTGTCTCTGTCTCTCTATGTCTCTCTCTCTCTGTCTCTCTCTCTATGTCTCTCTCTTTCTCTCTCTCTCTCTCTCTCTCTCTCTCTCTCTCTCTCTCTCTCTCTCTCTCTCTCCCCCTCTCCCTCTCTCTCTTTCTCCATACATGGTTGTCATTTCCAAATTGTCATTTCCAAGGTGCCATTTCCAAGTTGTCATTTCAATTTCCACCTATAAATGTGCAATCCAACATCTATTCCCATATAAAAGATATACTAACTCCATTTAGTTCTTAGAAATTGTATCTCTCTGTACCTCCAGAAAAGGCTGCACACTATAGTTGAAATGGAATTGGAACTGGAATCATAAGACCTGGCTTCAAATCACAGCTCTTTTCATTCCTCCCTTAGACAAGTTCCTTCTCTTCTCTGGACCTCAATTTCCTCTTTTGTAAAACAAAGGCAATTGGCTTTCAGGCCCTACCTCCCAATCCTGCCCCAGCTTGGCATCTTCCCATCTCCTTCATGGCAAAGTTATCACTTCCTATGAGTACTGGCTCCTTGTTTTGGTTAGAGAAGGCGCCCTTGGGAGGCACCACAAGAATGAGGTGAAGGTGAGCCAGCGGGCAGCCCCAGCTCCCTCAGGTCCACTTAGAAAGCAAACAGTAAACCCAAATTGCGCTGTCTTGTCATTCCTTTTTCAGCTGAATAGGTAAACTTTGCTGTGTGGGGCTGACTGGCCAGATGCCCAATAGCAACATAGCATCCCTATGGGCCCCTGTTATGAATGCTTAAGCAAATTAGCTCTAAATAGAAAATGTAACATATGGATCAGTAGATAATGTTTCATTATAAATGATAGAAGTCTCGGGAGGGAGGGGGAGGAAGAGGAATACTGCTTCCCTCTAGACTAAAGGCATTCTGTTCTGTTTGTTTCCATTCCAGCCTTCCTCTCCCCTCTGGTTCCCTCAGACAATCAATGCCAATGGCCAGCTCCTTCCCAACTAAATAATCAATGTACCTTGTTTTGTTGTTGTTGTTCTGGTTTTTCTTAATTTATTTTTAAACTGCTTTTCTTGGTTGTGTCTCTGAGTTGTCAGTCTGTCAACAGAGACACTTCAGAGTTTACAAAGGTTGGCAGCTCACTGAGTTTGCTATACTGAAAGAAAGGGCACTGTGAGCTTCCAGAATTCTGCTTGAAACTGTATCCCTCGACAGTGTGAAGAGTGACTCAGAGTTGGTTTTCCTGTTCACCGCAGAAATGTTTTGTCTTACCCTTGTACACTAATGAAATCTCAGTGCTGGAAAAGCCATCAAGGGTCATAGATTCTAGCTTGTCTCCTCCTGCATGGTTCTTCTCAAGACTATGGTTACCTAATGGTTCTTTAACCATGCTTGAGGAAACTTAATGTAATGAATAGGGAATTGGATTTGGAATTACCTAGCTTCAAATCCTGCCTCAGATATATAGTAAGACCTCTGTGATTCTGAGCAAGTCTCAACCTCTCTGGGCCTCAGTTTCCTCAAAAAGCAGGGAGGTCAATTTGGTGGCTACACAGATCCCTTCCTGTTCTAATTCTATGATATTAGGATCTTTTGACCTCCGATGTGGAAGAGTTCACTATGGTTCCCAAAAGTTCTATCTCTGAGTTTGAACTGGAAACGTTTTCAGTAAAGCAGCCCTTGACACACCTTGAGTTCATAAGAATACAGAGGTAGAGGAACAGAGAATGAGTACATGAGAAAAACTGGATTTATAGGCATCCAACATGTTTTCTGAATAAAGAAGACCCCACTGAGGTCCTCATTTGATGACACATTATTGTATGAAGATGACCCTGCCTTCTCCACATTCCTAAAGCAGCACATCCTAACTTTTGAGACTCTGATTCTTAGAAATCTAATGCTACTTTTAGGAACTAGGGCTGGAAACCACCTTAGAAGCCTTCTAAAACATCCTTCTCATTTAATAAATAAGGAAACCGAGACCCAAGAAGGTCATGGCATCGAAAATGTTACAGGATGATTGAATAAGAGCCAGAAGGGGACTGAGATAACTTAATTAAGCAACTTCACTTAACAGATGAGGAAATTGACATTTACAAACTTGTTCAGAGCCCAAAAGCTTCAGGACAATCCAGGTGCTCATTTTCCTGAGAGTGGGTATGGGGGAAACTTTATTGGACTTCTTACATCAAGGGAATCTCAAACATTCAGAAACTCCTTATTCTATACATTTTAAAGGCCATTTGTTTCTTCCTCCTCCTTTTATTTCTCTGGTCTCACCATGTCCCTGCTTACAGACTCCTCCATCAACAAACGGGCAACAGGAATTCCACCCCTAAAGCATCTATCAGTCTTCTAATCAGCCACTCTGAGAAAAAAAATAGATTGGTAGTGAAAGAGGCTAAAACTGGAACATCATAAATGCCAAAGTGGAGGGGACCTTATTGACTGCCCAGTATAACACATTCGTTTTATAGAAAAGAAATGGAGCTTCCAAGCTGGTGAGATGGGAAGAATATTACATTTGGAGTCATAGGAACTGATTTTTTTTCCTGTCATTTGTGTGAACCTTGGTCCAGTTAATTAAGTACTCTGGACCTCCTTGTCTTTAGTCTAAAAGGAAAGAGTTGCACTACATTGCTTCTAAGGTCCTTGGCATCTAAGGCTATTATTCTCAGAACCATTCCAAGGTCAAATAAAAGACAGAATTAAGACATAATTCTATGTCCTTTGATGCATGTGGTCCTACATGCTTTTGTCATAATGACTGACAGTTGTGACTTCACTGTTTTGATTAGCATAATTAATTATAGAATTATATGAAAATGATCCTTTTTCCTCCTAAACAAGCATAACTTCATGACAGTGTGTGGCTTCCAGAATGAATGCTCATAGGAATACAGAGGTGGAGGAACAGAGAATTAGGACATAAGTAGAGCCATATTTGCAGAGATCCCATATCCTTTCTAAATAAAGGGGACCCCACCTAGCTCTTCATGGGATGCTCCAGTGTTATATGAAGGTGACCCTGCGTTCTCAAAGCTCATGCTACTTGAATTCAAGGTGTGTTAAGACCTGCTTAGTTGGAAAGTTTTCCAGTTCAGACTCAGATATAGAGTACATAGTCTTCTGAGATTAAGCGCAACTAAACTGGAAAGACATCACAAGACTGGCCTCTCATAAATTATTTAGATCATAGTAACTCTTGTAGTAACACTCAAGTTTTATTAGTTATAATTATATCACTCAGTTTCCAATGCATGTTCCAACAACAACTCTTTGAAGTAGGTAATGATGTAAATATCACTCACATCATTACAGATTAGGAAATTGAAGATCAAAGTGATAAATACCTTCAAAAAAAGAAATTAGATTTATGATTTCATTGGTTATAGGTTACTCCCAGTAGGGCATTTCTCTGTTCAAATGCAGATTGACACTTGCTTCATAAATTATAGTGCCCCCTGACAAAGTGAGTGAATTTCTCAGGGTCACACAGTGAATAAGGGTCAGAGTCCATACTTGAACCCAGTTATCCCTGACACTTAGGTCAACTCTCTCTACTATAGCATTCTGCCTCTCATTCATACCAAATATGAGTTACTTATTCACCTGCTTCCTTGATTTTCTTGTCTGTAAAAGTAAATATTCTCCTGTGTCCATAGACTTAGATCTGGAAGGGATCATGATAGCCATTTTCTCTAATCTGTTCATTTTCCAAATGAGGAAACCAAGGCCACGTGATGTAAATTGACAATCCTGGTGTCACATAAGATCTCAGATTTGAACCAAAGCTGATTTGAACTGACTTAAAAAATCCAGGTCCAGGAAGACAGAATCAAGATGGCAGAGTAAAGTCAGGGACTCACCTGAGCTCTCCTCCAAACCATTCCAAATACCTGTAAAAATGACTCTATAGAAATTTTTGAGCAGCAAAGCCACAAAAGGATGGGGTGAAACAAATTTCTAATCAAAGATAACTTGGAAAGGTGGCAGGAAAGGTCTCTTGCACCAGGATGAGAGAAGAGCATAGATCAATGCAGGATGCACCAGTGCTGACCAGGCCCCACTGAATCCAGAGCAAGCTTTGGGAGTGACTAAATCAGTAGTGTCTATAGCTACTTCTGGAGTTCTGAGCCCATAGACGATAAGGGTTTTGAACAACTGGTCAGAAGATTATAGGGGTCCCTTTTATTTTTTTCAAGAGAACTCATTTTATTTTTTTCTTTTTCCCTAATTTATGAATTTATTTGTTTTCAGTTTTCAACAATCACTTCCATAAGTTCCAAATTTTCTCCCCATTCCTCCCCCCCACTCTCCAAGATGGCATGCAATTTTATATGGGTTCTACATATGCATTCCTATTAAATATATTTTCACATTGTCATGCTGCATAGAAGAATTAAAATGAATGGGAGAAATCATGAGAAAAACAAAACATAAAAAAGGACAAAATGATCTGTTTCATTCTGCGTTCTGACTCTATAGTTCTTTATCTGGATGGGGATGGCATTTTGCATTGAGTCCTTTGAAAATGTTTTAGGTCCTTGTATTTCTGTAAGGGGCCAAGTCTATCAAAAACAGCCCCCATATATTGTGACTACTGTGTATAATGTTCTCCTGCCACTGCTGACTTCATTCAGCATCAGTTCATGTAAGTCTTTTCCAGGTTTTGCTGAAGTCTGCCTGTTCATCATTTCTTATAGCACAAAAGTATTCCATTACATTCATAGCAACAACTTGTCCAGTCACTCCACAGTTAATGGGCAGTCCCTCAAGTTCCAGTTCCTGTCCACCATAGAAAGAGCTTCTATAAATATTTTTGTACATGTGGGTCCCTTTCCCATTTTCATGAACTTTTTAATACAGTCCTAGAAACAATATTTCTGGGTCAAAGGGTATGCACATTTTATAGCTCTTTGGGCATAGTTCCAAATTGCTCTCCAGAGTGGTTGGATCCACACCTCCACCAACAATGAATTAATGTTCCAACTCTCCCATATCTTCTCCAACATTTATCATTTTCCTGTTTTGTATCTCTCTAACCAATAGTAATTTAGAGCATTTTTCATATGACTATGATAGCTTTAATTTCTTCCTCTGAAAACTGCCTGTTCATATCCTTTGGCCATTTATCAATTGGGGAATGGCTTACCTTCTTGTAATTTTGACTCAGTTCTCAATATATTTTAGAAATGAGACATTTATTGTAGACAGTAGTTGTAAAAATTCTTTCCCAGTTTTCTGCTTTTCTTCTAATCTTGGTTGCATTGGCTTTGTTTGTGCTTTATCTCTTGTTTGGTCATAAATTCCTCCACTCTCCATAAATCTGACAGACAAACTATTCATTGCTTGTGTAGTTTACTTATAGTATCAGCCTTTATACCCAAATCACAGTCATTTGTAATGTTAACACATAGTTAATGGAGGGTGAGGGGAAGAGTTAAAGATCTTCTCATTTCCATTAATAGGTCTCAATACCTTTTATTAATTTCTAAAGAGTCACAAGGTCATGAGGGTCATGTCCTCCAGCTCTGAAAAGTGTATATATACTCCCGAGTTGAAATTTTACTTTGGGACTTATTTTATGGAAGAAGGTTGGTGTCCCAGAGGAGACTCTGGGTAGAGGCTAAGGATCCCCAAGGGTTTAAAATCCCAGATGTTTATGTTTCTCTCTCTGGTAATGATGTGTGTATTGTCTGTGGTCAAACAGTTGGAAGCCCTGTCTATTTGTCTTTCTGTGTGTAATTTCTGCTTGTAACTTCTGTTTATATTTTCTCTGAAGTTCAGGATGCTGACTTTTCCCCCTGAACTAAATGAATGATAAATGAACTTGATTAAAGTAGATTGTTGACCCCTGGAAAGGTTGCTTTCCTTTTACAAAAGCAGATCTAAGAATCTATACAGCAGGCCCTATTGTGTGTGGTGGGGTCCTTGCTGTTAAACCATTTGGACTTTCCTGTGGTATATGGTGTGAGGCATCAGTCTATGCCCAACTTCTCTCACACTATTTTTCATTTTTACCAGTAGGTTTTTTCACATAGTGAGCTTTTGTTTTATTATATAAACTTATTTATTTAATTTTTTACATTCATTTTCACAACATTTTGGGTTCCAAATTTTCTCCTCATTTGTTCGGTCATGTCTGATTCTTCATGTACCCATTTGGAGCTTTCTTGGCAAAGACACTGGAGTAGTTTGCCATTTAATTTTCCATCTCATTTCACAGATGAGGAAATTGAAGAAAACTGAGTTAAGTGACTTGCCCAGGGTAATATAGCTAGTAAGTGTCTGTCTTACATCTTCCTAACTCCAAATCTGGTGCTCTGTATACTCTGCCACCACCTAGTCCACTTACAGATTAGCTAAATATAAGATAGTTAGAGTGGGAGGATAATAGCATCTGCAAAGGTCAGGAAAGTTTTCATGTTAAAACTAGTGCATGAGCTGGGCTTTGAAGCAAAAAGTGATTTATGATGCTAAAATGGGGTGGGAATTTCAGGCATGGGACACTGCTAAGGCAAAGGAATGGAGATAGAAGAGGGGAGAGAAAGACATGATACCAAGGGAAGGGAAATAATACATAATGAAGATAGAAGGATAGTTTGGGGTCAGGAAAGTTGTTACAGTCTTTGGAAGAGTGAGCTCTTAGTATTTTTTTTTCCATTCTATCCATCCAATTGGAAATGCTTCATAGACCACAAGATCACAGATATCCAGGTAAAGGGGACCTTAGCCTCCAGTAACTGACTTGGTAATAGAGTAACAATAATACACTCTCTTTTCTCCAGAAATTTACCTTGTACAGGTCAGAAATAACAGGTCCCCAAAACGTATGGATGACTTAATACTCCAGTCCCAGCGGATGGAGATATTCAATGGTTGGACCATAGAACCATCAAAGAATCAAAATCAACATGATGAGCCACCTAAGTGTCATCTAGGAGTTGACAAGATAAGGACATGTAAAGAAAATGGTTTGCCCCTGTCTTAGATCCCAACTAAGCCAACCATATGTGGCCAGCAATGCTCCAGCCCTACGAACACGCATTGTTGGGGTCGAGAGAAATAACTAGAAAAAGGTACAAGCATTCTGGGGATTTCTGCAGTTTTACATGGATAAGAAAATGTATGTTGAATGTTGTCCCTATATAAGGCATGTTAAGTGTTTTGGACACACTTTAAATGAGATTATTATAGACTGAGAAACTGTGCCTGCCTTAATTAGAAAAAATTTTGGCACTCATACCGGGAAGCTAATTGGCACCATCAAAGCATTGAATGATTCCTAATTTTGCTAGTTAGAGGCACACCTGGTGCCTCTGCCTCTCAATAATATCCAAAGACTTGGGGAGAGAGGATATAAAAAGTAACAGCTGCTGCAGAACAAACATTGCAGGCACACACAGTGTCAGGGAGATATATATGTGTGTGAATCTATGCCTATGTATATAATATATGCACACATGATATATACATATCATCGATATGCAGATATGTACATATATGCATGTATGTATTCATAGGATATGATTTGTTATAGTAGAAAAAAGTGGGATTTGTAGTCAAAGAACCTAAATTTTAAATCCATTTCTGCAACTTATTGATTATGCCATTTCACTCCTGTGGGTGTATGTTTCCTACTCTTTAAAATGAAAGATTTGAATGTATATGATTCTTGAGGGCACTTTCTATCTCTGGCATTCTACATGCTAAGGCCCCTTATGACTTGGATATTCTTTATTCTAAGGGCCCTCCCAACTCTGACACTCCATGTTCTAAGGGTCTTCCCAGCTCTGACACTTCATATTCTAAGGGCCCTCCTAACTGACATTCTATGTTCTAAGGGCCCTCCTAGCTCTGCCATTCTCTGTTCTAAGAACCCTCTTGGCTTTGACATTTTGTTTTCTAAAGTCTCTAAAGACTCAACTAGCTTTAGTATTCAGAATTCTCTGGTAGAACTGTTTGCCTCAGTTTCCTGATCTCTAAAATGGGGATCACAATAACACCTACAAAGAATTTTTTTTTGAGGATAAAATGAGATGCTTTTAAAGTATTTCTAAAAGCTTAAAGCTCTCTATAAAAGCTAACCATGCAGGTCCCTTCTAGCTCTGATATTCTGTGTCCTAAGGTCTCTGACATTCTGTTCTAAGATCTCTCCAAGCCCTGTCACTTATTATGCTATTATCTCTTTTAGCTCCTCCATACCAGGTACTAAGTTTGTTAGAAGCCAGGTCTCCTCTTTGAAATTGCATCCAAAGATTTAGATCTGAAAGGGAAACAGTTTCCCTTCTAGTACAGCCCCCTCATTTTACAGCTATGGGAATTAAAACCAAGATCAGAAAAGGGACCTTTTCCTGGTCACACAGCTGTTACCCAGATCTGCCACCTTCCAATTCAGGGCCTATTGTACATCAGAGGGCTTCTTTCTTCCCATCTCTATGAAGCAGAAAATGTGGGCTAGGTGTTTTCTGAGCTTCCTTTGAGCTCCAATACTTGTGGCCTTTTGTGGGCAGTTCTAACTTCTCAACCACTATTGTTGCTCATTTGTGTCCAACTCTATGTGACCCCATTTTGGGGTGTTCTTGGCAAAGATACTGGAGCATTGCCATTTCCTTCTTCAGATCATTTTACAGAAGAGGAAACTGAGTTAGATGATTTGCCCAGGGTTACACAGCTAAGAAGTGTCTGAGGCCAGATTTGAACACATGAATATGAGTCCGCCTGATTCCAAGCCCAGTCCTCTATGATACCTAGTTGCCCTTTGAACCATTAGAGTTCCCCAAAAGCAAAATAGACTATTTTAAATGAGAGTAGGTTCTTAGCTATTACAGGGAAGGTCAGATGATCACTCATTGGAGATATCGTAGGGGAAATCTCAAATTAAATGCAGGTTGGATGAGATGGACTCTGAAATGCCTTCAAACTATGATTTTGTGAAACATAATATATCTAACCAGTCCAGGTACCAGCCCCTTCAAAGGGTGGTACAAGCAAAGTCACATGTGGCCAGAAAGTCACATATTGAGCCTTAACTAAGATTTGGGGACAGTTCTCACAAGAAGTAAAATCTTGTACCAAAGCCAAATGTCATTGAGAAAGTAAATTTCATATAGCATTTACTGGGTGAATTGTAGAATTCAACAATGGAAGAGGACTATGAATACGCATATATATCCACATTTAATTGTAACCTTCTTTAGGGAAGGGTGATGAAGGTGGGGGAGGGAGGGAGAAAAAAAATAAAGTAAAAAGTGCCTGGCAGAGAACAAAAGAAAGCCTAGAAGGAAACCAAAAGCTGGTCACCTTTGAAAACAATGTGTAATATTTATTACATAGGTTTTCTTCAGATGGAAATTTATTGTTTTATATTGAATTTTTACTGGAAAATACTATTCACATTCAGGGAAAAAATTTGAATGCAGGTCAAGCATGTTATTTTTTTCTTTTTTTTTCTCATGTTTTTTTTTCCTTTTGTTCTGATTCTTATTTCAAAATATGACTAATGTGGATATATGTTTCATATGATTGTACATGTAGATTATCTGATTGTATGACCTCTTGGGGAGGGGAAATGGAGGGAGGGAGAAAAAAAGAGAACTCAAAATCTTATAAAAGTGAATGTTGAAAATTATTTTCACATGTAATTGGAAAAAATAAAATATCATTAAGTAGAAGTTATATTGAATCCTCTCATATTCTGCTGTATGTGGATTTTTTTCTTTTCTCATTTTACATTTAAGTTAAAATGAATAAAAATTATGTGTATGTATATGTATATATATTCTGATAATATTTAATATAAATTTTGGACTTTAATAAAGGTCAGAGTTTGAATTATGAAGAGCCTGGACTTAATAGTTTGATTTTTCTCTGAAGTAAAATCAGAGAATGCTTCTTCCTATATCAACAAAGCCAGATGGGACTGACTTAGCATTCCTTATGAGACCCTTACACTGTCTTGAATAAAGAAAACACAGATATCCTGGGTCATAATTTCAATTGAAACTTTGTCAACTCTGTTAAAAATACCCTTTCCTGTATCAGCAAATTCAAAGACCTTTTTATGACAGGATGCCTACAATCGGAGTGGTGAGATTTTTCTCCTTATCTTGTATCACAGAGATATATGCTATTCACACATCCTGGAATCATAAATTCCTACTGACACTGCTTTGTTAATTGTCTTGTCTCACTAAATTTAGAATTTGTTTAAGAGAGTTCCTTTCTCATGGTAACATGTATTTAAGCCTGACCATTCTTGTACTAAGTCAGTCAGAAACTTTTATATCTGGTTCCATGATCATGTACCATTAACTTAAGGAAATAATAATAAAAATGTATGCATTTAATCTGTTGCTTTTTCTTTAAACTTTCAGGTCAACAATACACACACATATATGTATATCTATATGTATATATAGATCTATGTATAGGCATGCAGGCATGTTTATAAAATGACTC
The DNA here is from genome assembly GCA_028658325.1 of Potorous gilbertii. Lineage (NCBI taxonomy): Eukaryota > Metazoa > Chordata > Mammalia > Diprotodontia > Potoroidae > Potorous > Potorous gilbertii. The sequence goes on along the minus strand of CM053771.1, from coordinate 31,353,527 downwards.
TTCCTTAGAACGTAGAGGTCTTCTAGGCCAGCCTTGCCATTTTACAGAACAAAAGACCAAGGCCCAGAAAGGTTAAGCAACTTGTCCAAAGTCACACAAATAGCTTTGCCAATAATTAAATCCCTGTTCTCTTACTTGAAACCCAACCATTGTCCATTGTGCCATTAACTTTCTTCTATAGTCTTCATATTGGAAAATAAGAAAACTCAAAATAATTATTTTGCAAAGACACCTGGTCTTAGACTCTGAGTTCCTGAGTTCATGTACTTCCTCTAATACTTGTACCTAATAGATTTGTAGTTTCATGTGCAATCATCTTATTTTAGAATTATACTGTTATTACCATTTTACTATTATTGTGGAAATTCTTGGTTTATTCATGAATTAAAAGTAAAATGAATAAAATTTTTAAAAAAGAAAGTTATATAATAACCTTATTATAGATTTAAAAGAAATACCAAGCTATACATAACAGATTTGCAGTTTTGCATACAATCTTTTTTTTTATTTCTACTACATTATTAAAATTTCCTTTTATTTCTTAAATTCAGAATAAATAAATTCTTAAATTCAGAATAAATAATTTCTTAATTTCAGAATAAATAAATTCTTAAATTCAGAATAAATAATTTCTTAATTTCTTAAATTCAGAATAAATAAATTAAATTCAGAATAAATAAAATTGAAGGGAAAACATTAAAAAGGAACAACACTTACTAACTATGTGACCCTGGGCATTTCATTTCTTTTTGCTCTGTCTTATTTTTCTCATCTGTAAAAGGAGATTAATCATCTTTCTTTTCATTTACCTCAGAGGCAAAAAAATGCTTTCCTTCCAGTCACTTCCATTCTATTGGGGGTGACAGCAAGTACATGAATTGGTATACATGAACTAAATACAAACTGGATTAAAAAAGATGGTTCTAATTACCAGGGAAACTAGGAAAAGGTTCCTACAGAAGAGAGAATTTGAGTTGAGATGTGGAGGGAATCAGCACATCTAAGAGATGGAAATGGTAGGGGAAAGCATAAGAGACATAGTGGAATAGCCAGTGAAATTTCGGCATGTCAGTGGGAGATGGAGTATTATGTGCAAGAGATAAATAGGCCAAGATGGCTGAATCCTAACATATTTGGAGAAGAAGGAGAATATAAAGAAGATTGGAAAGATAGAAACTGGTCAGGTTGTACTGAAGGTAACATTGAATACTAAAAAAAAAAGTTATATTCAATTCTGGATATAATGTTGCGTTTATGGAAAAAGGGGTGACATATTATTACCTGAGCTTTAAGAAAATCATTTTGTTACCTGTGGAGAAGCTCCAAATGCCCATATACTTCCCCCTATCTTTGGCCTCTTCTTCACGAATGGGTTAAGAATTCCTTTCCTGCCATGCAGTGTTCACATCTAACTTTTTAATTAAATCAAAGTCTTTGGGAGGGGCCTATGAGACCTCAGAAGGAATGAGTTCACAAGCAGGGATACAATGTCATTAATCTGTTGAAACAGAATATTCTTTTCCAAAACTAGGAGTGCTAAAGGCAGAAATAGCTTTATCTGGCATGAGCCAGAAATTTCTATTTCTGAGGTCTGGAAAATTCCCCCATGCCAAAGATTGATAGCTCCCAATTCTTATGAAAAATGAATCTCTTCTCTGTCTCTAACCTTTCCTTTCCTTTTGGATAAGTCCTTTCATTATCCCTCCTTCTCCATCTTTTTTTTTCCTTTAATATGGAGAGTGGCAATGTGAATATCATCCAGTTACCTAAATTTCTTAAAGGCATTAATTCATCTCTGTGAATGGAGCTAGCTGAAACAATAGGGTGGCATCTACATGACCACTTCAGCCTTTCTGTGGAAAATGCTCCTTGGAGGTCAAAGAAGTCTAAAGAAAGATATTTGTGGTCTGATGTTACTACTACTCTCACTCACTCCCAGGATTCTATACCATAGAACAGTCTAGAAAGGAAATCCTTGGCTGATCACCCACTCTTCTATTGAGGGCTTAAGAGCTATGTTTCCAAAATAGGGCACAGGTTACTTAACTAGGTCAAATGGCTTTTGTACTAGCAAAGGCTTACACTCAAGGATCATCTTTCAGGCAAATGCCTGGATAGATTGTAAAGGGTGGTTAAAAAAAGGGAGGGGGGAGGGATGCAAAATTAGGCTAAGAAAAATGAGATTCTGGTTTTTTTTGAGAAAGTCTGGAATTCACAGGCCATTCATCTGTTCCAGAGAAAACTGGTTGCTTTGGTTAAATCATACTGACTTCTCTGGATGAATGATCCCATGGAAAGGATGGTAAGAGCACCTAACTTCATATCCTGAATCTGTTACTTGCTTTCTGTGTGACCCTGAGTAAACCATGTAACCTTTGTGGGTCTCAATTCGTCATCTGCAAAATAATCTGCTTGGAACAGACAATTTCTAAGTTCCCATCTACCCTGAAATCATAAATTCTGGGATATGTAAAATCATAGAAGCTGTACTAGCTGCTCACTAATCTTTTCAATTAACTTCCAAAACCAAATCTGTCGTATATTCCCATGATCTGTAAAATGAAAAGATTGGCATTTAGAATCCCTTCTAGCTTTTTTTTTCCTCTTTCCCATGAGTCTATAGGTGAAAAGTGACTTGCCAAGGGTCATACAGATAGTAATTGTCAAGTGCCTGAGGCTGGGTTGGAACTCAGGTCCTCCTGACTCCAGGGTTGGTGCTCTATCCCACTGAGCCACCTAGCTGCCCCTCCTTTCTTGTTTTGAAACATGCTTCTATGTTCTGTAATACATAACTTGTTCCTGATATTGTCCATGGTGTGTTGCAATGCTAAAGCTGTGATCTTTTCTTAGGAATCTTCGAAGGAGTGAGGTCCAACTCTGACCTGACGAACCCAAGACTCTGATCCTCAAAATGTGTTCATTGGACTAAATAACTTTTCAAGTCTCTTTTAGTTAGAATTAATGAGTCTGTGAACCTATGTATGGTAGGCATTTTCTAGATATTTCTGCAAAAAGACAAGGCTGCTTTTTTCTTCAAATGTTTCTAAATAACTGCTCTATCTTCATTTCTAACCAACAAAGATATAGGCATTGGCAGAGAAAGGAAATGGAATCCAGTTTGAGAACTATCTTCTCTTTGCTTCAGGATCCTATAAAGGAAACAAGGAGGGGATAGCAGTCAAGGATTATACCTAAGGATGTCTGAATCTCAGTATCTAAATGACATCATGAAGTCATGAAAAAAACACTAGCTTTGGAATTGGTAGACCTGAATTTGAATCCCAATGCTACTACTTGCAACCTATGTGAACACTGGTAAATTGCTTTACTTCATGTGCCTCAGTTTCTTGTTTTGTCAAATAAACTGGTTTATAAGATCTAAATCTGAAAAGAACTTGGAGCCTCTGGTACAAACCCCTAATTTTAAAGATGAGGAAACTGAGGCCGAGGAGATAACACAAGGTTACATCTAGTTATGGTAGTGTTAAGATTCAAATTTATTACATCTAGATCTATGATGCCAAGTATCCTTTTTCATTGAACCACTCTGGGTTCTGATATCTTTATAATATCTTCTAGATATAAATCTATAATGCTCTTCTATATAGCTCTTCAATACCCAGACATTTTGAGTATAAGAACCTCCTTTTTAGATTAAAGTTTTCCCTTAACTTGAAGTGATAATTGTTGCATTATTAATATTTATTGCATAGCAGAAGATACATAATGGCAATAAAGCTATTAGGAATTCACTAATGTTTTAAATGGATTTGTATTTTATCAATTTCAAGAACATAAGGACACACGCAAAATATGATGCATACTAGAAAGTGTGTTGACTTGAAGTAAACTGAGATTCAGATCCTGGGAAACTGACACAGGCAGAAATTAGATGATTTGCCCACAATCATATCTGTAGTGTGCATTTGACACCAGATTTGAAGTCAGATCTTCCCAAATCGAGGATCCAGTCCATTGTTCTACCTAGATGACTCATGTAGAACACAATGTAAATCTATTTGTAGCTAAGTCCTCAGGAGTTGTATGAGACACACATATATTAAAGAACTTTTCTATGTTGGTAAGTGTAAAGAATGGAATTTAAACCCAATTATTCCAGACTCCAAGGCCTGAACTCTTTTTATTGCAATACATTGCTTCTAATATCCTCATATGTTTGAAAAATAGTGATGCATAGGCTTGTGAAAGTCATATAAGTTATTCTGTCTGAACCTTCAGAATAGCTTCTCATACTCCTAGACATCTGTGATCCAGAATTTCAGAATCACTACTCAAAAGCAATTCAGAAAGCATTAGTGTCTTTCCTTGAGTTCCCATCTAACTGACTGGAAGACACAAATCTTCTCTAAAACCTTAATCACACCTTGCCTTTATAGAAGTTTGTTCAACAGCAGTAATAGAAGTTATTATCTGGACTACTTCTCTGGACACTTAATCTTATGCTAACCTTCATGGACTCATTGACTCTCAGAGCTGGAAGAGACCTAAGAACCGAGAAAGTTAGGGCATAAAAGAAATTTGGAAATGTAGATTTAGAGCTAAAAGTGACCTCAGAGTTGATCTTGTACAGACTACTAATTTGGCACTTAATGAAACTAAAACCTTGGGTAATAAAAGTAATTGGTCAAGGGCTCCTAGACAGAGTTGGGATGGAACAGAGAAAGACAAAGTCAGGAGGGACCATAGAATATAAAATGACAGAGATGGAAGGGACTTTGAAGCAGAGAATGTCAGAACTGAAAGGTTCCCTGAAAGTATGTGGTATCAGAGCCGGGTTGATTCAAAGAACTTATAATGTCAGACTTGGGAGGAGCCTTAGAATATACAAGGTTGAATCTAAAATGGAATTTGGGAGTCATTTAGTCCAAATACCTTGTTAACAGATGAAGAAACTGAGACAAGAAACTGAGAAAATTGAGGCAGATTTAATGACTTGTGTAAAGTCAAATGGCTAGTAAGTGACAATACCAAAACTATCCAGTATAAAGGTCCACTTTATTTTTGTTTACCTTTGTATAATATACATTTCACTTAAATGTTTAACATGTAAATATATGTCTCCCCTACTGAATTATCAGTCAAAAAGTTCTGAAAAACAGAGGCTTACCTGTGACCCTTCTCTACAGTGCCCCATAGAACAGGGATGGGTACATTGTAGAAGGTCCATAAAACATCTCAAATGAAGTGAATGAATGAACCAGCATTTGGCTAAAATCAACCTCCGGGTAACATAACATCCAGGGCCAGTTAACTTCACACTCCTCTAAATCACTTAGCATAACATTGAGTTTCAAGTGAAAAAGGAGACAGTAAGCTTTGTTCAAATGAATTTCCACCTACAAAAATGTAATCAACATAATAGTACTTTGGCCATGTTGTTAGATGGGAGCTTTTTTGCTTCCGAATGAATGCAGAGGAGGCATCTTATTACTTTAGAGTGAAGAGACTACTTTTATTCTCTCCCCCAATAAGTTGGGGAGGGGAGGAAATGGGAATGTCTGAAAGGAAAACACTAAAGGGATGGCAATTTTTAAAGAAACAAGAGATTAGCCTGAGGGAGGCTTCACTTGTTTTCTTTCCTTATCCCCTCCTCTTTCACATATGGTATTTTATGTATTGCATTTTCTCCCCAATGTTTTATTATTCCCCATCAATTATGCAGGCAGGGCCTATTCACAAAGTATTTTGGTGAGGAGAGATTTTGTTATGGGTGCTTTCATATGTAAAATGTGTATTTCAAAGATGGGAGTGAACTGCAGTGGTTACTAGAAATAGGGTGGCAGCCATGGATGTCAGCATCTAATAAGAGATGGGCTGACCTAGATTCGATAATAGATGCTATCTTGGGTCTCCCCCCCACCCCAGATTCTGTGGACTAAGATGTACTTTTGGTCTTTGAATCAATTCCTGGGATATCTGTACAGGATTCAGGTGGTTAGAGTCACACAGCATGATGGAGAGAGATGCTAAGAAAAGCAGACAAATAGAAGAGTCAATTGGAAGAGGGAGAGGTGGGGAAAACAAAGTTTTCTGTAATGTTTCCAGGCTTTGATTTATTGCTATATTCAAGGATTAATTATAGCCTGAGGTCTCTGAAATGAAGAAAAAAAGCCTTGACAATGTGACAATTACACATCTGGAAGACACACAGCTGCTCCTGTTTAGGAAGGCTGCCCTCATCTCAGGCTCCCTGCACTAAAGCAAATGGTCTTTCCTTGCAGGCCGTCTCTGGGGGCCAGAGAGACATAAGCATTTGGAACATCATTAGTATCTTTTTTTTCTTAGTCTTCTTCTTCTGCTTTTTTAAATCCCTATGGATCCTAGGGAGAAAATCACATTCTCTCTATGGATGGCATCTGTGGCTACAGTTTTTTAAATGAAGATATACAGCCAATGGTCTCTGGTCCCCGCTCAAGGTAACCTCTGCTGACTCATTATATGTTTAATAAGATCTCTTGGAGAGGCAATGAAAAATGGCTTTGTGCTGAGATGCAAGCGTGGCTGAGATAAGGAGGAGGAAGGGAATTTATTCTAGGCAGAGACAATGAGATTCTGTCACCCACCCCCCACTCCTGACCCATTATTGGAATCCAAGGCCTCAACAAGCTAACAGCCTTAGGTACCAAGGACAGCAGCAGCAAAATAACAGCGAAGAAGACCCAGGGTCAGTAGTAATAAAACGACCCTCCATTTAGTTGCTGCTGACAGAGAGATGGCTGAAATGAACTCTACAGGGTTCATGACCACTTTCCCTCCAAGTTTTGGAGAATGGTACTCTTGGGGAGGTAAGCTTATACTTTGCTGACTGCAAGGAATCTTAGGATAACAGTTCAGAAAACACTGAACGTGCATTGCAGGTACCTGAGTAGTTATAGCAATGGGAATGTAACCATTCAACAAACCAACATTTCTCTCATGACTATCATGTGCTTAGCACTGTGTCTGACATGACTGAAGATATAAAGGATTAGAAAGTGTTGTCCTAACTCTCAAAGAGCATGTAATAACATAAGATTTGGACTTGGGAAGGAACTTACAGGTCCCCAATCCATCAATTTACATGAGGCAATAAATTGAGACCCAGGGAGATAACAATGACAACATAGTGAACATGACGATGATAACAGCAATTTAATCAGGTTTGATTCATGATATCAGAGGAATCAATGGTATCATTTTTAGGTGATGATTTTTCCATGATAATAGCAATTATACAGCAAAGTAAAATGCGTGTTCTTTGTAGGTAGGCACTATTTACTTTTGTCTTTGAATCCCAGTTGCCTAGAACTGTGACTGTTGCATTATTATGGTTTTTGCTATTATTTTAAATAGAAAAGTTTTGACTGGTTGCTCTGTATGTCAGTGATTAATAAATCCTTTAATTGAATATATTTATAAAATTTAATATTACAGGCTGGCAATGTCAAAGACCTCAAGTCATAAGTGACCTTCTAGGTCATCCAATTTAGTTCCCTCGTTTTGCAGATGAGGAACCTGAGGCCCGGGGAAGTTAAGTGATTTGTCCAAGGTCATATAGTTAATGTGTCAGAGTTGGGAGTTCAACTTATACCCTCTGATTCTAGTGCTATTAAGCTATAAATAAGTGTGACACATAGGCATAACCCTCAAGGAGTTTACTAAAATATAGGATTTAGAGCGAAAAGTAATCTTGTCATTTATCCAATCCAAATTTCTGATTGTACACATGAAAATAAAGAGACACAGAGACGTTACATAACAATAGCAACACTAGCAACAACAACACTGGATGTAATAATGTTGGTAGTAGTAGTAGTAGTAGTAGTAGAAGCAATAATAGTGGTAATGTAGTAGTAGTAGTAGTAGTAGTAGTAGTAGTAGTAGTAGTAGTGGTAGTAGTAGTAGTAGTAGTGGTAGTGGTAGTGGTAGTGGTAGTAGTAGTGGTGGTAGGAATGATGGTACTGGTGGTGGTAGTGGGGTGTGGGAGGTAATACTACCAGTGATGGTGATGGTGGTGCTAGTGCTAGTGCTGCTGGTGGTGGTGATGGTAGTGGTAGAAGTAGTAATCACCTTCAAGACCTAACCCATTGTAAACGCCATGTGCAGTGAAGCAGATAATACAGAAGATATATGGCAACATGATATACAGATAAGGTATCACATTCCTGTTCTGGCATCTCTGAAGGCTGGATGGAAACTCGGAAACATTGGTATAATGGGGTCTGATGATACGACAGATAATAATGCTGATAATATACCAAAAGCTGACTATCCTCCATAAATCACAGGGTGGCAAACTCCTTTACAACAAATACAAATACACAAATGTCTTTCAAAATTGTACCAAGAAAGTGTACTGGAACTATAGCCCATAAGTTCTGGTACATACAAATCTAAAATCTAAATCTAAAATCTCAAACAAATGCTTGTTAATTTTTTAATAATTACCATAGTGGACACTTATAATGACCAAACCATATGGAAGGACAAGTTCTCAAAAATACACAGATTCAGAGGAAGGAATCAAGGCCAAGTGCGGACAGGAAAATGTATAATTTATTCCATCAAACTTTCTGATAGTTGAATTGTCCCAAATATGCTTTGATAGTGTCTATAAAATCTGTACTTACACGCCAGCACTTTATTTCAATAAGTAAAAATCATTTATGCATCTAGTTTCATGATAGTCCAATGATCATTAAATATAAAATAACATTAGGATGATTACTTGATTCTAAAGCATTTATATCTGAATACCTTCAAATGTAAGATGGGAAGAGACATTAATGATGATGACAGCAACAACAGGATGTAGCTACTTGACCATGGACTGTTTCTGCCTGAACTCCCTCAAATATAAGATGAAAAGAATGACATCAATGATGACGACAACTGTATCAATAATTACAGCTACTTCAAAGCTCAAGCTCTTTTCCATGTCATGGGAGTGGAAAGAAATGGTCCACTAATCAGATGCCATCTAGGGTAATGTCCAGGGAAGATTTTATCAGCCCTTAGACTGTTCAGTTAGCTGTGGAAATCCGATCAGAACTCTAAAAACTGATCCATTGGGATCTGGCAATGGCCAGGACACTGTACAGTATGCTGTACCTGTTTTTTATGAATCTAGGAAATAAAGGAAACAACATAGGGTTACCAACAGGTCCTACAAACTCTTTTATAAATAAACTTGACACAGAGAACACTAGAATTAGTAGTATTTCTTTGTATACTGATATCACCCAATCAGTCTAATATCAATCCTACTAATACATAGGAAAAAATACATTGAACAATATAGAAATACCAATACCTCAGCTATTTCAAATGTTTCAGTGTAGATGGAACTCATCACTAAAACAGCCAAATACTAACTGAGCATCAATGGCATAAAAATAGCAATACTTTTATTTTGTACCAGTGCCATCTTATAATAGAATAAAAACATTCCTTAATGGTTATAGCTCTAAGATTGATACTATTTTATTTTTGTCAAAGATATTCTTGGTAGGTTCAGGGAGGAGTCAAGATGACGGAGTAGGAAGATTCAAATATGCTACCTCCGAACCCACAGCCTATAAATTACCTGTTAAAAGGAACTCCCAACAAATTCTGGAGCAGTGGAAGCCGCACAACAATGGAGTGGAGGAGATTTCTGTTCCAGAGAGCCCTGAAAAACCCACACCAAAGGTCCATCACACACTGGACCAGAGCAGAGCCCAGCCCTGCCTTGGCCTCGCGGCCCTGAGAGGAGCAGATCTGAGTAGGCCTCAGGGATGGAATCTCCAGCAGCCACAAAGGTCCCTCCAACCACAGGCACTACAGGTCAGTGAGAGAGACTTTTGAGCTGACTGAGAATAGATCAGGGTGTCTCCATAACTCAGGCCCCCTCAGGAGGCAGCAGCAGAGACAGCAGCAGTCAGGGGCTCCCAGAGCAGGATTCATGATTGAAGGTCTCCATGTAAACCCCCTGAGGGAACTGAGCCTGGGAGGTGGCCATGCCCCCACCTGAAAACCTGAATTTAATAATAGCATGAATAGCAGCCTTGAGGCTGGGGAGCAGTATTTGAATCTCAGACCCAGCACTAGCTGGGCTGACCTAGAGGTGAGGCAGGGGTGGAGAGGAATCTCAGAAGTCAAGTAACTGGCTGGGAAAATGCCCAGAAAAGGGAAAAAATTAAGACGATAGAAGGTTACTTTCTTGTTGAGGAGATGTTTCCTCCTTTCCTTTCTGATGAGGAAGAACAATGCTTATCATCAGGGAAAGACATAGAAGTCAAGACCTGTGTATCCCAAACATCTGAAATAGATATCCAATGGGCTCAGGCCATGGAAGAGCTCAAAAAGGATTTTGAAAATCAGGATAGACAGGTGGAGGAAAAACTAGGAAGAGAAATGAGATTCAAGAAAATCATAAAAAACAGGTCAATACCTTGATAAAGGAGACCCAAAAAAATGCTGAAGAAAATAATACC
>CM053771.1:31321834-31342552 GCA_028658325.1 Potorous gilbertii | reverse complement strand
AGATAAGCAGGGTGGGGGGGATGATGAAAGGGAGGGCAATGGGAGGAGGGAGCAATTTGAAGTCAACACTCTTGGGGAGGGACAGGATGAAAAGAGAGAATAGAAGCAATGGGGGGCAGGATAGAATCGAGGGAAATATAGTTAGTCTTATACAACATGACTATTATGGAAGTCATTTGCAAAACTACACAGATATGGCCTATATTATTGCCCACCTTCTCAAAGAGAATAGATGGGGAGGGAGGGATGGGGAGCAGTTGGAACTCAAAGTTTTAGGAACAACTATTAAGTATTGTTCTTGCTACTAGAAAATAAGAACTACAGGTAATGGGGAATAGAAAGTTATCTGGCCCTATAGGACAAAAGAGAAGATGGGGACAAGAGAAGGGAGGGATGATAGAAGAGAGGGCAGATTGGTGATAATGGAAATTAGAATACTTGGTGTATTGGAGTGGGGGGATGGGGCAAATGGGGAGAAAATGTGGAACCCAAAATTTTGTAAAAATGAATGTAAATTTAAATAAATAAATTTATATTTTAAAAAAATAGATATTCTCAAGTCTAAGTTATAAAACAAGGTATGGCAAATCATTGTAGGCAGTCTTAAAAAATAACCTAGATAAGATAAAATGATTACAAGAACTGGAGCAACTTAAATCTGAAGAGAGAAACTTAAGAATTAGAAGACAATGGAAATTTGCAGCTAATACATACTTCAGAAATATTACCTAGTAATGAAATGGTAGGTAAAAATAATGCCAATATCTTGAAGAGGAAATAGACATATTTAGAATGGAATTTTTAGTAGAAATTTTTTAAAGTTTTAGTTTCATAAATCCAATTAATAGATCAAACATATAAAAAAAATTTAATTTTTAAACTGGCAACCCCTGTAATAGAGGCATTGACTAAGATGCTCACTTATGGCTCAGTTATGTCCTTCATAATAGATATATGCACGTGTATACACATGTGTGTAAATGTACATATACATATGCTACAGAAACACATATGTATATGCATGCATGTGAGTATGTATATGTGTGTTAGTGCACACATACACCTTTGGGAAATCTAGAATTTTAGAACACTTACTGTCTATTTGGAGGCTTGTTTTTAGTTTTAAAACTTGCCAATAAAGCAATTTCAGAGATAATTGCTGCCAAACCTGGAATATATTAAAGAAGCATTGTAAATTTATTATGGCTGACCTACTCTTAAATCCATTGGTATCATGTCTGATTATAACTAAATGTGGTTCTCAACTCTAAGAGGGAGTAGTAACAAAAAACTGTATTAAATATTTGATGTACATAGATGACATTTTCATATCCCTCCATTGAAAAATACATTAAATAACAGTCATCTCATGGGAAATTTCTCTAGTGATATAGATATTTCACTTGAAATAGACACTTGTAAGATTCTTAAAGGGTGCCAAGGAATAATTCATGAATGGAAGTTTCAATATTGAATCCAAAGGTCAAATTTAAACACCCAATGAAGGTGAGGTTTACAAGATTGTTGATTTTCTCCAGGGAAGACAAATCAAGCACAAGGCAATTATAAGTATGCCATAAGTATATGTTATGAACTACCATCATGAGATGGAGCTTAATGAGAACATAAAGCAATCAACACCTATGTAATATCATTCTTAATAATACTTTTGACAAGCAAAATGGGAAATAGGTGTCTTAGGTGTCCAAACAAAAACCCAGGCATTGTTACAAAACACAGGGCTGCAAAAGGGGTACTATGAAAAAATAGTGAATATTTTCATCATAAAAAGTGAAAAAGAGAACCATCATTCTAATATCTTACAGAAATATTTCAGGAGAAAGTAGACCTCTTCAGGAACCAGAAAGCAATGCTGACAATAGATATACGAGAATAAATTTTTCAAGTATCATCATAAATGGTTTATCTCTGCATAAAGTCTATAAAATGGTCAAGATACAAGTATGGGATGAAAAAGCTGCCTCCAGGTTATATACACATGACCTAGCCAAAGACCTGATGATACAGAAGGGTAGATCACATCCTTGACTCGTGGACATCATTACAAAAACAGAGGGATTCTGAAGATCAGCTCATCAACACCGAAGATTGTGAATTTTTAGATTCTCTTAGTTACTTAGAAAGATATTATCAGGTAGTTAGAAATATGCATCCAAAACTCTATCTAACCTAAACTAACATATACCCAATATACCCAATATCCATACTATAAACAATAGAAAAAGTCACAAAATGCCCTTGACAATTCAACACAAAAACTACTGGAACCTGAAAAACATGACAGACTAAATAGTTGACTACAGCCATCTGCTAAAATCATTGATCCATTTAAACTAAAGTAAAAATAAAAATGTTACCATAATGAATATTCATAATCTCCACATCTACTGAAAGGAAATATGAAGAAATTAAAATATAAATCAAGAATGGAAAAAAAAATGAAGCTTTAATGGGAACAAGATGAAGTTCATGTCATTTCCAATGCTTTCAAGTGAGTCTGTAGTAATGAACTAGTCTGGTATTTCAATATTCTTATTTGATTATTTTTTTAAACCATTCACTTTATCCAGCCACCTGTCCTCAGACGATTTCTGTGCTTGTCAGGAAAGGGGTAGAGAATTGGAAAATAGTGGTTAGAAGTAGGAATGGTATGGTAAAAATTACACTTGGAGTCAGAGAACCTGAGTTTAAATATCTTTGCTACCTTTCATGATACTTTTGCCAGGATATTCCATGCCTCTGGATCTCAGTTTCCTTTTTCTATACAATGAAATAGATAGGGTGAAAGACCTCTAAAATCCCTCGCATCATCCAAATTGATATTTATAGAGCACTTTATAGTTCTTAAGAGGGAGGTATATATGTGTGTGTATAAAAGTCCTCAAATATGGCCTTATGACTGAATTCAAACTTCACAGAAGAAATCCTTTTAATAAAAGAATATGTTCTGTGAAACTTTAACTCAGTCAAATGGCTGTACCCAAAGACCTAAGAGGCACATGTGGCCTCAAGGCAGCAGATTCCTCACCCCTGCCTTCAAGAGTTCAAGGACACTTCTGTCTCTATAAAGGTAAAGAAAATAGATGGTGCTGGGACAATCACAGGTCGGGTCAGGGGTAGGGGGAGGAAGGTGGTCTCTCTCAGTCAGTGTTGGCAAGATTCTTGCCAGAGTCCTCCTTAATAGGCTGATCCTTCACCTGGAAGCTGTTCATCTGCCTAAGAACCAGTGTGGCTTCAGAAAGGGCAGGGAAATGATTGATAGGGTGATTGGTGCCAGACAACTGCAGAAATGCTAGGGGCATAAGAGATGTCTGTACACAATGTTTGTAGATCTGACCAAGGCTTTTGGTAAAATTAAGTGAAAATTTGCTTGCCTGGAGATGTTCATCAGCATTGAACATCAGTTTCATGATGGAATGCTTGCCCAGGTTCTGGATAAGGGGCAATGCTCTCACACTTTTCTACTACCAATGGAGTGAAAAAGGATGTATGTTTGCTCCCATGCTTTTCAGCATGATGTTTTCAGTCATATTATCACATGGTTTCATTTTGGATGAACATGGCAACAAAGTCAGCTACCAAACTAATGGTAAATTCTTCAACTTGAAAAGACTACAAGGCAAGACTGAAGTATTGGTACATGATTTTCTTTTTGCAGATGGTTATGCACTCAATGCAGCCTCTGAAGTTGAGATGAAACAAGTAGGGATCAATTTTCTGCTGCTTGTACTAATCTTAGCCTAACAATTAATACCAAGAAAACATAGGTGCTCCATCAGCCACCACAACACCATCTGTTCATTAAAGTGAATGGAGAAGTTTTGAATGCTGTGGATAAGTTCACTTACTTTGATAGTGTACTCTCCAGGGATGTACACATTGGTGATGAGATTGCCATACACATTACTAGAGCTAGTTCAGTGTTTGAAGGTGGGGGGGTTTGAAGGAATTTTTGGGAGAGAAGAGGTATTACACGGATTACCAAATGAAAGGTTTAGTGCTATGCCAGAAAACTGAATCACTTCCATTTGAATTGTCTTAGGAAGATTCTAAAGATCAACTGACAGAATAAGATAGCATACACTGAGGTTCTTTCTCAAACTAAACTACCAAGTATTCAAACTCTCCTGCAGGGAGTGCAACTCTCAAATGCCAAAGGTATACATGAATAAAAGACATGGAGAACTCCCTCAGGGCAAGTGCTCAAAGGGTGGTGAGAAAAAGCTATACAAGGACACTCTCAAGGTCTTTCTCAAGAACTCTGGAATTGCTTGTATGACATAGGAGACACTAGCATAGAACTTCCCAACATGGCATGCCCTCATCAGAGATGGTGCTATGCTCTGTAAGCAAAACAGAATTGAAGAAACTCAAAAGAGATATGAGGTGTGCAAATTTAGAAAATCTGCCTCAAATATTCAAATGGATTTTTTCTTCCTGACCTGTGGTAGAGCATTCCAAGTTCACATTCATCTGGTCAACCACAGTAGGACACACTGTAACTTGACTCTAGCATAGTGATGTAATTTTGGCCTTCCTACAGAATGAAGGACAACCACAAATATACACATGTATATACATGTACATGTACATACATTGTATACATACACATAGATGCACATGTGTATGTGTGTGTGTATATATATATATATATATAAGAATATGCATATGTGTGTATGTAAAATCTCCTCTGATACTCTCAGCAAATTTGTTAGGTAATTTAATTATGTGTGTTTTCAAAGCTGATAACAGTAGTAAGTATCAGAGCTGGGATTTAAATCCACATCCTCTGACTCGAAATCCAGAGTAATCCATGAAGAAATTCATTAAATAAGAAAAGCAAAAAATGCAGGGCAGAGCTTGGCAATATGAACTGTATGAGTTCAGAGGGGACATAGAATTTAATATTAAAGAAATCATGCCTGATTTTCTTCAAGATATTTTCTGATCTGACTGATAGAGAAAGGAGAAAATGTGGAGGAAGGAAACAAGAATTTCTTAAGTGCCTACTCTGTGCCAGTACTTCTTAGCATTGAGATGAATGTTTCACAAATATTATTGGATTGGTCCTCCCAATAATCCTGTAAAGTAGGTACTATCATGATCCCCATTTTACAGATGAGGAAATGGAGTCTGTTGGAAGTTAAGTGGCTCACCTAGGGTAGTATAGTTGGTAAGTATCTAAGTTTGGGTTTGAAGTCAAGTGCTTCATGTATTGTGCCACCTGACTGCCTCTAAGTGATTCTCTATTACATTTTCATTTGGATTTATCATCAATGGACATTTCATTCCAACAAATGACAGAATTAACTCTTTTGCATGGGTAGATTCCATTTTTGTCTAATCAGCTAACCCTCTGGCTCCTCCCAGCAATTTTTCACTTGACTGTTCCTTAGGTGATCAAAATCTCAGAATATTACTGTTGAAAAAGGCTCTTGAGATTATTCAGTTCAATGAGTAATTGAACCAGAATTGTCTTTATATCTTAGTAGAGGTCATCTAGCCCCTGCTTAAAGATACTTAATAAAAGGCAATTCACCACCATATACAGTAGCCCATTCTACTTTGTGATAGAGTTCCTTGATTTTATTTTTTTCTCCACTGACAGTAAGTCTAAATCTAACTCTCTGAATCCCCCATCAACTGGAAAAGTGGAACAAATCTAATGTCTCTTCCAAATTACAGCCCTTCAAATACTCAAAGATAATTCTTCTGTCTCCATGAGTCTTACCTTTTCCAGGCTTATTATCTTAGTTATACCAACTGATCTTCATATATAATGCCTATCACTCATTCTGAGCTCACTTGTCCAACTCATACAGTGACATTTTGAGTGCCCTGAGGACAATGACTACTTTAAATCTCCAGATTCCTAGGGGTAACCTTGAAGGGATGGGATTTCTAGAGTGATTCCCCACATGTGGCTCATTCATATTGGGTCCCCAGAGGGATGGTTACTAAAGTTACAGGGGTAAACTTATGAGTCATTAAAACACTATTGTGCTTCTGTTAAATAGTCAGCTAGCTAAACTGGTTCCTTAGTAGCCACAAAGTATTTTCCCCAACACAGAGAAAGTACATTTTCACAAATCATCCTAAATCCAGCAAGGGGGCAGAGTTCTCAGAGAAGAGTAGGAGTGAGGCACCAATGTAAGTAACATATATGGATAAGCTGACTCAGAATTCCACAAATGAAGGGATGTGACTTACTTTTTCTCTCTAGAGAGACCTCATGAAGATCACTGCATGACATGGGGTTCATGATGTTGAAACTGCAATGCTGCTCAGCTGGACGGGCTTTCCTCAAGATATAGAGTATAGGTAAATAATAACTGCCAAGCAAAATTTGATTCTTCTTCCTTGTGTTGTCTCAAATGTGTAGACTAATCTGTTATTGGATTAGGTTACACCATTGCTGGGCCGCCTCCTCGTTAACTCTACTGCTGCTGCCCTTGGTTGTGCAGTCATTGGTTAGTGGCTTCCAAAAAGGACAGTGAAGGCCTCTGTCTTTCTGGTTAGCTGCTTCCCAGCTGGGTCAAGCAGATTCTTGGCCTTTGACCTTTCCTTGGGGTGAAGAATTGCTTTAAGAAAAAATAAAAAAGTTTCCTGGACTGACTCTTCCATGAGCAGTATCAGTTTTATTCATTTTTTATTGTTTTACCTCTAGCTTATGGTATAACTAGGTGGGACTACCATCTCTTTAGCTGAGGTATCAGTTGTGATCTTTTCACCTTGAATGCTATAGAACGCTTTAGCAAGGGCACTTTAATTCATTATCAGTGGACACAGTCTCTGAAGCTGCCATCATTCGCAGGTGATTGTAGATACAGTCACCAGACCATTACCAGACAATTGAAAGAAGGAACCCTAGACTAATATAGATTGTCTTTCTATATTAGTCTAGGGTTCCTTCTTTCAATTGTCTGGTAATGGTCTGGTGACCATATCTATTGCCTTCAATCACTAACAAGACTTCTGATGGGAATTCTGCCTTTCCTGCACTCACACAGCCTCCTGGACATTGAACATTTTTTTTTAATTTTTCATTAAACACAAAAGGGAAAAAAATAAAGAAAAAATAAACAAGTGCAATATATCCTTATGAACAATATTTTGTGAAGGAAAAAAACCACAACAACATACTTGACAATGATTCCTCTCCACCCAATAGCCTTCACCAGCTTGCACTCCTCACCAAAAAGGAAAAGAGGCTGAATGATAACTGGTATCTTGTCTCTTTTGTATATAAAATCAATTTTGGCCAAATACTTCTTGACTCATTTTTCCTTATAGCTCTGTAGCCAATGAGAGGACTTCATCATGGCCCCGTGAGCAGCCCTTCATGCATTTACAGATGGGAACAAGTGTCCAGACTTTCACATGTTGATTTGGAACTAGACAGAAAATATCTGTGCATATTCTAGGCAGCGGGGTGGTGCAATGGATAGAATACCTGATCTGTAGTCAGAAAAATTTGCCCTCAAATCTACCCTCAGAGTCTTACCTGGTGTGTGACAAGAGAAATGCCACTTAAATCTCTGTCTGCCTCACTTTCCTCATCTGAAAATCAAAGATAATAATAGCACCTATCTCCTGCAGTTGTTGTGAGGATAGAGCAAAATAGTATCTATCAAGCATGTTGTAAACCTTAAAGTCCTAAATAAATCTTAGTTATCATCACCACCACCATGACCAACATCATCATCAAATTTCACCAGAAAGGGAAAAACTTATACATGCTATAAGAAGTTGGCCCTCTTTAGATAATCCTGTCTTTCTCTTGTTAAGTATGTAAGAATAAGAAAAAAAGATAAAATTAGTGAGCTAGTAAAAAAAGAGAACATATTTAAATTTTAAATATTATCCACGCTTCTTTGTACATTTATGGATACATAATTTGATTAAAATAATGTATACACAAACCCATACTACAACCCTTCTATAATTGTCAAAATTCCTGTGCCTTTATTTCTTTATTGCTCTGTTCTTTGGCATAATTCTATTGTTAGATGATTAGATATTGTATTTTCCCCCAAGTACCTGTAAAAAGAAATTTTAACATTAATTATGTTTTATTTTGAGCTCCAAAAATCTTTCATTTCCTTCTTGTCCTCACCTCTCCAACCCATTGAGATGGCAAGCAATTCTACATGGTTTATAAATGTGTAGTCCTACAAGAGTACAATATATATTTCCATGAAAATCATATTTTGAAAGAAAACAGAGCAAATGAGAAAAATAAAGCAAAGAAAGAATATGCTTCAATCTACACTCAGATTTCATTAATTTTTTCCTCTGGGGGGAGATAGCATTTTTCATCATAAGTCCCTAGGAATTATCTTGAATCACTGTATCTTTGAGAATAGCTAAGTCATTAGCAGTTGATAATTATAAAATATTGCTGTTCTTATGTACAATGTTCTCCTGGTTCTGCTCATTCACTTTGCATCAGTTTATGTAAGTCCAGTTTTTTTCTGGGTGCACCCTGCTCATCATTTCTTTTCTTCTTTTGTTTTTGCTAATTTTCTATTTATTTAGTATTTATTTTTTCCCAGCTACATGTAAAAACAATCTTTTGCATTTGCTTTTAAAACTTTGACTTCCAAATTCTCTCCCTGCACCCACCCACATTGAGATAGTAAGCAATCCTTATGTATAATCATGCAATGCTTATCCATGATAGTCATATTATGAAAGAAAACATAGAAAACTCAAGAAAAAAGTAGTGTATTTTAATCTCTGTTCAGATACTATCAATTTTTTCTCTGGAGATTGATGGCATTTTTCATTCTAAGTTCTTCAGAGTTGTCGTACATCATTGTATTGCTGAGAATAGCCAAGTTGTTTATAGCTGATTATTTTAGGATATTGCTATTAATTTGTATCTAGTATATTTCACTTTACATCTACTCATACAAGTCTTAACAAGTTCATTCCAAAAGTATCCAGCTCATCACTTCTCCCAGTACAAGAGTATTCCATCAGAACTACATACCACAACTTGTTCAGCCATTCACCAATTGATGGGCATCCCCTCATTTACCAATTCTTTACCCCCAGAAAAAGTGCAGCTATAAATATTCCTGTCCATATAAGTCCTTTTCCATTTTCTCTTTTATCACTTTTGAAAAACAGACACAGTAATGGTACTGCTAGGTCAAAGGGTATTCCTATTTGTATAGCCCTTTAGGCATAGTTCCAAGTTGCTCTGTGGAATGATTCAAATCAGTTCACAGCTCCAACAATAGTATGTAAATGTCTCTTCTTTCCCACATCTCCTCCCACATTTGTCACTTACCTTTTCTGTCCCATTTTCCAATCTAGTATGTATGAAGTAGTACCTCAGAATTGTTTTAAGTTTCATTTCTCCAATCTGGCCCCCCCACCCCCTGCTTCTCTCCTCACATTCCCTTACCCCTTTTCCCTTCTGTTTTCCTGTAGGATAAGAAAAATTTCTATACCCCATTGCCTAAGTATCTTAATTCCACAGTTACATTTAAAAACAATTTTTAACATTCTTTCAAAAAGTTTGAGTTCCAATTTTTCTCCCTTTCTTCCTCCCCAAACTCCATTGGAAAAACAAGCAATTCAATATAAGATATACATGTGTAGTCATACAAAATAATTCCATAATAGTCATGGTGTGAGACTAATTTTCCTCTATTCTATCCCACCCCCAATTTATTCTATTTTGTCCTTTCACTCTGTCCCTACTCAAAAGTGTTCACTTCTGACTACCCCCTCTCCCAATCAGCCCTTTCTTCTGTCACCCCCTCCCCCACTTATTCCCTTCCTTCTTTCTTTACTGAAGGGTAAGATAGATTTCTATACTTACTTGAGTGTATGTTACTACCTCTTTCAGCCAATTCTGATGAGAATTAGGTCTGTTCATTCCCTCTCACCTCCCCCATCTTCCTCTTCACCATAAAAGCTTTTGCTTGCCTCTTTTATGTGAGATAATTTACCCCATTCTACCTCACCCTTTCTCTTTCTCCCAGTACATTCTTCTCTCACCCTTTAATTTTAATTTTAGATATCAACCCTTCATACTCAATTCACACCTGTGTCATCTGTCTATTTGTGTGTGTGTGTGTATGTGTGTGTATATATATATATTCCTTCTTACCATCATAATAATGAGAAAGTGAGTAACATATCATGTTTTCATGTAAGAATGTAAGCAATTTAACTTTATTAAGTCCCTTATGATTTTTCTGTCCTATTTATCTTTTCGTGCTTGTCTTGAGTCTAGTATTTGAAAATCAAATATTCTATTAAGCTCTGATCTTTTCTCAAGACTATATGAAATTCCTTATCTCATTGAATGTCAATTTTATTTTCCTTTCATGAATTATACTCAGTTTTGCTGGGTAGGTGATTCCTGGTTTTAACCCTAACTCTGACCTCCATATTATCATTTTCCTAGTGTTTTGTCCCTTAACATAGAGGATGCTAAATTATGTGCTATCCTGATTGTAGTTCCACAGTACTTGAATTGTTTCTTTCTTGTTGCTCTCAATATTTTCTCTTTGTCCTGGGAACTCTGGAATTTGGCTTTAATATTCCTGAGATTTTTCATTTTGGAATCTCTTTAAGGCAGTGATTCTATTTCTATTTTACCCTCTAGTTTTGGAATATCAGGGCAGTTTTCATTCATAATTTCTGGAAAGAAGGTGTGTAGGCTTTTTCCCATGGATCTATTTTTTAGGTTAGCTGATTTTCCCAGTGAGGTATTTCACATTGTCTTCTATTTTTTTTATTATTTTAGTTTTGTTTTATAATTTCCTGATTTCTCATAGAGTCATTAGCTTCCATTTGCTCCATTACAATTTTTAGAGAATTTATTTTTCAGTAAGATTTTGGACTTCTTTTTCCATTTGGTCAATTCTACTCACTGACTTTTTAGAGCTTTTTTCCCATTTGATCTAGTCTATTTTTAAGGTGTTATTTTCTTCAGCATTTTGGGGGTCACCTTTACCAAACTGTTGACTCATTTTTCATAATTTTTTGCATCACTCTCATTTCTCTTTCCAGGTTTTCCTCTACTCTTATTTGATTTACAAAGTCCTTTTGAGCTCTTCCATGACCTGAGACCAATTCATATTTTTTCTTGGAGGCTTTGGATGTGGGAGCTTTGACTTTATTGTCTTCATCTGAGTGTATGTTTTCATCTTCCTTGTCACCAAAGTAAGTTCTATAGTCAGAGCTGGTATTTTTCCTATTATTGGCTCATTTTCTCAGCTATTCTGCAACTGAAATGTTTTAAGAAGGTTGCCTAGGGCACTGAGATTTCAAGTCACTTGCTCAGTTACAAAACCAGTATATCTCAGAAACTAAGTCTGAATACAGGTTTTCTTAATACATAAGTGGGAGATTAATGTGCTATCTATTATATCTGAGAAGAAAACTGACTAATTCAGAGTTATAGAATAACTCTATAGAAAGGAGCAAGCTTTGGATTCAAAATCATATAAAACTGATTCCTGTGCTACCATTCTAGATACAATTTCTAATACTATTTTAAAATTATCTAATCATTTTTCAAATGTCTGGATAATTCAAAATCTGTGCAAGTAGGGGGAGGGGGGACCAAGTAGAAAACAAAAATGGAAGGGAGCTAGTTCATCCCCATTGGTCAGTCCAGTGGGAGACTCATATACCCAAAATTTTTTTAAAAAAATAACTGATATTTATACACAGCTTTAAAATTTATAAAACTTGATCCAACCATTCTGGAGAGCAATTACAAACTGTACTCAAAGGGCTATAAAATGTACATCCCCTTTGACCCAGAAATACTACTTCTTGGGCTATATCCCAAAAAGATCATAAAAATGGGGAAATGACCCACATGTACAAAAATATTTATAGCAGCTCTTTTTGTGGTGACCAGGAGCTGGAAATTGAGAGGTTGCCCATCAATTGAAGAATGGCTAAACAAGTTGTGGTAAATGAATGCACTGAAATACTATTGTACCATAAGAAATGATGAACAAGTGGACTTCAGAAAAAGCTGGAAAGATTTCTATAAACTTATGACAAGTGAAGTGAGCAGATCTAGAACATTATACACAGTAATAGTTACAGTGCACTATGATGACTGATTTTGATAAACTTATCCCTTCTCAACAATGCAAGAACCAAAAATAATTCCAAAGGACTTACAATGAAAAATGTCATCCACATTCAGAAAAGGAACTATGGAGTCTGAATGCCAAGTGAAGCAGATTCTTTTTCTTTGTTTTGTTTTTTTCTTTCTCATGGTCCTCCCTTTCATTCTAATTCTTCTATGCAACATGACTAAAGTGAAAATATGTTTAATAGGAATGTAAATATAGAGCCTACTTCACATTTCATGTTTCTTGAGGAGGGCAAAGGGGAAGGATGGATAGATATTCTAAAACTCATGGAAATGAATGTTGAAAACCAAAAATAAACTAACTTCTTTTAAAATTGTAAACCTTTTTATCTAAATTTCAGCTTCATAATAACACTATGACAAAGTTCTTAAGGCATCAATATTCTCTTTTGACAGATGAAGAAACTGAGATGAGAACAATAAAGCTGTTTTGCTGCGGCTGACAGACAACAAACATGAGAAGCAATGTTTAAAGCCAGGATTTCCTGCCTTCATCCTTTAGACATGTTGTCTCCTATAAGTCATAAATAAGGTGTGCTTGGGAAAGCACTATCTAAAGGACAACACTATGCACACAGCAGGAATTCCTTATGCCTGCAGTCTTGCTGCTTAATAACCACAAATTGCAAAAGAAGGCATAATGAAACTAAGTGGGCTTAACTTTGGCTGTAGTCAGAAAACATAATTCCCCAAGCCAAAGATATTCAGTAATAATTTCATATCCTAGCTCACTTGATTTGCATTGCTAATCAGAAGCTTTATCTGATAATTGCTTTTTATATATTTAGCCCCACAAATACAATTCTCCATTGTGTGCCCAAATTGCTTGAGCAATATTGTGAGGACTAAGGGACTTGAAGAGAGATTTGTACAAGTACAAAAATTTTTTTTCTAAAGAATGTCTGGGTTGCATCTAGATAGGCTGAATAAAGCATGTTACTTTACAACTTTCTAGAATCTTCTAAATCCCATAGTTGAAAATTTGGTCATTGAGTAATGATAGATCACCAATTAGAGCTAGGAGGAGCATGGAAGAACATCTTGGGCAGGGGTTCTTAGACTGGGGTCCATGGTTGTTTTTGTTATTTTGATAACGGTATTTTAATATACATATGGTTATCTTTGTTTTCTTTTGCATTTTATTTTATCCATTAAAGAACACTATTCTGAGAAGAAGCCCACCAGACTAACAAAGGGGTCTTTGTCAGAAGAAAAAGAAATTGATGATCCTTGATATTTGTCCCACCTCATCATTTTACAAATGAGGAAACTGAGGCCCCAAAAGAGTATATGACTTACTATAAGTAGTAATCTACATATATATATATCCTTCCATCTGATATCTAACTGGACCTACAATTTCAACAGGATGGGGGCTGACTCCTTAAGAATTCCCTACTACTAATATAGGTCAAGGACAGTTAGGTGATAAAGTTTATAGAGCACTGGGTTTGTAATCAAGAAGAGTCATCTCCATGAGTTTGAATCCATCTTCAGACCCTTACTAATTGTGTAACCCTGGACAAATCACTTAACCTCAGTTTCCTCATCTGCTAAATGAGCTGGCAAAGGAAATGGAAAACTATTCCAGTATTTTTGCCAAGAAAACCCTGAATGAAATCAGGAAGAACTGGGCATAACTGAAATTATTCAACAACAACAACAATAAAGGTAAACTAAAAACCATTGTGCAATTTACCAATACTATATTGTCTCCATAATAAGAAATTGACATTTTGAAAGATCTTCATAGCTTGCAAATGCTTCATATGCCTCATTATATTTGATCCTCACAATGTTATTGTAATGTATCAAAATAAGGTAAGTGTCTGAGATAACATTTGAACACAAATTCTCTGACTCCAAAGTCAGCTTTCTACTACCTAGACCACTCTGACCTCATTTCTTCCTCATTACTTCCTTGGTAAAACACAGGATAGTAGATTCATATGGAGATATTACTAAGGTGGAGCTTCTAAGACTTTGTACCAGGACAACAGCATTAGAAATAGCTGGCTGCAATTTTACTTTGTCAGCAGGTGAATTTAATATTCAATAGGAAGGACAAATAGTTCAAACAGGAAACTTCCTCTTCATTCCTAGGTGAACTCTTCCAAGGCACGGACTCAGGCTGCTGAGTCTATAATAGCAGCCTCATGGTGACAAAGGACTTTTGCCGCATAGTGCTGTGTGTGTTTGAGATCTCTTCCCCTCAAGCTTGTCCATCTGATGTTCTGGATCTTTCTTAATACTAGTACTTTCCCCTTGTTGATCCTTTTTAAGTTGCCATATCTATAGTTTGTTTGTATATAGTTATTTTCATGTTGTCTGCTCCATTAGACTGTGAGATCCTTGAAAGCAGGGTCTATTGTTTACCTTTCTTTGTAACCTCAATATATAGCAGAGTGTCTGGCATGTATTGTTGTTCAGTTATTCAGTTCTGTCCCACTCTTTTGGGCTTGTATGAGATTTTCTTGGTACAGATACTGGAGTAGTTTGCCATTTGCTTCTCTAGCTCATTTTACAGAAGAGGAAACTGAAGCAAACAATGTTAAGTGATTTTCCCAGTATCACAGAGCTATTGAAGGTCTGAGGCCAAAAATGACCTCAGGTCTTCCTGACTTCAGGTCTAGTGCTCTATTCATCAAGGCACTTAGTTATCTCATCTAGCACATAGTAGGGGCTTATTAAATATTTACTGCCTGACTGTATCAAGAAGATGATTTAAACTTTCCTTTTATGGTTTTTACTTTGGTAATTGTATGCAGAGTAGCACCCAGGCACCCAAAGAATCCTTCAGGCTTTGGATTCTTGTAATGGTAATTTAAATGGAAAGATCTTTCCTATTCATTAATATGCACATGTAACCTCCCTGGGTCACTTTGAAGACTGAGTCACATGAGTCTGAGTTACATGGAGCATGGGGTGGGAGGAGTTTGTTGAATGTGTAGAACAGGAAGGGGTGGAACAGGAAGAGGCAGAGAGCTAGCTCAGAGCTGAGAGGAAGTTGGTCAGAGTCTCGTCAGAGCTAGGAAGGATGGAGGCAAGCAGGCTGCTGGCTAGCATGAGTGAAAGAGCTTGTTTGTGATTTTGTTTAAGAGAGCCTGCTTGTTATTTGTTTAATGAAGCTGGTTTGTGGGAAGCCTAGCTGGGAGAAAGCTTGAGGATGGTGTTGTCCTCTGCACTGTTATTGGGTATAGATTTGTGTTACTATAATGGATTTGGCTTTCTGGTTTCTGAATAAATGTTTTGGTTCTGTCTTCCATGTGGATAGTCTCATATTTTGTGATTCACAATTGCACTGGTACATTCATGACTGTTGCAGGCACTGTGAATGTCGCATTGGCACTATAATTCCCTGACCACACACACAAAAAATATTAACATGCTGAGTAACATATGACACCCTTTCCCCGTCCACAGACACATCCTTTTGGGTTTTCTCTGATTCTCACTGATTTCTTGAGTATTGTCAAAAAAAATCAAAATCAAATGATTGAGTGTTGTGGCTTCTGGTTCTTTCAGTCCAAAGCTAGAGAACTTTTTTTTGAACTGATGTGTGAAAAAGCTAAAAGCAGGTTTTTGTTTGGTGTTTCCCCAATCAGCCTTAGGTTTAGCTTGTTAAGTATATGGGTGGAGTGGTCTAGTCACAGGAGATATCTTCTCAGCTGACCTGAGGCAAAGGCAAGCTCAGGGGCTAGTAATCCCAGCTGCCCTATTGTCTTTCTGATTCCCCTGGACAGTTGAGGCATGCCTACATGCTAATGCATTTTCCCACCCCTCCTGGGGCTCCTCTCCTGGCACTGAGGCTTGCCTGGGTCCTAGTGCAAGTTTTCCCTGCCCTGGGTCCTCTGTCCTTCCAGTTTGCCTCTGCCACCTTAGGAGGAATCCCCCTTAGCTATTATCCTCATCTCAGGTGTTATGAGACTACTGGCCTCCTTCTACTGTTTCTGCTGATCTGGGATTTTTCTGAGGAAATATTTTATGGTTCTTTCACAGTCATCAAGCGGGGAGGAGAGAGCATTTACTGATCTTTCCACCATCCTGGTTCCTGGAAGTTCAAGTAGGTGACTTACCGAAGTTTGATCTTCGGGGTGAAGGTCTCAGGAGCTGCTGCGCTGATATATGGTGTTCTGCGGCTCTCACTGACTTGGTTGGGCTTGTCTGCTGCCCTTAGTGCTGCTCCTCTGGCTCCGCCCGCCGCTCAGGTTTCTCGGGTCTCCTCTGCTCCACTGCACTGGGCTGAGCTGTGCGCTGTGGGCTCAGCCCCACGGAACAGACCTTTCCCGTGGATCCTCCAGTCCAACCTGAGCTCCGAATCTGTCACCGTTTGTCTCCCACTGGATTCCGCACCTCCAAAATTTGGTCAGATTCTCCTCTCAGAGGTCCGAGAGCTTAGGTGAGTCATTGCTCTCACTCCACCATCTTGGCTCCACCCCCTATACCCCAAAATCAAATGAAACAAACAAAAATCACATCAATAGAGATGTTCTTTTCATGGGGACATGGACCACATACACATTTTTGGAGTTAATTGAGGTTAAATGCCTTGTAGGGTCACATACCTGGTATGTCCCTGGGGCTGAATGTCAATTCAGGTCCTCTTGACTTTAGGACTGGCCCTCTATTCAAATGTCCATTCACACTTATAGTTTCAATTCGTTTCTTTATTATATGTAGAAAAAAATTTTTATAACATCTTCCACAACTCTCACCAAAAGAGAGGATTTTTTTTCTTCAGGCCTCAGGTTTTGTGTGTCTTTTCTCTTTTAAGAAAAGCTATGTTTGCAAGGGAGGCAATTATAATTCTAAGTTGTTTACACAAAGAAAATGAACTAGCACTTTAAAAAAATTCAATGTAAATAAAATGAGCTGTAATCAGCCCCAATTAGCACATTAAAATAAGTTTGAAATTTGTTTTTATCATTCATTGTACAAGGGGAAAAAAGTAGGCGGCCATGATAACCCTCCATTAGTGACACAGCAGAGCCAGTTATTTGCCTTTAAGAGCAAAGGAAATTTAATTTAAAATTCTCTGCAAATCTTTGATAATTAATTTCACACCAAACAAGCCATTAGAAGTCTTATAAAACATCTAATGAACAAAAAAATGCATAAAAAGAAGCATCAAAAACAATGATTCCTCCATTTAACTGAAGATCTTGGCAATAAACATGAATATTTGCATCTTTTACAGAAATTCCTAACCTTGGGTCCCTTATGAATAGATTGCATAAGGAGCTCTGAACTTGGATAGGGATAAATACAGATATATATATATATATATATATATATATATATATATATATATATACACATACATATGTGTGCATATGTATATACACATACACAGGTACATATGTCTATATACATATACATATATATATATATATATTCACTAATCTCTTAATTTGAATTAAACTTTTCCCTTGATTATGAATATTGACAACAAAACATTGTTCTGAGTAGTCTATAGTATGTCTCACACTGATAGAGGATATCCACGACATAGAAAAAGTGTTATTGTATAGGGAACTGGCCTAGGTGTCAGCTGGCCCCATGTTCAAGTCTTGATGCTAATACTTATTTACTGAAAAACCTTGGGCAAGTCACAAGATCTCAGCCTTCGAGACAAAGAATACTGTGACCTGCAACACTCCAGAGGACTGGTTAAAGAAGCCCCAGTAGTAATTAGGAAATATTTAACAAAATAGATAAGAAATACAGCAAAGTATAGATAATGTTAATTTCTGGTTTTCTAAATCCATATGTAGCCCACAGGAATCCTTATTGCCTCCATTTCAATTTGAGTTTGATGCCAATGCTCTGAAGGAGTACTGGTTGAAGAGAAAGTATTC
Source organism: Potorous gilbertii (assembly GCA_028658325.1). Taxonomy (NCBI): domain Eukaryota; kingdom Metazoa; phylum Chordata; class Mammalia; order Diprotodontia; family Potoroidae; genus Potorous; species Potorous gilbertii. Next base: position 31,324,534 of record CM053771.1, on the reverse strand, counting down.
ATACACACACATATGTATGCATATGCATATATATTTGCTTGTATATATCTATATTGTGTATGTATATATGTGTATATATGTAATGTATAGATTTACCTGCACACACTATATATTTATATATTTATAATCTGTCACACACACATATAGTCTGTCACATACACATGTACATATATATGTGTGTGTGTGTGTATATGTACATATATATGGAGAGAGAGAGACAGAGAGAGAGAAAGAGGGGGAGAGAGAGAAAGAGAGAGAGAGAGTCTGTCACCAAAAAAAACAAAAAAAAACAAAACAGAAGAGGAAAATGAGTAGAAAGAAAGAGATGTTTTCCCATTCACCAGTGCTGAATGCTCCACACACACACACACACACACACACACACACACACACACACACACACAAATAGCTAACTAAATGAGCAAGTATGTTTTGTCAATGAAATGAAAAAGTCTTGGTTGTCCCCAAGGACCTTGCTGTTATGGTATCATGTTGATGCTCATTCATTTGCTCTGTGTCCATGACATTTAAATTAGTGCATTTTACTTTGAAATCTAATGAATGTTCTATTCAAAAGCTCAGGAAAACGGGTTGTTTTATTTTTCTTAAGAAAAAAAGGATAATGTAGCATGCTAATCATTTAAATATACAAGCCCTATATTCTCTTTTAAGATTATATGTCTCAGAAAGTGCATCATAGCTCTGTTGGGGGGGTACACATAGGCTTCTCAAAAATAAAGTAGTAAAAAGAGATCATTGGATATATGGTTTGTCTTTTTACATTAAGAAGAAAATGAAAAACTATCCCTATACATTCACCGAAACTCCGTACTCCTACTTTAAACCAATTTTCAAATATTGATACAACTACAATATAGGTAGTTGCCTCATTATATTTTTTAAGCTCAACTCTATTCGTAAAAAATATGGATCTATTTTTTGCAGACAATTCTATATGTCTCCCCTCAAGTGATCTCTGATTGCATGATGGGAAGATAGATTTAAAGGTAAAAGAGAGCTCAGAGGATATTTAACTTCAGATCTTCATTTTACAGATATGGATACTGATGTTCAGAGACAGGGCAGTACTGATAAATGTTCAAAAACTAGACTTTCAAAAAAAAATATGCACACTTTTAAAGTTAATCCCTATTATTAACATTTTCTAAAGTCTAGAAAATCAACAAAACAAAAAATCAAGCCCTAATATGTTGCGATTGCTCATTTCTGTGGTATAATTGCTCACGCTGAAAATTAAACAGTTTGCTCTTTAAAGGCCCTTAGAACTGGCTTGAACACACATCTCCTCAGAGAGGAGAATCCCCTTGGTCTTACAGCTAGTAAATATTAGATGCTGGATTTGAACCCAAGTTTTCTTTATGTCAAAAGCAGTGCACTATCCACCATTCACTGGTTTTTCTACATTTGATTTTTGCATTGAGGTAAGTCATCTCTCCAAGCCTTCTCTATTTTAATAGATAGTGTGGGGGAGGAGCCAAGATGGCAGAGTAGAAAGACACACTTATGCTAGCTCCGAAACCACAGCCGATAAAATATCTGTAAAGAAGAACTCCTAACAAATTCTGGAGTGGTGGAAGCCACAGAACAACAGAATGGAGGAGATTTCTGGTCCAGAAAGACCTGAAAAACCCTCACCAAAGGCCTGTCGCACACAGAACCAGAGCAAAACTCAGCTCTACCTTGGCCACTCAGTGCTACCTTGGCTGTGCAGCCCCGGGAGGAGCAGATCTGAGCAGGCTTCAGGGATAGAATCTCCGGTGGCCACAGGGGTCCCTCCATCTACAGGCGCTGCAGGTCAATGAGAGACTTCTGGGCTGGCCGAGAGGGAAGCAGGGTGTCTCCATAACTCAGGCCCCCTCGGGAGGCAGCAGCAGAGGCAACAGGCAGCACCAGAGGCTCCCAGAGCAGGCAGGAGCTCCATTATGGAAGGTCTCTCCATAAACCCCCAGAGGGAACTGAGCCTGGGAGGTGGCCATGCCCCCACCTGAGAACCTGATTTAATCTTACCCTGAATAGCAGCATGGCCCTCACTTGAAAACCCTGAGGCTGGGGAGGATCATTTGAATCTCAGACCCCAAGCACTAGCTGGGCTGATCTAGGCAAGGGTAGACAGGAATCTCAGAAGTCAAGTAACTGGCTGGGAAAATGCCCAGAAAAGGGAAAAAAATAAGACCATAGAAGGTTACTTTCTTGGTAACCAGATGATTCAATCCTTCCTTTCTGATGAGGAAGAACAATGGTTACCATCAAGGAAAGACATAGGAGTCAAGGCCTCTGTGTCCCAAACATCTGAAATAGATATCTAATTGACCCAGGCCATGGAAGAGCTCAAAAAGGATTTTGAAAATCAAGTTAGACAGGTGGAGGAAAAACTAGGAAGAGAAATGACAGAGATGCAAGAAAAACATGAAAAATGTCAATACCTTGGGTCAATACTTTGCAAAAGGAGACCCAAAAAAATGCTGAAGTAAATAACACCTTGAAAAATAGGCTAACTCAATTGGCAAAAGAGGTTCAAAAACCCAAGGAGAAGAAGAATGTTTTCAAAAGCACAATTAGCCAAGTGAAAAAAGAGGTTCAAAAGCTCATTGAAGAAAATAGTTCTCTCAAAATTAGAATGGAACAGATGGAGGCTAATGACTTTCTGAGAAACCAAGAAATCACAAAACAAAACCAAAA
>CM053771.1:31297900-31321334 GCA_028658325.1 Potorous gilbertii | reverse complement strand
GAGTATTGTTTCTGCTACTAGGAAATAAGAAATACAGGTAATGGGGAATAGAAAGTTATCTGGCCCTATAGAACAAAAGAGAAGATGAGGTAAGGGAAGGGAGGGATGAAAGAAGAGAGGGCAGATTAGTGATATGGGTAAGTAGAATGCTCAGTGTATTCAAGAGTGGGGCGGGGATAAATGGGGAGAGAATTTGGAACCCAAAATTTTGTGAAAATAAATGTAAAAAGTTAAATAAATAAATGAAATAGATGGTGCGCAAAGTTTTGTAGTGTAATATTCAACTTGACATTAGGAAAACCTAGATTCAAATCTTCCTTCTATCACGTATTTTTTGTGCTATTGGCTATGATAGTCAATAAATATTTAGTAAGTGCCTAAGATGTGCTAAACCACTGAACGTATGAAGATAAAAGTGAAGCTTTCTTTCATCGTAGTCTCACATTCTAGTGGAGAAAGGCAACATGTGCATGTATACTAACATGGATATGTGATCTTAATAATTTAGGTATTTTCCCTATTAATGTGGATTACAACCTATTCACACTTGGCCACCTCAAGATTCCCCCATCATGATGGAGATATATATTCCCTGATGTCTCAAGGGTAGTAGTGGGCCTTTCAAAATATCTTCATGTCATTCCTCACTTGTACCTCATGACTCTTGCAGCAAAGTCTTGTCTTGTAGCCTTTTCAAATTGAAGAACCTCCCATCAGTATGATAATTGAGCTTGATGCCATGTTCAGATTCATTGAAGGCATTTGACAACATGGTTGAAAACATCATGCTACAAAAGAATGGAAGCAAGCACAGAGTTCTGTTTCACTCCTCTGGTGACTGGAAAGGCATGAGAGTATTGTCCATTATCCAGAACCTGGGCAAACAGGCCATCATGAAATTGACATACAATATTGATGAACTTCTCTGGGCAACCAAATTTTGACATAATTTTCCATAAGTCCTAACAACCAAAGTGTCAAAGACCTTGTTCAGATCTACAAACGTTGTGTGCAGACCTCTATTCTGCTCTTGGCATTTCTCCTATAGTTGTCAGAGAGCAAACACCTTATCAACTGTTTCTCAGCCCTTTCTTCGTTGGTTTTCAGGTATATTACCATCTTCCAGGTGAAGAATCAGCATATTAAGGAGGACTGTAGCAAGAATCTTGCCAGAAATAACTGAGAGAGACAACCCCTGCCCCTCACCTGTGATTGTTGCAGGACAATCGATTCCTTTTACCTTTATAGAGATGGACGATGGAGACATCCTTGACCTCCTGGGGGATAACCTCCTCTTGCCATATAATCTGGAATATTTCATTCAGATTTTGTATGAGCAATAATCCATCTATCTTGTAAATCTCAGCTGGAATAGAATCAGCACCAGGTGCTTTGCCACATGAAAGGAGCACAATGGTCCACAAAACCTCTTCTTCAGTTGGAAGTTCAGCTAAGGAGAGATTGACTTCACCCTGAGGTAAATGGTCAATGGCCTCAGTATTGATTGATGATGGTCTCTTGAGAACAATATGGAAATGTTCATTCAGCCCATCTCTCTAGGATCATGTCCTTATTGCTAATCAGTGTGGCTCCATGAGCTCTGAGTAGTTGTGATAAACCATAGCTTTTTGGTTCATAAATAGCTTTCAGGGAATCATAAAAATTCTTCAGATTGCTACTATCAGCATAAAACTGAATTTCATCTGCCTTCTTATGGAACCAGGAATCCTGCATCTCTCTAAGCTTTGCTTTTACTTTACTTTAGAACTAAATGTTGCCTTAGAAAAGGTGCACTAAAAATTATCTGCTTACCCAACCCTTGCCTGACTTCTTTGGAAGGTGAGGAATCCTACTCTGCAGTCAAAACACAAAAAAATGTACAAAATGTACAAAAACATTTGCAAAGATGATTCCACTCACCATGAGCACATGGAAAGTCTTCCCACTTATAGACAAAACAAAATCCAGTATACCTTAAAGACAAATTGCTCTTGTTGCAAGGAACCTCAACAGGTATCATATCCAAATAGCAGCCATGAGTGAAACATGGCTGACAAATGAAAGCCAGATTGCTGAAATTGGAACAGCACACACATTTTTCTGGAGTGACTGCAGCGAAGGGAAGTGCTTTGAAGTTGGCATAGGTTTTGCAATCAAAACTGATCTAGTCAGCAAGCTAGTATGCTTGTCAAAAGGAGTGAATGACAGGCTCATGGCAATGCGATTGCCACTTGCAGGAAAATGCCATGCTACCATCATCAGTACCTACACTCCCACCATGATGAAACCTGATGAGATGAAAGAAAAATTTTATAAAGACCAAGAGGCTCTTATCATCAGTGTGCCAAAAGAGGACAAGTTTATAATTCCAGGTTAATACTAGTGTAGACTCAGACTACCAGACTTGTCAGGGAGTCCTAAGGAGGAATGGAGTTGGAAACAGCAACAGTACTGGTCATTTCCTGTTGAAGACTTGTGCATCACATGACCTTCTCATCAGCAATGCTCTTTTCTGTTCACTTAAATGCAATAAAACTTCATGGATGCTCCCTCGAAGCAAATATTGACGTCTAATAGACTTTGTGATTGTAAGAGAAGAGAAAGAAAAGATGTGAGAGCAACAAAGGCAATGTGTGGGGCAGAGTGCTAGACTGATCATAGACTTATCCTTTGTAAGCCAAATATTCACATTCATCAAAAGTGCTGCTCCCAAGGCAAAATGACTACCAGAACAATTAAGGTCAACAAATTAGAGCTCTTCTCTGAGCCTGAATAGTTTGTTGCTAACTTGGGGGAAAAGTTGAGCCAACACACAGTTGACAATAGGGGAGTGGAAAAGGAGTGGGTAGCATTCAGAGATTTGGTGTACAACACAATGCATTTGCTCATCTGGGTCAGAACACTCACAAACACCAAGATTGGTTTGATGAAAATGATGGGGAAATTCAGAAGTTGCTAAATGAAAACAAGAAGTCCATAAAATTTACCAGCAGGATAGTTCATCCACCTCTGTAGCAAAGTACATATATTGATATGAAAAAAATAAAATAAATGCAGGATGATTTATCATTGGGGGGAAAGCACTGGTGTCTGAGAGAGGGTGTAAATAGGTAAGAATGACTCCTGCAGGAATTGAAACTTGAGCCTTCCCTTAAAGGAAGTTGGTATTTCACTTTCCTGAGTTTCAGTTTCCTCTTGCATAAATTCAGGATATTGATAACACTTATGGGGAGATTATGAAGATAACATGAGAATCTATGTGCAACATACTTATTAAATTTAAATGCAAAGTATCATTGTCAACCAATCATTCTTGCTACTGAGGACCTCAAGAACAAGGAATCCTATAAACTCTTGAGTAACGTACGCTATGAAATTAGGACACAAAAGTGGTGTTCAACGGGCACAAATGTTGCCTCTGATTTTAGCCCTTTATTCTTAAGCAAATTATTTTGAAAATAGGAAAGTAAATTAAATGACAGAACTGACTGAAAGTTTATCCCAAGATCCCTTAGATGCATTATGCTATAATAGAAAAAGTTCTGCATGAGGCAATAGAAGAAACCTATTATAATTTGAAGGAATATTGTTGTGGAAGGCAGAATTGGACTCTTGCAACTCCATCATTTAATTTCCCTTCTGTCTTGAAAGTAGCAGAATGACATGCTCCTGAACTACACGCTTCCTCCTTGGGCAATACTTTAGAGGGTGAGACTTTCTTTGGTCTCTATCTTCTCTTTTCTATGCCTCCTCAATCTCCTCATTTGTGAAAATGGGTTGATAATGGCACTTGCTTTAAGGGATTGTTGTAAGGGTCAAATGAAGTAATGTTTATAAAGCAATTTACACACCTTAAAGTTCTATATGAATGCTACCTCCTCCTCCTACCATGGCTGTGTACCTACAAGTACTACCTGTTACTACTACTACTACTACCATCACTACTACTACTACTACCATCACTACTACTACTACTGCTACTACTACCACCACTACTACTACTACTACTACCACTACCACTACCACTACTACTAATACTCATACTAATACTATTACTAATACTACTACTAGTACTACTACACTGTTTCATCCAAAGATCACCTCTAAGAGATCATTAGCTATGTAACAATTTTTAAAGTTGACTCCAGGAAACCCATGCAATGAACTGAGTGCCTTCTTCACTTTCTCTTTATCTAGCAAAAAAAATCATAAAATGCATGCACATACTGTCCTTCAGTTATCTCTCATTCTCTCCATCTGCCCAGCCCACCTTCTTTTCCAGTCATATATTTAATTGATGTTATCCTTTACCCCTGTTCACTTTTGCCACTTTCCTCTATTTTGGTCACTTGGCTAATATACATTTATTAAGCACCTATATGCCAGAATCTTTGCTAAGTACTGGGAATAAAAAGAGTTTAGAGTCAGTCCCCGTTCTTAAGGAGCTAATAGGTGAGACAAGGAGCACATAAATAAGTTAAGGAATGTAAGCTATATAAGGAAAAATAGGAAACAACTAAATTTTTAAAGACAACCAACGTAGCAGGAGTTGGAGAAGACTTCCTGTAGAAAATGGAATTTTAGTTGAGACTTGAAGGAAGCCAATAAGCAGAGATGAAGAGGGAGAACATTTTAGGAAGGGGAACAACCAGCGAAAATACCCTGAGCCAAAAAATAAAGTGTCAAATTGTGAAGCAAAGGAACAAAAGAAGGCCAGTGGCTAGATCAAAGTGCATTAGGGAGTAAAGTACAAGTGTGGAAGAAGAGGAAGGAACTAAGTTATGGAGGGCTCTGAACACCAAACATAGGATCTTATATTTAATCCTTGAGGGCATAAGGAACTGCTGAAATTTATCTAGTAGGCAAGATGACATGGCTGAGCAGAGATATTGAGAAGTCAAGGAAAACACCTAGGTATAAGTTTAAGGGACTGGGAAGATGGTGGTGCCATCCATAGTAATAGGGAAGGTAGGAGAGGAAAAGATAATGAGTTCTGTTATTTTCTCCTGCCCACAGTCACAATCAGCCTCTTCATTATTATACTCATTTTCAATCACTTGGATATTTCACTATTTCACGCCCACAGTCTTGCAACAACATGACCAGACCAATGGTATAGAAAAGATGAATATTTGATTAAGGGAGAAGTTTGAAGCTAATTAAATAACTTTGGAATATCCCAAAGGCAATCCAAGCTCCCTCCTTTCTTTTCAATTCTGAATCCAAATTATAATCTACTTCTAGCATCTGTACAAGATATGAATATTAATACACAAGATAGGCAATAGATTTTGTCCATCCTTTTGCATGCCATCAGTATGAGCATTAAGTATTCGTCTTCCACTTGTTTTTTCCTATGTGGATATTTAGTCCAAACTCTTCGGAATTGTTACAGGTTTCATCCAGAACCCTCTGCAACACTCTTAGACTTGATATAAAATCATCTGTAAACAGGAAGACCTAAATATCTACAGGAAATCCATCTTTAATTTGGACTGTACGTTGGATTTATGCACAAATGATCAAATGTAATATATAGAGAAAGACATATATAAAAATGTGTGTTTTTATGTATATTATGTATGTATGATATACATACATATATATATATATATATATATATATATATATATATATATTACTTACACATGTAATGTCTTTGAGGGGATGGTACGGAGAGACAGAGAAAAATCGTGATTTCTGTTCAGTCATGTCTAATTTTTCATGACCCCATTTAGGGTTTTCTTGGCAAAGATACTGGAAGGGTTGGCCATGTCCTTCTTCATCTCATTCTACAGGTGAGAAAACTGAGGCAAGCAGGGTTAAGTAACTTGTCCAGGGTCACATATCTACTAAGTGTCTGAAGCAAGCCTGATTCCAAGTCTACTACTCTATCCACTGTGCCACTTAGGTATCCCTGACTTAACCAGGAGAATTCTATAGAATGTAGTACTTTATCTGGACCTTGATGAGAATGCAAGATCCCAAATGGCAGAGAGATAAGAGGAAAAGAATTTTGGATTCAGGAGATAAGCTATTCAAAGGCATGGAAGTGGGAGATGAGAATAGTGGGTTAAGCTAGAGTGATTACAGTGATTGTCTGTTATCGTTATGCTATGCATCTCAGATGCACACTAATGAGACATTTATAACGAAACCAGAGTCATTTCAGGTAACTCCTTAATCAAGCCCTTTTATTACAAACAACGGGTTCACTAAGAGAAACGGTAACATTTTCTCTTAGAAAACCTGTCAATGACTTATTTTAGGTAAGAGATAATTAATCAGTGGTAGCGGTGATTTCCTGTAATAGAGTATTAGACTTGCATTTGGGAATACCTGAGTTTGAGTTCTTGTCTCTGAGCCTCAGTTTCCTTATTTGTAAAGTGTGGATAATAATCTTTGAAGTACAAAATTATTTTAAAATTGTTATTATTGAGTTAATTGATTTGAAGCTGGAAGAGATCTTAGAGACCATCTAGTAAGCTCCTGGAGGGCAGTGACCGTCTTTTGAATCTTTTTGTATTCCCAGAACTTACCACAGTACTTGGCATATAGTAGATACTTAATATGTATTGATCAAGGTATTGATTCAACCCCCTAATTTTATAGATGAAAAAACTGTGGTCCAGACAGCATTTATCATTTGCCCAAGGTCAGAACCTTCTCCAATGCATCTAATTGTTCAGTCAGTCTGCTAATCAATAAGCATTTATTGAGTGCTTAATATATACCACATATTTGTGCTAAACCCTGGGAATACAAAATAGAAAAAAAAAATGAAGATAGCATCTGCCAACCAGGAACTTTCCTTCTAATAGGGAAGACAACATGTAAATGGAATAGAAAAGGTAGGGGTGAGGGGATCAAGTCATAGAGTCAGAAGCAGAGTCACAGGAGAAATGAAGAATGAATATCCTGCAGAATGGAGGCTCCAGGAGGAAACCACCAATGGGTGAGGAAGGAGACCACAGAGATGGAAGGATACTGCAGATCTAATGAGACCATATAAAGGAATTAGCACAGTGTCTGGCACATAGTAGGTGCTTAACTGATGCTTGTTTCTTTTCCTACTCATCTAAGGGGTTTATTAACTAAAGCACGGTAGTGTTTTCTTCTGGAAAATCTCTCAGTAACTCCTACTGGCTATGGAATGGCTATTCAAGTGTTAGCTATTAAACTTGCATGTGGGGAGGCCTGGGTTCAAATTCCACCACAGATGTTGAGGAAGATTCCAGAAGAAGTAGGCAGTTGATGCAAGATGTTCAAGAATGAAAAGTCAGATGCAAAAATGGAGAGAAATGAAGAGTTGTTCACCTGGGCCCTTTTTCAAAATGGAGGTTCTGGGAGAAACTGACCAATATCTTTGTTAATCAGAAAACCAAAGGATCCTTTTGTGGACTAGAAAGTTTTCCAAGCATTTATTAAAACACAGCAACCTGCCTGATGGGCGTGTGAACTCATTTCCATTTCCTTAGGCAATCAGGCACTGCAGAAAGCATATTCATTTCTAGAAATAGACTTCTTATAGAAGCTCTTGCTTCCTCTAAAGCACATCTCAGGTGCCATTTCCTGAATCCCCCAGGTGACATTTCTTTCCCACCTCTTGACATTATTCTATGTGACTCTGTATACATCCTCTGTTTACCTGTGTGCATAGTGTTTTCTGTCTACTAAAATGTGCATTTCTTGAGGCTGGTCTGGTTTTAATTTTGGGTTCCCAGGGCCTACGAGAGAGTTTTGCTCAGTCAGTGTTCAATCATGATAGCAAGCATTAGTAGAGCATTGGCAGGTTTGAAAAGCATTGTGTAAATATGATCACATTTGATTGTCCTACACATCAACCTTGGGAGGCAGACGATGTTACTATCCCCACTTTATAGTTGAGCAAACTGAGGCAGGAAAAGATTAAGTGACTTGCCCAGGGTCATACACTTAAGTATCTGAGTCAGGATTTGAGGTCAGGCCTTTCTGATACCAAGCATCAGTTGATGGATTACAGTCTTCTTTCTTCCCCTGGTCATCACAGTTATCTGTACAGATTTGCATTGACTTCCACATTCATTCTTCTAGTGGACAGGTTCCCAATTTAGTATACTTGTGAATTTCAGGGTAATTCTCCAAACATTTATGAAGTGTATACTTCATAGAAAGTACTCCAGCACATGACAAGAAACATAAAATTCCAGAAAACAATAATTTCTGTCATTGAGAAATTCCACTAATAAGAAAATTCAGAGCTGTTTTAAAAGGGAGAAAGACTAATACCTAAAAAGGTCAGTGAAGTGGTGCATTATGGGAGGAGGCATCTGCTCTATGTTTTAGAGGAAGGAGGGATTCATGCATATTCTTTGAATGATTCATGACAGGGCAAGTGAGACAGAGTGCCTTATTTTGCCTATTTGGAAAATTCTATCTTGGTACAGTTGCCCTACTTCCCATAGGTTGGTGGATAGTTGGAAGAATTAAAGGAAAACTCAGTAGAATACTACCAGAATGGAAAGAGATTTTAGATGTGATAATAGTTATTTATATAGTACCTACTATGTGCTAAGCACTTAACAATTATTGTTTTATTAAAGTCTCACAACAACCCTGGGAAGTAGGTAGGTAAGTAGGTGACATTACTATCTCCATTTTGTAATCAAGGAAACTGAGACAGATAGAAGTTAAATCACTTACCCAAGATTACACAGTTAAAAAGTGTCTGAGGTCAGATTTAAACTTGTCTTCCTGATTCCACGTCCAACACTCTTTCTACAGCCACCCCCTAGTTGCCTTTATAGCAAAATACAACACAATAGCACCCTAGTTCTTTGAGCTACCACATAAATATGAGAGACAGTATGAAGTAGTGAGTAGTACATTGGGATTGGAGCCATGGATTCAAATCTCACCTCTGATATTTAAAAGCTTTGTGCCCATGAACAAATCTCTCAAACTTTTTGAGCCTAAGCTCGATTATCTGTAAAATCTCTTGTTATTCTGTCATTTTTTTAGTAATGTGCAACTCTTCATGGAGCCATTTGGGATTTTCTTGGCAAGGATACTGGAATGAATTGCCATTTCCTTCTTCAGCTCATCTTGCAGATAAGAACACTGAAGCAAATAGAGTTAAGTGACTTGCCCAGAGTCACATAGGTAGTAAGTGTCTGAGACCAGATTTGAGCATAGATCTTCCTGACTCCAAAACTAGCTCTCTAGCCACTATGTCATCTAGCTTCCCAATATTTGAAAAACAGCAAAAGTAATATGTATGGTAACACTGAAAAATGACATTGCATTTACAAGAAATTTGGCTCAATTCCGCCTTTGGTTCTTACTATCTCAGTGACTTTGGGCAACACAATTAACACTTCTGCCATCGTTTCCCTACCCCGTCTCATCAGTTTCAAAAAGTATAAAATGAAGCTATTGGAAAAGATGACTTCCTCACCCTATTGCAGCTGTAGAGTACTAATTGTATGACCTAATTCACAGGGTGGCCATGATGCTGCAGAGACCTTGGAGAAGAAATTGACAAACCACTCCAGTATCTTTGCCAAGAAAACTTCAAATGGGGTCACAAAGACTCAGATATGACTGAAATGACTTTTTATACAGCACTTTAAATGCCTTACAGATATTATCCAATTTCATCGTCACAATAAGCCTGAGAAGTAGGTTGTTACTTTTTACCTTCACTTTGTAGATAAGAAAACAGGCATGCAGACTAAGTGCAGGTTAAGAGCTAGTAAATGTCTCAGGCTGGATGTGAATCCACCTGTGCTCAGGTCATGTATACTATCCATGCCAGCATATAGCAGACTTTATGATCCATTGCAGATTTCAAAGTCATCTCTATGTTGACTACTATTATTCTTATTTTTTATCTTGTTCCCAACTTTTTCAGTGGGGAGGCGAGAAGGGAATAGACATTTATTCAGCACCTACTATGGTGCCAGGTGTTTCACAAATATTATCTCACTTGACACCCATCTCAAGTTTTTGAGGTGGGTAATTTTATTACGCTCATTTTACAGTTGAACAAACTGAGGCAAAGAGAGGTTAAGGGGGTTTGCCCATAGTCACATAGTAAGGGTCTGAGGCTGGGTTTGAACTTAGGTTTTCTTGACTCTTGACCCAACACTCCTTCCACTGCACCACCTAACTACCTACATAGAGAAAAGTCTCTATCTTGCTGTTATAATTTTTATTTAATTTTCTGGGAAATTCTGCAAGGTGAATGAAGAAACCTTGCCTTTTATAATGAAATAAATGTATCGAGAAACATTATTATTAACATTTTAATTGAAATTGAGGTCAATTTATTTTTAATGTTTCATTTGTGCCCTTACTTTTATATTATACTCATAAATTTCTGTTTCTTAATTTAGAAATGGCAGTGAGGGTGTATATCTGAGAAGTCTGCTGAATTGATGGTCATGATGAGTCACTCTAGGTGCTATAAGTGGTCTAAGTCAATAAAGACCATTAACAGAGGAATCAGGGAGCTGGGCCTCAGGACCATCTACTTTCCATCATTTCTTGTCCCAGCCCAGAAAAGTAAGAAGATCACTGAATATTAAGTGAGGAGGACCTGGTTTGGAATCCTACCTTAAATGTTTATTCATAAACCAGCTTACTTAACATCTTTCAGTCTCAGTTTACTCACCTGTAAAATGGGGATAGCAATAGTACTACTTCACAGAATTGCGGTGAGATCAAATGAGATAATATTTGTAAAATATAGAAAATTGTCCCTCAAGTTAAGAATTGGGTTCTAATCTAAACTCTGTCACTGGATCAGTACCTCACTCTAAATAACAAAGAAGGTACCATTGATAGAGGCAGTTCCATTACAGAGGAATTTCTTATACCAGTAAAATCAGTGCCTATCTCTATGTAAAATTCATGACAAAATTGGAAACCTTGAAGAGATATTAATTATTATCACTTTTACAATCTTAGCTTCTTCCTTTCATAAGAAAACTTACTCTTGAGGGTTGGGAATCAGAATGGAGAACTGTTCTCTCCCTCTAATTTAAAAGTTTTGTTTTGAAGTCATTCAGAAGTGATCATTTGCATGCCTGTCTCTAATAGACTGCCAGGAATTTCAACCTTCTCCTTAAAACCATTTATTACAGTAGGAAATGATCCCTTTGGGGAACCATGGTTTTTCTCTCTGGTTTCCATTCCCTAGAGTCACATATTTCAATTTAGATCTTCACACAAGTAACAGAGGGAAACATCCCCAATCAGATGGAACTTTCCTCTCCCCACTGGGCCAGGCATTCATTTCCAAGTCCTATGAGTAGCAAGGAATATTCATCAAACTTTAGTAAACAGGCCTTCGCTATTGAAATTAACCTGCAACAGGTAGCTATAATTGCATGCAATGCATATTTATTGGCCAATCCTTCAGTTCACTGAAGAATGCTACTACAATTGGCACCACCATAACGAAATTTCTGTTGATTTATGGGAAGTATATACAGAGCTCCCAGCCTCAACCCTTCCCTACATCATGATTGCGTTTCTCAGGAGAGTCTCACTTTCAAATGATCTTGTTAGATATTGTTGGAAATTGATACATTTGCATACCATGAATGTTAAAACTCAGAAAATGCTCAAATGCCAATTAGAACCACCAAGCTTTTTTCCCTAATTAATCAGTCACGAAAGAGCAGCTCCAGGTGTTTTTCAGGAGCTAAACATCAGTGGAAGTCTCAATATTATTAATCTTGATGACCCGAGTGGCACCATAGGAGAATTCCTTCAAGGTGATTGAAGATGGAGGGTCATCCTAAGTTACAGTAATAAGTTTGCAGGAGAAGCCATTCTCAGTTTTGGCGTTAACTTAATTCGAGGGGATTAGTTAACCTGGGGCTCAGTTGATCCAATTATTTCTCAAAATCTTGGGGCTAGCCTTCTGAAGAATTTGACAAGGGATTTGGGACTTTTTCCATAAACAGAGATGTCCAGAAAAGGAATGAGCTATCCATAGGCAAGGCTGAAACCCCTCTCACCCTAAAGACCTTCCACCAAAAATTAAAATGAATCCTTGTCAACTATGTTTAGTGGGAATACAGATTTTCGAAATCAGGTTGGATGAGAGAATTACAGAGGCCCCTTTCAGCTCTGAAATTCCAGTATTCTGGTAAGTTGCCACTTGGTAGCTATGAACTTGGTACTTGTTAGGTAATTAGTAAAGAATAGGGGAAGGATGTTCAAAGGAAGGTTGAGACCAGTTCCTTGGATCATGAAGCTCCTAATCCTACCTCCAAATACTCATGATTTTACTTTTTTCTATTCCAAGTGCCTGCCACATAGAACGTGATCAACAAAAGGATTTTTGATTGATTGGCAATAGGACGAAAGAGTATGCCAAAATCCATGTTATATAAGACATGCTATAGACAACAAATAAGAAATGGAAAGATTATTGACCTGAAATGAAAATTTAGGCTTCAACATCTACCTTGGTGACCCTGAGTAAGCCCCTTAGTCTCATTAAATTTCAGTTATTCAGTCTATAAAATGTGAATAATCATACTTTCAATCCCTACCTCATAGGAAGGTTATGAAAAGAGTTTTATAACCCCAAAGTACTATATGAGAGTGAGATATTGTTAATAAATAAAATAAAAAATAAATAGGTAAATCAACACATATGAACAAATGAGTGAATGAATAAAATTCAGTGAAGCAAAGAGAGAACTGTAGTCCAGAGATACCATGGGAAAGTTTGCAAAGAGGAGGTAGGATTTGAAGGACGCTGGTACAGGCAATATATGGAGTCAACAAAAGGGCATTCTTTGAGAGACTTTGGAAAAGTTATTTCATCATCCTGAAATTCAATTTCAACTTTTGTAAAAACAAATGAGGAAAAAATGAATCAGAAGGCCTCCAAATTGTCTCTTGCCTAAATCTATGCTGTCTGTGACTTCTAAGATAAGATACAAAATTCTTTGCTTAGCATTTAAAGATCCTTCGAAAACGAGCCCCAACCTTCCTTTCCAGCTTTATTATACATGAGTTCCTTCATACACTCTACAATCCAGCCAGACTGACCTCTGGGCTTTCCCTGGAACCTGGCATTTTATCTCCTACCTATGGGCCCTTGCACTGGTCATTTGCCAAGATTGGAATGTTCTCCCTCCCTCCATGTTTTAGAATCTCAAACTTCTTTCAGAACTCAGTTCAAATCCCAGTTCTTACATAAAGTCTTTTATTATTCTGTATGCTTCTGGTGCCCCCCAAACACACACATGCATACGCACATATATAGAGATACACACATGCATGCAGGCACACACACATATACATATGTGTATATATAATATATATATATACATACATGAACAGGGTATTATGAATTGGGGTTGTAACTGTAGGAGAGATATATATACTTATTTATATGCATGTGCATATATGTCCATGTGTCAATACATGTGTATATATACACATACACATATACAAATAATCATGTATGTGTATAGTACGTTTATGTGCATAGACATGTCTATGTATGTGTATCTGTGTGTATATATATATATATATATATATGTATGTATGTATATAACTGCATATTAGGACAGCCAGATAGCACAGTGGATATAGTGCTGAGGCTGGAATCAGGAAGATACCTTTCCGAGTTTCAATCTGTTCCCAGACACTTACTAGCTGTATGACCCTAGGCAAGTCACAACACTATTGGTCTCACTTCCTCATGTATAAAACTCACTGGAGAAGGAAATGGCAAACCACTCTAGTATCTCTGCAAAGAAAATCCCAGATGGGATTATCAAGAGTTTGACATGACTGATAGAACTGAACAACAAAATTTATGTATGCATGTGCATTGTAAATATACATATTTGGATGCATGCCTTTGTACACATATAGACACACTATGAGCTCGCTGAGAGTATGAATTGTAGGCTTTTTTTCAAAACCTTTTTGTGTAACCACAGCACCATTTAGCCCAGTGCCTGGCACACAGTAGATATTTAACAAATTCTAGTTGACTATACATATTTACATATATAAATTGTCCCCATCACATAATGGAAGTTCTTTGAGTTTAGAACAGATTCTTTTTTGTCTTTGTAAGCCCATCTCCTAGCATGAAAATTTGCTCATAATAGGTTGGTTGCTGTCTTTCATTCACAAGGAGTACAAAAATGAAATCACTATATTGGGATCTGGCTACGGTGCGTCCCACTGTGCCTGATCAGACTAATAAGAACTTGGGATGGTCTACTACAGATTAGGTACGATTAGTCCATGTGAACATTTGGGAAAGTTTCTCTAAATTTGTGGCTCTCACATTTCTTTTGATCTACTTCAATTCTGCTTTGCTCATAGTGCACAACAGTTTCTCTTATGAGGGCATGCCATGTTGGGTGGTTCTGTGCCAGTGTCTCCTATGTCATACAACCAACTCCAAAGTTCTTAAGATCTTGAGAATGCATTTGTGTTGTTTTGTCTGACCACTATGTGAGCACTTATTATGTGCGAGTTCTCCATAAAATAGTCTTTTTGGCAAATGTAAGTTTGGCATTCAAACAATGTGGCCAACCCATTGGAATCACATTTTCTGCAGTAGTTTGAATGCTTGGCAGTTTAGTTTGAGAAAGGATCTCAGTGTCTGGTGCATTATACTGCCAGATGATCTTCAAAATCTTCCTAAGACAATTCAAATGGAAGCGATTCATTTTCTTGGCTGCTATACTGTCCAGGTTTCACAGGTATACAATGCAGAGGTCACAACACAGCACAATATAATATAATATGATGTAATATGATATGATACTATACAATATGATATAACCTAACATGACATAATATGACAACATGATATAACATGACATAATGTGACATGAAATGACACAATGTGATGTGATGCAATACAATGCAACATAAATATGATATATGACACGACATTATATAATATTGTATTATTATAATTATATAATATAATAATATATATCTTATACACATAATAAAACTATATATGCATATAATATGTGCTAGTTGACTGACTTCATGTATTTATTTACATCAATTGTCTTTATCATGTAATATAAGCTCCCTGAGTACAAGGATAGAATCCTTTTTGTGTATGTAAACATACACATATACATATACATACGCACGGGGTGTATACATACATATACCCCATATATGTATTTACACATACATATTGTATCTATAGATTATTGTAAGTATTAAACACTGTAATAGTACATGTCTGTGTATATATAATTCATATGCATATACTATATAAAATATATGTGTATGGGCATTTGTATGTATATATACATGTATATGTATGTGTATGCACACATATTGTTTATAATTAATTTTAATCATTTGGTGCTTCCAGCCATCTATTTTTATATATAATTTAAATTAACTCAAGTTCACCTTTTTAGAATGTAAACCTCTTGAGGGCAGAAGCTGTTCTATTTTTAGCTTTGTGTTCATAGAACCTGGCACAGTGCCTAGTACATAGCAGAGGTTGAATGAATACTTGAACTGAATTGAATTGATTTGATCCTGGTCCTGCATGTGTGCGTGCGTGTGTGTGTGTGTGTGTGTGTGTGTGTGTGTGTGTGTGTGAGTTTTGTTGGCATGGGGAGGAAAGGGAAAGAGGAGAACAGATGGACTGATCGGTCACTGATTCCCAGAGACCTTGGTAACAAATGAGCAACTTCACTCAATTAAGCAAACACAGGCAAAGCAGCCTCTCCTCAACCGGCACTCAGCTCCATACTAATTAGGAAACCTAGCCTGGGGGCATGCCAGTTTAAAGAGTTTAAAGTTCATTAAGAGAGCTTAAAGACATTCATCTATTTCAGTTTACCTTAAAGACTTCTCTCTAATCACCTTCATTACATTTTGAAATGGAGTTGCCCAGTAGCAAATAGGGGGAAAAAATGCCTCTGCCAGGGGCATTTGGCTCTGTGGGCACCAATGTGTCATTCTGACCCACTCACTTTTCTGTTATTTACAAATTATTCAGACCATCCCTTGACAGAGGGCACCACAGTCTATTAGAACCACGCAATTCAAAGAAACTCAAAGAGGAAGAGCCCTCCAGTATCTGTATTCTTGGTACTGGCCCCGATGACTTGCCAACTAAAAACTGCTTCCTCTTTGACATTTCATATAATCACATTGCGCTTAATTGAACTTCATTTCCATCATCATCCCCAGAGAGCTGAATGTCCTTGGTCACTATTTCCCCTGCCTCTGCTTACTCAGAACACACACCCAGAACCCTATGCCTAGCCTAAGCCAGATCCTTTCCTGGAGTCTCTGCTTGTTCTTTGGACTTAAGAAGATGTATGAAGACATTTTATAATTGCTCCAGACATGGCATTTCCATACGAAGACACAGTCAATAATATTCTAATGTGGGTAGTTTAGACATTTCATTAAATGGAATATTGTCAATGGAATCCAGTGTAAAACATGTTTCTATAATATTATAATGGATAATGCTTTATTTTAAATGCATGGCAATAAAAGGCTGCATGTCATGAATTTTGCAGTTGAAACAAATCAGCTCTTTATTCGTTTAGATGTCCTGTGCACCTCATAATCTGTGCCATAAACTAGTTTCTAATGAAATCTGCAAATAAAATTTCAAACTGGGAGGCTTATCAGGCAGAATGTAAATTTCCTCAGGTGCAAATACAGAGGGAGGTGGGGGAGGTCTCTTACTTTTCTGTTAATGATCCCAGATGCTGTGTTCTTCTTTCTCACCGGGAAGATTGGATCTTCTGAAATATTTTGGCAGAGCTGCACCTATCAGCTCTAGCGACCTGGGCAAGTACAGCAACCTGAGCTTCTGGGGCAGGAACAGAAAAGAAACCATCCAATCAGCTTTTTAAGGTGAGTTGAGTTGATGGTAGAGAAGAGTCTTCAGTCTTCAGCAATGTAAGATCACTCTTAGTGAAGTTACTGCCCGGGGAGGGAAAAAGTAGGGATCAGGTCAGGACAAGACTGGATGGGAAGGAGCTTATGTGGGATGTGGCTATAATGGGAGGAGAGGAATACAACTTGATATGATAATTTGTTATTTTTGCTAATTGCATGCCAAACTCCATTGTTTCAACATGCCAAAGGAATTTAAATGCTATCATCATCCTTTAAATATCAATGCCCTAGTGGAAAGTTCTAATCACTTGCCCTAGTTACACAATGACATCTAGAGAATTATATGTTAGACATATTCCCTGAAGAAACTTCCCTTTAGGTTTGTGATTCTGTGAAAAAATGGTAACCTTTTCTACATGGTTTGGTTCTCAAGATGGGTTTATAAGGGTTTGTAGCCTCATAGTGAGAATTAATCCTGACAAGAATTCACTCTACTTAGTCAATAGTAGTGAGAGGTGGAAAGAGCCTTAGAGTTCATTTAACTCAGGCCTCACATTTTATGGCTATGAGCACTGAGACACAGAAAGGCTAGGTGAGTTAGCTAACTATAGTCATACAAATTTGAGCCCCTGACCTCTCACCTGAAATCAAATACTGTACTCTTTACATTACCCAGAACTTCCCCCACTTGCCATCATGGATCTAGATCTGATATGTCTTTTACACACTAGAACATCTAACCCAACACTTTCATTTTGCAGGTAAGGAAGCAGAATTTAAGTGACTTGGCCAAGACCATGCAAGGTCAAACTTTTGATCCATGACTCTAAATTCATTCTGCTGAGTTAAATGCCTTTTGAAGGCAATCATTGTCAACTCTCTCACCTGTAAAATCAGAAAATAAGACTGAACTCTATGGTGAGGGTAAGCTGGAACCAGCTCAAACTGAATTGTGACAATTGATCGTTAAATTTCCAATGTGAGCATTTGTGCCTAGGATATTGACAAATGCCACAAATCAATACTTGATTTTTGTTCAGTTTTCTTTTTTAATTGTATAGACTTAAGGAACCAATAGACAAATATTAATAATGTCAATTAAGTTTAAAAGCATATCTAGTATACCTTTTTTAAAGAAAGTCAGTTGTTATGTGTTTATCAACATATCTGTAACAGCAAGGACCCCAACATATACACTCTGACCTCCTCCTCCAGCAGAAGGCAGCTGTCTGCTCCTGTTCCAGCATTCATCTCTCCAAGGCTGGCACACAAGCAGTTCTCCACTTCTGCTGGGTTGCTCAGCAGACAGTTTCCCACTGCTATTCCATGACTCCATATACCATATACCATACAATACCAGGGCATTCACCCCCTCCACACGGTCCAGAGATGAATTAATACTCGTAAACCCTGTCTCTGGCCATGCCCACATCCCAGCCCCCATATTTTCCTTTCAGTTTGCAGATCCTGCCGCCTATGCCATAATATATTAGCAAGGAACCTGATATACAGAGGAGGGACTGTTGTACAGATCCTTTGATCTGATTTTCTAAAAGGAAAGGCAACTTTTGAGGAGTCAACAATCATTTTAATCAAGTACATATATCATTCATTTAGTTCAGGGCAAATAGTCAATACTCTGAACCTCAGAGAAAATGCAAACCAAGAAACATAGATCAACCAATGGACTGGGCTTCCAACGTCTGACTGTAAGCAATACATACACCACAGATCAACAGACAGATCCAACTGTCTGACCATATATACATAGTTATCAGAGAGAGAAGCACCAACATCTGGATTTTCAAAGCAGGAGATGGGGATGGGGGGAGCTTGAGGATGATCTCATGTGATCAAACAAACTTTCCAATGAGTAAGCCCCTCACTTATAATTAAACCCTCACTTTAGAGTATTTATACACTTTTCAGAGCCAGAGGGCATAATTACCCTTGTGAACCAGTTCCTCATTAGAAAATTAACTGAAGGTATCTGAGGCCTATTAATGGGTGGGGAAGATTTAATTAATATTAATATATTCCTGCCCAAAATCTATTCTAACTCCAAGATTCAATAATTCTTTAAGTTTTTACTGGCACTGGGAAAGCAAGTAAAAAGTTTTTACAGGCAATTCTGCAGTTATGCCTTGGACCATTCACTTTTAATCCAACAACCATCTTCCCTTGATAGGTAGTATAGGATAAAATGAAAGTCTCCATAAATACTATATGAAGAGGTGGGCATGGTAATATAAGGGAATGGGAGGCTGGTGGTCACAACAAAGGAGCATTTTATTATTTGTTTTAAGACTTTATTCTTCTCTGTACATCTCTATAATATCTCCATCATTTATTTTTTCATGGAATCATAGCAAGTGACTGACATCTGAATGATAGTGCATAGAATGCTGGGATTCAGTCAGGAAGATCTGAATCTAAATTCTTACTAAGATACTTTCTATGATTATGACCATGGGGGAATCACATCCTTCTTCTGGGTCTCTTGTTTCCTTGTCTATAAACTAACATGTGTGTATAGTTTCTATTTAGATTTAAATCTATGATGTTGAGATCCTATGAAATGAGGATTGAGAGCCATGAGAGTTTACAGGACCACTGATCAACTTCTTTCCATTGCCTGTTAGTTTCTCCAATCTCTACGAGTATAAAAATTCTAATTGAATTGTATCAACATGGATTCATATTATAGAAGGATCACAGAGTTGGTCACTGTCCCAAGGTCACATAGGAAGTAAGTAGCAATTTTTGACTCCAAATCTTGTTCTCATTTCACTATAATATGCTAGTCTCCAATATAATTTCCCCACCCCGTCTTCCTCCCCCATTCATTCCTTTGATTAAAATACACGCCTGAGCAGAATTATTCGGGTCAGGTAAAAGTTGGGCAATTGCCCCAAGGAGACCAATGGTATGTCCACGTCTGGCAATTCTTGTGATTTAGGGTGATTATGGCTGAGCTGTAATGAATGCATATTAAGGCTTTCTTTAGAGACTACAGAAGAACATTTGATTCATAAACAAATTACTCTGAGCCCATAATGCAGGATAAAGAAATAGCAGCTAATTTAAACAGTGAATCAAGTGCTAGACAGCATGATATAGATCATGCAATTTGAAGTATAATGTAGAAAATGAAAGTAATAACTAGCCAAGCAAATAGTCTTAACACTCAACCAGCCAAAGGTAGGCAGAAAAGAACAGAACAGAGGAGGAGTGTAGGAGAGAAACATGATGCAATGTAATGAGTCACAGATAGGCAATCAAGTGAGGGCTTAGTGGTAGAATGGAAAGGGATTTGGAGTCAAAGAATGTGGGTTCAAGTCCCACCTCTGCCACTTACAAGGTATATGACTTTGAGTAAGTCACAACATCTCTGGGACTCAGTTTCCTCATTTGTAGAATGGCAACATTGGACTTCATGTCTTTATGGTCCCTTTCAGCTATAAATCTATCATGTGATGACACTCTGGCAGGAAGTTTAATTCAGCCTCTGTTACTTATTAACTACCCAACCTTGCAAAAATCACTGTTCCGCTCTGTGCTTCAGTTTCTTTCTTCTATGTGATGGTGATGGTGATACTTCATTCTTGAAAAGGACCAAAATGACATCACTATATCAGGGTCAAGCTCCTTTTCTATAAAATGACATCATGGGAATAAATGGCAGTTAAGGTCTCTTCCAACACAAAAGCATTAGCCTGGGTTTGAATCCATCTCTTTCAAATATTAGTTGTATGACATTAAAAACCCAAATTAACTTGGGCATATAAAGAAAGACATTATCTGCACCCAAAGAAAGAGCTAATAAGTAGAAGTATATACAGAATAATTATATACATATATAGTATATATGTTTATATATGTATATAGTATATGTGTATATATAGTATATGTGTGTACACATACATATAGATGTGTAGACAAAAACATAGACAGATAGACAGATAGATAGACAGATAGATAGATGATAGATAGATAGATAGACAGATAGAAAATTTCTGTCTAATGGTAGCCATCTCTAGGGTGGGGGAGGAGGGAAGAAAAAAGGGAAGAAAAGAAATGTACCTGAAACTTTATTATATATTTACAAGGAAAAGAAAGTTGTAAGTAATACATCTGCAGTTTCATGTGCAAACTTTTTTGTACTATATTATGGGAATGCTTGTTTTATTCCATAAATTAAAAATTTTCAGAAATTAGCTGTGTGACTAGAAAATGGGTCCAAGTTGGTGGTTTACCTTTCTGTCAGAATGTAAGCTCCCTGAGGACGATGGCTACCATTTTTTTTCCTTTTTATTTCTAGGGTCTGCCATAGTGCTGGGCTCATAATATATTTAAAAACTTGTTGATTACTTAATTGGCTGACTCTGTAAGTGAAGGTTTAGATTAATTGACCAGGTGCTGTCCTAAAATATATGAAGGGATTTCCTGAGGAAGTAAGATTTGATTTCCATTGTTCAGTCTCAGAGGAAAAAAATAGAAGAAGGGACAGAAGCTATAGACAGGCAGAACTGTCCCACAAAGGAATGGGATTACTTCAGAGATACTGAGTTCCTGAAACCAAAAGTTTTCCAGTGAAAGTTGGATGACTACTTCTTGGGAAGGGTTGCAAGGGAATTTCTCCTTTGAAAAAGGAGTCCCCTTGGATGATTCTACAGTCAATGAACTACCTAAAGGAGCTCAAGGTCTAATGAATGAGAAAACATACAAAAAATATTTTTAAACAAGTAATTTACAGGATAAACAAGACATAGTCAGCATAGATAAGACTTTAGTATTAAGAGGGATTGCTAAAGGTTTCATTTAGATGGTGAAATTTGACCAGACTTGAAGGAAGCCAGATAAACCAAGATGCAAAGATAAGGAGAGAGTGTATTCCTGCTATGGGGGCAGCCAGTAAAAATGCTCAGGATTAACAGATGGAATGTTGTGTTCTTTGAAATGCAAGAAGGTCAGTGTCACTGGTTTGAAGAAAATGTAGTGTCTTTGTGTGTACATGTGAGTGTGTGTGTACAAGCATGTGTGAGAAGGGGTTGTAAGGCATAACAGAACTGGAAGGGGAGGGATTAACATAGGTTAAGAAGAACTTTGAATGCCAGCAAAGGAATTTATATTTAATCAAGGAGGTAATTAGGCAGCTAACTGTGCAGTGGATAGAGTACTTGGCGTGGAGTCAAGAAGGTACATTTACATGCATATATGTATATGCACCTATTCATCCACGTGCATGTATATATAAACATATATACATGCATGTATATAGTTGTGTGTATGGAAATCAAGATGGCACAGTAGATAGATCACTAGACCTGTAGTCAGGAAGATCCATCTTTCTTAGTTCAAATCTGACCTCATACACTCACTAGCTAGGTGACCTGGGCAAGTGGAAGCTGCACAGCAATGGAATGGAGGGGATTTCTGTTCCAGAGAGCCCTGAAAAACCGACCCCAAAGGTCCATCCCGCACCAGACCTGGGGCAGAGCTTAGCCTCCCCTGGCCATGTGGCACCGAATGGAGCAAATTGGAGCAGGCTTCAGGGACAGAATCTCCGGTGGCCACAAAGGTCCCTCCACCCACAGGCACACAGGTCAGTGAGAGAAACTTCTGGATTGGCCAAGAGGGGAGCGGGGTGTCTGCAGAACTCAGGCCCCCTCGGGACACAGTGGAAGAGGCAATGGTAGCCAGAGACTCCCAGAGCAGGCAGGACCTCATGTCCATTACTGAAGATCTCTGCATAAACCCCCTGAGGGAACTGAACCCTGCAAGGCGGCCCTGCCCCAACCTGAGAACCTGAATTTAATCTTACCCTGAATAGCAGCTGGACCCTGCCACTAAAAGCCCTGAGATTGGGGAGCAGCATTTGAATCTCAGACCCCAAGCACTGGCTGGGCTGATCTAGGCGGAGGTGGAGAGGAATCTCAGAAGTTAAGTAACTGACTGGGAAAATGCCCAGAAAAGGGAAAAAAAATAAGACCATAGAAGGTTACTTTCTTAGTAACCAGATGATTCCCTCCTTCCTTTCTGATGAGGAAGAACAATGGTTACCATCAGGGAAAGACATAGAAGTCAAGGCTTCTGTATTCCAAACATCTGAAATAGATATTCAATGGGCTCAGGCTACGGAAGAGCTCAAAAAGGACTTTGAAAATCAAGTTAGACAGGTGGAGGAAAAACTAGAAAGAGAAATGAGAGAGATGCAAGAAAAGCATGAAAAACAGGTCAATACCTTGATAAAGGAGACCTAAAAAAATGCTGAGGAAAATAGCACCTTGAAAAATAGGCTAACTCAATTGGCAAAAGAGGTTCAAAAAGCCAATGAGGAGAAGAATGCTTTCAAAAGCAGAATTAGCCAAATGGAAAAGGCGGTTCAAAAGCTCACTGAAGAAAATAGTTCTCTCAAAATGAGAATGGAACAGATGGAGGCTAATGACTTTATGAGAAACCAAGAAATCACAAAACAAAACCAAAAGAATGACAAAATGGAAGAGAATGTGAAATATCTCATGGGAAAAACAACTGACCTGGAAAATAGATCCAGGAGAGACAA
>CM053771.1:31280326-31297400 GCA_028658325.1 Potorous gilbertii | reverse complement strand
AATATCTCATGGGAAAAACAACTGACCTGGAAAATAGATCCAGGAGAGACAATTTAAAAATTATGGGACTACCTGAAAGCCATGATCAAAAAAAGAGCCTAGACATCATCCTTCATGAAATTATCAAGGAAAACTTCCCTGATATTCTAGAACCAGAGGGCAAAATAAGTATTTAAGGAATCCACCAATCACTCCCTGAAAGAGATCCAAAAAGAGAAACTCCTAGGAACATTGTGGCCAAATTCCAGAGTTCTCAGTCAAGGAGAAAATATTGCAAGCAGCTAGAGAGAAACAATTCCAGTATTGTGGAAGTACAGTCAGGATAAACACAAGATCTAGCAGCTACTACATTAAGGGATTAAAGGGCATGGAATAGGATATTCCAGAAATCAAAGGAACTAGGACTAAAACCAAGAATCACCCACCCAGCAAAACTGAATATAATGCTTCAAGGAGGAAAATGGTCTTTCAATGAAATTGAGGACTTCCAAGCATTCTTGATGAAAAGACTAGAGCTGAAAAGAATATTTAACTTTCAAACACAAGAATCAAGAGAAGCATGTAAAGGTAAACAGCAAAGAGAAAGAGAAATCATAAAGGACTTACTAAAGTTGAACTATTTACATTCCCACATGGAGAGACAATATTTGTAACTCTTGAAACGTTTTTCAGTATATGGGTAGTTGGTGGGATTACACACACATACACACACACACACACACATACACACACAGAAAGAGAGACAGAGAGCACAGAGTGAATTGAATAGGATGGGATCATATCTTTAAAAAATGAAATTAAGTGGTGAGAGAGAAATATATTGGGAGAAGTAATGGAGAAATGGAATGGGGCAAATTATCTCTCATAAAAGAGGCAAGTAAAAGACTTTTCAGTGGAGGAAGAAAAGGGGGAGGTGAGAGAAAAAACATTGAAGCTTACTGTCATCACATTCCACTAAAGGAAGGAATATAATGCACACTCATTTTGGTATGAAAACCTATCTTACAATACAGGAAAGTGGGGGAGAAGGGGATCAGCAGGGTGGAGGGGCGGGGATGATGGAAAGGAGGGCAATGGGAGGAGGGAGCAATTAGAAGTCAACACTCTTGGGGAGATACAGCATCAAAAGAAAGAATAGAAGAAATGGGGGGTAAGATGGAGGAAAATATAGTTAGTCTTACACAACATGACTGTTATGGAAGTCATTTGCAAAACCTCACAGATATGGCCTTTTTTGAATTGCTTTCCTTCCCAAAGGAAATTGGTGGGAAGGGACGGATGAAGAGAAGTTGAAACTCAAAGTTTTAGGAACAACTCTTGAGCATTGTTCTTGCAACTAGGAAATAAGGAATACAGGTCATGGGGTATAGAATGTTATCTTGCCCTACAGGACAAAAGAGAAGATGGGGTAAGGGAAGGGAGTGATGTTAGAAGGGAGGGCAGGTTGGTGATAGGGATAATTAGAGTGCTTGGTGGTTTGGGGTAGGGGGAGGGGAGAAATGGTGAGAAAATTTGGAACCCAAAATTTTGTGGAAATGAATGTTGAAAACTTAAATAAATTAATTGAAAAACAAAAACAAAATAGGGATCATGTCATCTGTGAACAACTTGAAGGCATTAAGTAGTTTGGTGTAGTGGTTAGGATATTAAACTTGGAGTGAGGAAAATGTTGGTTCCAAGCGTGACTCAGATACTTAGCAGCTGTGAAACCCTAGGTCATTTACTTAACTACTCTGGTCCCTCAGTTCCTTTATCTGGAAAGTGAGGTAGCTATACCCAATGATTTCTAAGGTGCCTTTGAGCTTGGAAACTCAAGCAGTTGGTGGTGTAGTATCTAGAACACTGAGTCAGAAGTCAAGAAGACTTCAGTTTAAATCCAGTTTCATACATTAACTAGCTGGGTGATCCTTGGAAGTCACTTTACTTCTGTTTGACTCAGTTTATTCAACTATAGAATGGGGATAACACCTACCTTGCAAGGTTGTTTTGAGGATCAAATGAAATATTTGTAAAGCACTTGGCATAGTACCTGCCATATAATAGGTATTATATAAATATGTATTTCTTCACTTCTCCAACACTATAATCTTAGGAATCTGAAGAGGAGAAGATGCAGGACATAAGAAAAGAGTTATGATAATTAGTTACTATATAAGTATTTGATGTGCTATCACATGTAAGAGAAATTTGAGTTATTCTATTTGACACAGGAAGGAAAAAGTAAAATGGGTCAAAAGTTCAAGAGTAGGAACAGATGTTGGTTCAAATAAAGAGTTGCTTCCTAAAAATTAGACCTATTCCAAAGTATTGTAAGCAGTTTCAGGAAATAGTGTGTGCCATCCCCACTTTCCACTAAAGGTTTATAAAACAAAGACTCAATAATCACATGGTGGGCATGTGCTATAGAGAGAATTCTTACTGTCATAGGTTGAGCTTTGAGAACCCTTCAATTTCTAAGATTCTTGGATTCTAGGATTCTGCTAACAATTGCATCTGCAGTAAAAGTTAAGGAAGAAGTGGACCCAAGGTCATATAGTGAGTCAACATCTTATATATGGCATTGAATGCTGGCTTGATATTGTAGCTCTCTGAATGGCACATATACAACACTGAGCTGAAAGGACCATTAATCTGACCCTCGTTGACATGTCTGAGAGAGAGGCGGGGAGAGAGAAAGAGAGTGAGTGAGAGAGAGAGAGGGAGAGAGACGGAGAGAGAGGGAGAGAGAGGGAGAATATAGATATAGGTATCTTTATATGATAAATAGAAAGACATTAGAAGGAAGGCACTAATATTAACAGGAATTGAGATCTCTCTAGATGGATAGATAGATAGATGATAGATAGATAGATAGATGGAGATAGATTTACTTAGAGACATGCATATACATACATACAGATATATTCAACTACACACAAATGCATTTGTATACACACTTATACATCCCCCCATATCTATCTGTCTATCTATCTATCTATCTATCTGCCTGTTTAGCTACCTCCCTACCTATCTATGGATAAAGTGATTGACCTAGAATCAGGAAAACCTGAGTTCAAATGCAGACTCAGACACTTCTGAGCTACCTGACCCTGGACAAATCACTTAGTCAAGTTTGCCTCACTTTCCTCATCTGTAAAATGAGCTAGAGAAGGAAATGGCAAATCACTCTAACATCTTTGCCCAGAAAACTCAAAATAGGACCACAAAGAGTGGGACTGGACTGAAAGAGCTGAAGAACATCTATATAAATATATGTGTGTAGATATATACACACACATGTGTATATACATACGTATATATGTGTGTAGACACCGAAATACACAAATTCATGTAGTTAGATAGATATCTATAACTGTATGATATAACATATAAGATAGAACTGAAGCCAGAGCTAGAAATAGAGATAAAGAAAAAAATAATAGTTACCTCACTATCACCCAACGGTTCACCCTCCTTGAACCTGTGTATATTTATGAAGAAGAGAAATGTCAGTGATGTATAGACCAATGGTCCATCCAGCTCAGTGTTGTATATAGACCATTTGGTGAATTACAATTGCAAGTCAGCAGCCAATGCCAACCACCAGTTAACTATAAGCCATCTATTTTTTCTGCCAAACCATCCAAGCTAGATGCCAAAGCTATCCCAGATAAAAAACATGAATCTCCCTTTTCGTTGTTCTTTGAATGAGCATTCCAACTGCTTCAATTTGTCTGTCCATAAGTAGAAATTTGGAAAATGTGACCATCTATTTTACCATATTATTTGACTGGGTTTTTTTGGAAAAACTAAACCTTCAACATATCAATGCTTGGGCTATGTAGGGAAGAATCTATATATAATATAATGCTTTTACACAAGTGGCTGCCCATGCCTGTGATGCACTTCCTTCCCACTTTGTCTTGAAAGAATCCTGGCTTCCTTTAAGATACAACTTGAATGTCCCCTTCTAAACAAGGTCTTTCCTGACTTCTCATTTTTTTGGATCATTTTCTCCTTTTGGAACTTACTTTCCATTTAAAAAATACTGTGATTGTGCATCTTCCCAAGTATTATGTAATTCCCTTAAGTGCAGTCAACACACAAATATTTTTAAACCCCTAAAATGTGCCAAATATTATGCTAATGAAATAACCTCTACTCTCAATGTGCTTCCAGTCTAAAAAAGAATTACGACATGTACACATTTGAGATTTTGTTGGTTTTTTGCACATAGTAGGCACTTCGTGTTTCTTGAATTGTACATAGTAGGCACTTAATAAATGCTTATTAATTAAATGGATTAAAAAGTAGTTAGCTACATAATAAGAAGTGATTTTTTTTAACACAAACTTTGCAATGTGTTCCATGTACACCCCCTCCAAAAATAACAAGGATTTCAGGGAGATTCCCGACTCTGCCACTAATCTCGTTTGACCATCTTTGGGCTTCATTTACCCTAGGTGCAAAATGCAAGGACTAGACTAAATGACTAAGTAATTTTTAGCTCTAAACCTACGAAGCAACAACCCTCATAGCATCTAGATATTAGTAGAACTGTCTTAGACGTAAGGAATACTGAAGCTGAAACAAATTCAGATTTCCCAGGATTGTAGTGGCAATGGGTCACTAGATGTAGTTATAGTGCATAAAGCTCCAGGTCTGGAGTCAAGAAGACCCATCTTCCTGAGTTCAAATCTGGCCTCAGACACTCACAAGTTGTGTAACCCTGGGCAAGTCACTTAACACTATTAGGCTCAATTTCCTCATCTTTAAAATGAACTGGAAAAGGAATAACGAACCACTCCACTATCTTTGCAAGAAAACTTAAAAGGGGCCACAAAGAGTGTTACACAAGTAAAAAACAGCTAGACAGCAGCATATCAATAAGAAATAAATAATTTCTTAGTTAGAAGTTTAACTCTGATATCTCCTCACTATACCTCTAGCACTCTTACTGCTATCCCTTTTCTTAGGAGTAAGGACTTGATAAAGACCTAGTAAATGAATAAAGCCTAAGTTCTCACTCTCATGCCCTCAGTTCTTCTCCTTCTTCAGTGATAGGTTCATAGACTTAAAGCTGGGAGGGACCTTAGAAGTCATCAAATCCAACTCAACTCATTTTACCAATGGGGAAACTGAGGCTTAGAGAAAGGGAAGATTTTTCCAAGGTTAGCAGAGCCAGGATCTTTGGAAGAAAATTCTACACACTTTTTTTTTACTAGACTGTATACATTACCTCCATTGACAAATTAGGTTTGGTTTAAGGGATAAGAAATATGTGTATTCTACTTCACTCCTACATTCTATGACGCAAACCTAGATTTAGAATAGTGTCTTTTAGCTTCCAGGAAGGGAAGGAATGAAGAAAATGGGTAGGCTATCGCTGTAGTCACTAATTAATTCTCACGATCCTTTTAGGTAAGGAAAGCAATCATTGGTACAGTGGTTTTCATATGGTCCCACCATGCTATCCTAATGTCTAGTTCTAATCCATTCTGTCTGAACATTAACTGTCATTCCTTCATTTGGCAAGCAAATGTCTTCTGACTCAGAGCCTACCTCAAAACTGGTTTGACTCATCACATCTTCCCCTTTTGGAAGAAGGGAAAAAAAAGAGTTTCTGGCAATATTATGTAAATTACCACATGCCAAGAATAGTTTGCACACTTTAGAAGGGCACGCGGAAATGTTCCGTCACATTTGCTAAACCTCTAAATCAAACTTTTATTATGCCAAAGAGTTCTCTCAGTAACCAGTCTAGTGATTTTTATGGGGTTCATTTTTTTTCTGGAGGGAAAGAGAGAGGTGAAATAAAAGTCATTAGGTATGCCATTTCGGAGGATAAACACAGGCTGACAAATAGCAAATACAAATAATTATAAGCAGATCTTCATTGGTTTTGCAGATATCAAATACAAATCAACAAAGCCCATCATTCTTTCTCCAATGCCAACTCTTTTGGGGGATAGAATGTCTGAATATGACTGATTTCAGCTGCTACAGGAATATGACCTAGTGAATAGAATAGATAGAGTGCTGGACTAGACCTCAGAAAGGATTTCATTTAAATTGTGTCGCTGATATTGAGGAGTTCAAACATGACATTCCACCTCCCATCTCTTTGCTTGCCCCAATGACTGTCTCCTCATCACCACCACCTCTTAGAATGCATAATTTCATTCAAAACTCAGTTTCAAAATATTACCATCTACATGAAGATATTCATGACATTTTGCCTACTCTCTCTCAAGTTCTTTTTTGAATTTTGTGAATTTTTGCAAACATACACATGTGTTACACACATATACACATGTGTATGTATGTGGTATGTGTGTATGTGGGAATGTAAATGTATATTTGTGTGTCTGTCTGTGCATGTGTAGACATACAAGCCTCTTCATTTGAAACAATGTAAGTTTCTGAGGGCAAAAACCGTGCCAGTTTTTATTTTTGTATGCCTAGCACTTAACAACATGTCTAGCACTAAGTAGGCATTTAATAAAGACTTCTTGATTGATTGATAGCTTTGTGACCATAGTAAAATAATTTCATTTGTTTACTCAGCTTTAAAATGGAGATACTCATACTTTTACTTGGCACATAGGAACTTAATAAATTTGTATTGATTGATTGATAGTAGGAGGTTGGTAGATTAAGCAGCCAGCAAATATTTATTGGACGACTGTTAAGTTCTAGGAACTGCACTAGAAGCTGGATATATAAAAAGAAAAAAAGAAAAAGAAAAAGAAAGGAAGGAAGGAAGATAGAGAAAGGAGAGAGGGTAGAAGGAATAAAGAAAAGAATGAAGAAAAAAGAAAGCAGGGAGGAAAGAAGGAAAGAACAAGGAAGACAATGGAAAGAAAAAAGGAAGGAAGGAAAAAAAGAAAGTACTTCTTCTAAAAGAGCTTACATTTTCTTGGAATATTCAAAAAAGGTAGTGTAAGTAAACTGATTTTTTAGTGTTAACATAGTAAACGTATTTTTACCCTGGTGTTAGTTTTTCTGTCCAAATTCCCATGTTACTGGGTCCCTCTGTTTCATCTTCAGGGAAGGGGGATCAGGGGATGCTGAAGCTATTTTCCTAGATGTTAGCCAAAGCACTGTCTGAATGGCCCTTTGTTTACAATAATAATTCTTTAGCAGCAGACTTTGTTCTTCAGCTGTTGTCTATTCCTCCTAGCAGAAATAAAAGAAGATAAGCAGTTTTCATGAAAGAGCCTTTGGGAAATGTGTGTTCTCAAACCTTTCCTTTTGATGTCTTTTGATCTGATCTGGCAGCATCCAGAGCGCAAGAGAAAGATTTGAAACATTAAAAGGACCTTCCTGCTTTATGCAACCCACATCCCTGTACCTGTGGAAATGTGTGTGACTTAGACTCAAAACCCTTAGAGGGAAGGAAACATGTCTGTACATTTGCTTTGTACATTGTTCAGGTAGATGCCTAGTAAGGTCTTTGGAATGTGGTGAGATAGCATCTCCAGTTCATCACTTACAACCTCTGAGATGTCAGAGAAGTCACTTTACCTCAGCAGATTTCATTTACCTCTACCCTAAATGGAGGAAGGAGGAAAGTTAATCTGGGGTGGGAAAAGTGCAACCTCCAGGCCACATGTGGCCATCTAGGTACATAAGTGCCACCCTTTGACTGAATCCAAATTTCACAGAGCAAAATGGCCACATGTGACCTGGAGGCTGAAGATTACCCACCTTTGAACTAGGGGATCTCTAAGGTAGCTTTTAAATCTATAATGCAATGGTCCTTCATTGGTAACAATGTTCCTATTGTCAAAGAATCAATAGGGAGACTTTGAATATTAGCTATAATCTGTGTAGTACTTTTCATATACTATTTCATTTACTTATGAAGGAGATCCAACAGAAACGAATTTGGCTTCAGATGGACTTAGCTAAAATAAGTGGTGCCAATAACCCTATACTAAAATGCTTCTGAATTACATATAGGATCATATGGAAAACCCATGCAACAAATCTTTGCAATATGTATACACATATGTACAGTGCACATACATGCATATGTGCACATATACATATATATATATATATATATATGTATATATATATATACACAAGGGCTTGCATATCCAAATATTTATATGTTTATAGATATGCATATAGGTATGCTGGCTCCAAAGAATTCTGTATATCATCCAAAATAATAGGAATAGGGACTGGGAATGCTTTGAATGTTATGATGGTACAGAGAACTCGCAAGTGAGAATACACCATCAGGTCACATAATGTAGCACATTCTTGGGAACTTAGAGTCAAAGAATTCTCAGAGAAGGAGGTAAGTGAGTTGTCTAAAATCTCACAGTCATTATATGCCAAGGGTTATACTTGAACCTGTCTCCTCTTCCTGCCTCTTTGTCAATTGTAATTCTACTACTCAAAAATTAAATGGATTTTAAAAAAGTTTTGGACCAGATATGCGATTTCATCTGTTTGTAAAATGTACCACTGATGGGGATCAATGCACCACTGCAGAGTTTGCAAAGTGCTTTCTATTCATTTTCTTATTGGATCATAAACTCACATGCTGTGATCCGGCTATTCAGCCCTATTATTTAACATAACATAGCATCTCCCATCACTGCTTTTACTCAGAGATTTGCATTAGCTGTTGCCCTACTATGGATTGCTTTTTCCTAACCCTCATGTTTTGGTGTCCTCAAGAATCTGTTATACCCTGTCTTATACAGGAGGCCTTTGCTCTTTCATTCATAGTACCTCTTCTTAACTTTGAAAGTTAACCTCCCTTCTCTGTATATATCTTGGAGATATCTACTTATTTACATATTTTATCACATCATTAGATATTATTATATCTATTATTTTTGGTGATAAACATCATACTTTGGAGCCAGTATGTGTAACTGCATATGCATATGCATAATCATTTCACATCACATCATATCATATCATATATTAAATGATATCATATTATATCATATATATCATTAGAAAGTGAACTTGGAGAAAGAACTGTTATTGCCTTTATATTCTCAGTAGCTAAGACAGTATCTGGTAAATTGTAGAACAAATGCTTGTTGACTGACTGTGAAGGACAGTTGGGGGGACATTAACTATTATTAGACAAGGAAGAATGGGTTAGTTTGGGAATTCATGTTCTAGTCATAATCTCTTTCTACAATGAGTTAGAGTATTGAATTGGAGGATGACACAGGGATTTTCAAAGGTTTATTTTCCACTCTTTTCAGTTCCATTCAAATAGATCTGGATTTCATCTGTTTGGAAATTATCACAACCTGCCAGTGCCTGATTATTCTGTCACTCCATTCATGCATCTATCCATCCATCCATGACCAATATTTATTAAGGCCCTACTATGTGTCGGGCACTATGGTTGGCATAAGTAATATGAATACAGTCAATGAAATAATCACTATTCACAAAGAGCTTACCCAGTCCCTCTCATAAATTCACCATAAGATATCCACCCAATAGACTAAACTTTCTTGGTTTCTAACTTTTATTTTTTAATTCAATAACCCTTTTAAGCACCTACTAGGGACAAGAAGACACACCCATGGCATAGTAGATGGAAAGATGGTTTTAGAGCCAGGATGATCAAGATTCAAGCTCTGTCTCTACTATGTGCTATCTGTTCATTTACAACAGTGTGGGCCATTGCTGGGCTGGGGTAGGGGAGGCATTCGTGTGTAGAAAGTCATCCACTGTAATTTTTCTAGGAACTCTCCATGGTTCTGGCTGGCATTCCCCTTCTCCAGTTATCTCTTTTTTCCATAGATGTGACTGCTCTTCTTCATCAAATCAGCCACAGTCAAGGTCATACTAGCTTCTACCTGAATTCCTGAGATAGCATCCTTCCAATATATAATCTTAAAAAAAATGAACCTCACAAGATAACTGTAAATTTCATCAAGGGATCTGATATGTTTTATCCTTCCTGGAGGCCTAAGTAAGCCTGGCAGTGTACTAAATGTTTAGCAATTATGATTGTAGATCAAGAGTGAAAAAGATCCTTGGAGGTCATCTGTCCCCAAACTCTCATTTCATAGATGAAAAGACTGCTAGCCTGGAGATACTAAAAGAAAAGGTTGACAATTCTGGAAGAAAAAAATGTGACTTAGAGGAAAGAATTCTAAATTTGAAGTCAGAAAACCTGAATTCAGATCTTGATTTTGTCAATTACTATAGGTGGATTATTGGGAAAGTCAGTTAATCTCCCTATGCCTCAGTTTCCTCACATCTGAAATGAAGCAATTAGGCTACATGATTCTAAAGTTCCCTTCTAATTCTGAATTTCTGATCAACAAAGTATTTGGGATATTTTTTTAATAGAGATATGGAGCAGAAAGATGAACAGACAGAGATAAATGATAGACAGACAAAGACAGACACACAGATAGATAGATAGATAGATAGATAGATAGATAGATGATAGTCTTACCATTTTAGTGGTAAGAAAAGTGAGGTCTAGGGAGGTCAAGTGATTTGTTCAAGATAATAATTCAAAGAGCTAGGACTTGACCACAGACATTTGGATTCCAAATTCAGCAATCTTCTAGTTCAGTCATACTATATTCCCTCCCAACTTCCTTTTCATTGTTTTGGTGTCATCAGTGCAGTATTTGAGTTGTCAAGTTGTCCATCTACTTTCAGGTGAGTCATTGATATCTTTGGATCTGTTTCCCCATTTTTAAGTGAGGGAGGCTGGACTGGATGACCTCTAAGATCCTTTCTGACTGGAGATGTAGGATCCTATGATCACTCTCCCTACAGGACCAATCTACTGCCAGGCCAAGTTATAGTGTACCCTCCTGCTGCCCCCCAACCCCACAGAAATTAGAAAGTACTGATTTCCTCAAAGAAACTGAAAATAACATTATGAGTTTCATTTTTTAAGACTATACTATTAGAAGTATATATTATAAAGACAGATGCATATGCATTTATGTGTGTATATATATATACACATATGTGTGTATTCACATATAACTCTATAGGTTTATCTGTGTATATATTATATATACACAGATATATACATGCATGTATATACACATATGTGCATATATGCACATTTGTATATGTGTATATGCATGTGTGCATTGTGTACGCATATACACATACATGGACACATATACATATATGTACACATGTGTGCATATATGTATATACTGGGCTAATGATATATTTGATTTAAGTTACAAAATTGTAACTTAAAGACAGCGTATATCTTCTGTACCCAACACAGCACTGGTAGGCCTATATCCTAAAGAGATCAAAGAGAAAATAATCATTTATTTTCATATTTCACATATGTACTCTACATAACAAAAATAGTTGCAGCAGCTCTTTCTGTGGTGGCAAAGCCTTGGAAAATAGGGGGATAATTGTGAAGTGGAGAAAGAGGGAATAAATGATAGTATAGGAATGTGATGAATTACTATTGCTCTGTAGAATTGAAGAAACAGATGATTTCAGAGACATGGATAGACTTGCATGAACTGACAGAAATTGAAATGAGCAGAATCAGAAAAACAATTTACAAAATAATAACAACAGAGGAAGACACAAACAACTTCAGAAACTGAATGGTCATCAATGCCATGGCCATCCAATGATTCAAGATAATTGAAGCACCTACTCAGCTTTTGAGAGAAAGGTGATGCATTCAGGGTGCAGAATAAGATATTTTTTTAACAGCCAATGAATGAATTTGTTTTGTTTAACTCTGTCGCAATGATTTTGGTTTAAATTTTTTTCTTTTTATGATAGGGTGCAGTGAAATTATTTGTTAATTCTAAAAAAAAATCACTTTGAAAGATTTATTTGTGTAAGAAATTCTTTTTTATGAAAGTTCCATCTAGTGATGCAAATCATCATTTTTTTTTCTGTATAGCTTAATGAACTTAGACATTACCTGGAGTACTGAGAGGTTAAATAAATTATGCATGGTCCAATTGCTGGTACAGAAGATTAAATGTAGGCCTTCCTGATCACAAACCTCTCTATGTCTATCTCTCTCTGTCTCTGTGTCTCTCTATCTCTGTCTGTCTGTCTGTCTCTCTCTCTCTCTCTCTCCACCTTTCCTTCAATCAATATCTATTTACCAATCTGCCTATCCATCTATCAATATATCCATTTCTCTATCTTTCTGTCCCTATTTTCTCTATTGTCTGTATCTATCTGTCATGAATCTATATTCTATATGCCTATAATCTTTATCTATCATTCATCTCTATCTCTTCATTTATCTACAGACACATCTGTCATTGTCTTTCCACCTATCCATCTATCTACTTATCTTTTTATCTGACTCTATCTTCTTATCTATCGATCTATTCATCTATCTGAAAGGTATACAGAGCACCTTCCATATATTATCTCTTTTGAGTCTATCCATTATCCTATGAAGTGAATAACATTCTCTTATATAGCATACATGTAATTCCCCCATTTTACGATGAGAAAGTTGAAGCATGTAACCATTCCAAGATCCCAGGCTTTTGACAGTTGACGAAAACAAGAAAGAGATCTTGGTTCTTTTGTGCCCAAAACCAATGAACCAAAGAAATAACTGAAAGTGAATTAGAAGGGAGTTCATTTTTTTCCATTTTTTTAAAGCAACCATATTCTTAGTTCAATATTACATTGTTGTGAATCTTGCAAGAAATAAAAATTATAGATGACAGAAAGGTCAATTAAAAGCATGAAAGGCATAAATATGGTGTGGAATATTATACCTGAGGACTTATGTCTAAAGAGTAATATAAAAAAATGCAGTATCTAAGAAGTATATACGTAATGGGGAGACACTTTCCTTATGTGATCAAAATGAACAGAATCTACAAAATGCTTTCCTTAACTGTTCTATCCTTCTCAACAATATACCATTATTTCAGCCAATCTGTGTCTCACCAAAAGGAATAGTCCTTTAAATAGTCTAGTTTTTAGCCTCTTCATTTCTTCTCTTTCTGTGTGATTTCTTTTCTATGTCTTCCATAGAGGATCTGCCCATTACACTGGAAGCCTTCTTTCTTTCTGGGGGTGTCAGTGAAGTACTTCATAAGACTAGTTCACTCCTATGTAGCATGAATAAACTGACTCCATTCTCTTAGGGCAGAGGTTCTTTGGTAACCTGATAGAGTTAAAGATATTCTTTTTTTTTCTCATATCTAATCAACATACAATCAGTTATGTTCATTCTTAACGGCTCTATGACTAGCGTCCTAATTCATTCAACTATTTAACTTGGGATTCACTTTTAAAAGGGATATTCATTTTAATTAGGTTCAAAGTTGAACTCAAGCCACATAGCATTAATCCCATCAAGTTCAAGTCCAAAACCTGCCATGTCAGATTCTGCTAGACAGAATGTAATACCTATTCCAGATTTTTGGACTCCAAGATGTCCATGGTTTTAGCCTCTGGTCCAGATAAAAAGCTCAGTTCCTTGCACCTACATCAGAAAAGAATGAAGGAAAAAGCAAGAGGTAAATCTGTTTCTTTCAGTCACATGGTCTCAGGGGAAGAAGTGAAGAGGGCAACGATCACACCCGCTCCTTGCTTATTATGTGGGTGTGAGAAAAGGAGGCCACCCTTAGATGTGAGTGTTGCAAAAGGCTAGCTATTATATGAGTTGGACTTTGTGAGGAACCCATAATTATGACTACAAAGTTAATGGAAAAAAGAGTATTCCCAACTGCATTGAAGGCCAATACAAATGTCACCTGAATGTTCTTTCTGAGAAGCAGATGCTAGCATCTTCTACATGGATGAAGGTATCTTAGATAGCCTAGTCTTATACCAAACTGCATCAATACAAGATCTAAATCATGTATAGAACAGATATTTGTTTGCTACATCAAAATAATATGGATATAAAAGACTCTCCCCAGTGCATATTGTCAAAATAGTTTCAAATAGGATTCAACAACCGAAATTAAAATTACCAGTACAGTTTCTCAAGAAGCTTCACTTAAACTCATTAGCACATGAAGTAGCCTGTGTGATATCTGATAACGTATTTTACATTTTACATTGGCTCTGAACTGTACAAACAAATCTTGATATATGACTGCTAGTAAAATGGTCCAGGTTTAGATTCAGTCTCTTGGTGGTTGCTTATTCAAGAGTTCTAAAATAGTTGCCTATATCGTCATTCAGCTCTGACCTAGTGGGATCCGGAACTCTGAAGTTCTTGAACTCGTAAGGTCATTTTTAGGTGCAGACACATCCACACTTAGAACAATGTGTGATCACCTATTCAGGAAAGAAAACACACACACACACACACACACACACACACATACAAAAGGAAGCCAGGGCCTCAGGTGGAAGTTCATGTAAGTGAGTCCATGATCTAAATGTTGAGTTAGGGGAGGAAATTATTAGTGGACAAGTAGAAAAGGAAAAAAATGACCTCAAAGAGTCAGCATGATTTCATCAAAGAAATGTCATTCGAAACATTTTTTTAAAATTTCCTTTTTTTTTGACAGGATTTTTTAGCTAATACAGAAATGTAATTGTCTAGGTATTTGCTTAGATTTAGTGAAACATTTCCTAGTTCTTCTGCTACATGTACTGTTATCATTTTTCACAACAGTCTTTGCTGGGTATTCATGAATATAGCATCCACCAACCCTGGTTATCTACTATGATTCTATTTTAAACCTTTTTTCCCCTCTTAACTGCTCCTAAGCTTTCTAGCATCTTCAATAGGAATGAATATTGTATTTCATCAAAGAGCTTTTTTGGCATCTATTGAGAAAATTATATGTCTTTCATTGCTTTTCTGATTGGTATGGTTGGTGATGCTTATAGTTTTTATAATATTGAACCAGACTTGCTTTTCTGGTATAAATTGAGCCTGATTATAGTGTATGATCTTTGTGATATATTGCTGTAATGTTGTTGCTAATATTTTATTTAAATTTTTGCACTTTGATAACCATTAAAGACATTTCATCAATTCTGAAATTCATTAAGGAAACTGATCTCAAGTTTTCTTTCTGTTTTTGCTCTTCCTGGTTTAGTTATCAAAACCACATTTAAGTCATAAAAAAATTGGTAAAACTCCTTCTTTAGCTATTTTTTTTTCAAATAGTTTATATAATATTGAAGTGAATTGTTCCTTAAATGTTTGGTAGAGTTCATGTGTAAATCCATCTATTCCTGGGGATTTTTTTTTGGATCTAATTCACAGTTTCTTCAATTTCTTTTTGTAAGGCAGGGATATTTGAATACTCTATTTCCTCTTCTGCTAATCTGGATAGTTGATGTTTTTGTAAATATTTATCTATTTCATTTAGATTCTCACTTTTGCTGACATATAATTGGACAAAATAACTTCTAATAATTGGATCATTACCCAGCTAGTAAGGTAGAATTAAACTGGACCTTTGTAATCTAATTCTCTTCTGGATTTTGCACTGTACACTCTCCATATTTTAATGGTGATGATGATGAAGATGATTACGATGATAAACACCATCTGCATTAATGCTTTATGATTTGCAAACCACCATATGTTTCTTAACTTACCTGATTCTTACAAAAGCCCTGTGCCATAGAGGCTTACATTCTCAACATTGTTCACTATGTATTGACAAGGAAACTGAGGCAGGCAGAGTTTATGTGACTCATCCAGGGTAATATAATCAGGAAGTCACTGAAGTAGTAAAAGATCTCAGACCTTATTGATTCCAAGTCCTGTCCTGTAACCATTGTGACAGAGACTTCCTGCTATTGCTTACACAGGATACTATCTTCCAATTCCAGGAATTTGCAGTGGCGCTCCCCAGGCCTAGAACCCTCTCCCATCTTGTCTCCAACTGTTGTCTTCCTCTTGATTCCTTCAAATCTCAAAGTCCCACCTTCTTCCAGAAGTCTTCCCTCATAGGGAATGTGACAACTACTCAGTGCCTCGGGGAACTTTCTGAGATTATAAATTATGGAGAATGAGGGGGGTTCCTCAAATATCATTAAATTATCTAACATCTATTAAGCATTTATCACTTTTGTTAAATAGCGAAATCGGGGGGGAAACATACACACACACATAAAAGGAAAAAGGGTAGAAGAGAAAGGGCACTGAAGAAAGTCAGAACTGGAATGTGGAGGGAAATATATGAAATGGGGGGAGGGGGCTGTCTGCTTCACCAAAATGGAGGCTTCCAAAGAATTCAACAGTGAGAGGAGTAGGGGGACAGGAATGAAGGAATGTCCCATGCTAAAAAGGGCACAGGAGAAAAGGGAGCCTTGAAAATGAAAAGGCAGCTGAGACAGCATGAAAAAGCCTAGAGTGGGGGGGCGGAGCCAAGATGGAGGAGTAGAAAGACTCACATTTGCTAGCTCTGAACCCACAGCCCATAGATTTCCTGTAAAAAGAACTCCTGACAAATTCTGGAACAGTGGAAGCCACGCAGCAACACAGTGAAGGAGATTTCCGTTGCAGAGAGCTCTGAAAAACCAACCGCAAAGGTACCCTGGACGGGAGCGGAGCCCTGACCTGCAGAGCCCTCACCTCCCCTGCCCTGGCCGCCCGGCACTGAGAGGAGCGGGCAGACCCAAGCAGGCTTCAGGGACCAGAATCTCCAGCAGCTGCGAAGATCCCTCCACCCACAGATGCACAGGTCAGTGAGAGAGACAGGCTGAGAGAGGAGCAGGGTATCTCCTGGACTCGGACCCCCTCAGAGGCGGTGGCCAAGGCAGAGGCAGAGGGAGTTCGACCACAGCTCCATTACAAAAGATCTCTGCATAAACCCCCTGAGGGAACTGAGCCTGGGAGGCGGCCCTGCCCCCACCTGAGCACCAGGAGATAAGCTCCCATTGAAGACCAGTCAGGCCTGCCGCCAAAAGCCCTGAGGCTGAGGAGCAGCATTTGAATCTCAGACCCCAAGGACTAGCTGGGCAGATCTAGGCCTGGGGTGGAGAGGACTCTCAGAAGTCAAGTAACTGGCTGGGAAAATGCCCAGAAAAGGGAAAAAAACTAAGATCATAGAAGGTTATTTTCTTGAAAAAATGATTCCAAAATCCATCTCTGAAGATGAAGAAGAAAACTGCTTACCATCAGGTAAAGACATAG
>CM053771.1:31219883-31279826 GCA_028658325.1 Potorous gilbertii | reverse complement strand
GATAGAAGAGAGGGCAGATTGGTGATATGGGTAATTAGAATGTCCAGTGTATCGGGGAGGGGGTAGGGGACAAATGGGGAGAAAATTTTGGAACCCCAAATCTTGTGAAAATGAATGTAAAAAGTTAAATAAATTTATTTACAAATAAAAAAAAAAAGAAAAAGAAAAAGCCTAGTGTGTTAGAAGGAGAACTGGAGGTGACCAGCAGAATGGCTGGCCTGGCCCCTTCTTGACCTTATTCCTTGTAGGAGCTCTCCAGTGGTCCATATGACCAATCCATCACTTCTTCTATTATGTATTTCCTGGATAACATCTTTTATTCCTGTTCATCTTTATCATTTCACTTTATTTATTTGTTGCTCATTCATCTATCTATCCATTCATTCCTTTGTTTATATATTTATTTATCTATTTGGTGTAGCCTACTCACACTAATCGTAAGCTTCTTTCTATTAGCCCTCTATGTTATTCATTTTGTAAATTATTCAGAGACTCTTGTATGATATGTTTCATTGCTATGCAATGATTGCTAAGGTTATAAAGGAGGAAATTAAAACAGCTTCTCTCCTCTGTAGGGTTAGATGATTTTGGTGACATGGAAAACTATCTGGTTTGTCTGAATGTTTATAATCATCAGCTATATGAAAACAGTTGTGTATAATTTTTTTAAAAAAGAACACAATACTCTTTACGTTGTCTCACACATATGTATGAAATCACTAGTTTCTCCCCATAGTTGGGGGAGAGTTGAATTCACAATAGTGCATGTGTATCACTCCCCATTGAAGAAAGTTGGGGTTCAGGGAGAAGGTCCCTGAATTTGAAATAAGAAGACCTCAGCTTAAATCCCAGGGTTGCTTAATATTATGGATCTGACTTTGAGAAATTCACATCAACTCTTTTGGCCTCAGTTTCCTTATCTCTTAAATTAAGGAGTTGGTCTATCTGACCTCTACGATTCCTTCCAGCTCTAAATCTGAGTCTATTATTCATCTTAAAGTTCTCCAGTTTCTGCTGCTTCTGCAGTATGTGACATTTAAGACTTAACAAGGTGGTAAGAGGGAAGTAGATACCCACTGGCCCCTCTAAATATTATGCTTAGGGGTTGTCAGGAGAAAAAAAGAAAGAAAAACTGATGTCAGAGAGGCAGTCATTTAGGAAAAGGAATTTCAAATTCTCCCCTTGGCCCTGAGCACTTAATACATGAATGACCTTCAAGGCACAAAAATTGAACAGAAACTCACTATAATAACTTATGAATACAGAGAATGTCTCCTTGGCTGCCTTCTCGGTTAGGTTTGTGCTTCCAATCAATTTACAAACCAGAAGACGGTCTGTGGGTTATACAGTGCAAGCCAAAAGTGTCTCCTGTGATGTGGTTGCCGGATATGGTCACACATCCATTAAGACTGGACAGTGTGTTGGCCTTGGCATCATTCACCTACTGCAAGACTTGAAGTCAAGGACGTTTGCATTATGAGTTCATCTTCTCAAGTACGCAGCTGTAAGTCCTTATTTTCAAGTCAGTTCCATAGATGCAAGATCTAATTTACATACAGTCTGCATATTTTCCTCCATCTACTCTATGATCATATCTCCCCCACATATCAGCTGAAAGGGGATAATGGTTGACCTTTATATTTCACTTGGAAGTTTCCTAAGTACTTTCCATTCATTATCTCCTTTGATATACATGACACTATGAGAGTGGTCCTATTATTAAAAATT
This sequence comes from Potorous gilbertii, assembly GCA_028658325.1. Taxonomy (NCBI): domain Eukaryota; kingdom Metazoa; phylum Chordata; class Mammalia; order Diprotodontia; family Potoroidae; genus Potorous; species Potorous gilbertii. The sequence continues at coordinate 31,278,098 of CM053771.1, read as the reverse complement.
CCCTATTTTATAGATGAGGAAACTAACAGGCAGAGAGGTTAAATGATTTTTCTGGTTCACATAGAAAATCAGTGTTTGAGGTGGGGTTAAATCATGTCTTCCTGACTCCCAGTTCATATTCTCAGAGCTTGACATACATCCTGGCAGACAGTAAGTATTTACTAAACGGTGATTGTCTGACTCCAAATCCAGGGCTCCCTCCATTAAATAATATTTTCTCTTTTTATTCTGTCCCTTTTCTAGAAATCCAAACATGTGCCATCTAGATCTAGAATGTTAGAGGATACAATTTTTTCAATTCCTGATTGATTGGGATTTCCCTGTCTGTGACCTCTATAATGGAAAACCACTTGGGTACTACTAAGACTTCATTTCTTGTATGATAGACACAGTTTTCCAACTCTGATCTATGGCCTGCTATGTGACATGGAGTGAATATAGATGGTCTCAGTGCAGAATGAGCATGACACTCTGTTAGATCCTAGATGATGCTCATGATAAGATCACCATGAACTTCCTTCTCCTGCCATGATCTGAAGATCCTCATGCCTGAGTGTACCTGCTGGCAACTTGATATATATTCTTCCCTTTTCTTTCCTAGTCTCACTCTACAGGTATAAACATGGAGGCACTGGTGTGGAGGCATCAGCTTGCTACCCACCCTAGTACCCTGCCTTTACTATCCCTGTCTCCCCTCCAGTCTCCCTTGGGTGTCTTAATTTGGAACAAATTAAGACCCTTTCTCTTCCCTTAAAGATGTCTAGGAGAAAGTAGAGAAGGAGGAAAAGTAGTGTGTGTGTGTGTGTGTGCGTGTGTGTGTTTATGTGTCTTATCTCAAGGTTTGCAAAGTGTTTTGTAAATATTAGCTAATTTTGTCTTTACAACAAACCTGGGAGATAGGTGAGATAATTACATCAAGTTTACAGATAAGGAAACTGAGGCATGCAGAGATTTGATGTCTTGCCATGTTCACACAGGGAACCGTGGGCTAGGGCAGCACTGATATCAACTCTATGTACATGAGCACACACACACACACACACATATACATGTACAAAACAAGATATAGGATATGAAGGGTGTTCACGGGTATAGTTACCTCTGTACTATAGAAAAATATTCAGAGTTTGGTCCTATGAATAGTCACCAATGATCAAAATTTCTGTCTGAATCTATTCTCAGTTCGTTTGCTTCCCAGCCTCGCATCTCTTTTCTCTTCCTATTTCACTAGTAGATAGATGTGTGCAGAGAAGCAAACTCGAACTGAGAACAATTTCCTCTTCCTATCTCATTCATAGTCTCATCTAGTATGTCTCGTTCTCACCTCTCTGCTTTCTCATGTACTGCTCCAGAACTTAGGAGCAGGCACCTTTCTCAAGGCCACTAGAACCCAGACATAAGCTGAGTTCAAGAGAAAAGACAAAACAAAACGTCTCTCCTTGGAGTATCTTTTGCCTGTCTATTCCAATAGAGACAAAATGGTATGACACTTAGGCTACACTTTCCTATGGTGTGTGTGTGTGTGTGTGTGTGTATGTGAGTGGAGAGAGAGACAGAGACAGAGAGGGAGACAGAGAGACAGACAGAAACAGAGACAGAGAAGAGAGAGAGAGAGAGAGAGATATTCACAAAGATATCATAAAAGAGGCAGCAAATTCTCTGAATCTTGAAGGAAGAAAGTAGGTATCTATTAAGGACTTTCTACATGCCAGGCACTCTACCAAGGGTTTTACAAACATTTCCTTTGATCCTCACAACAACTATGGGAAGTAGGTATTATTATTAAACATTATTATTATATAATCAAGGCAGACAGAGGCTAAATGATTTGTCTACAGTCACAAAGTTGGAAATTGTCTGAGGCCAGATTTGAGGTCAGCATTTCCTGACTCCATGCTCAGCCCTCTATCCATTGGGCCAACTAAATCAGTGATCATATCTGTTCCCCTACATCATTTCACATAAGGTTAAGCACATGTAAAGCACTATAACTTGAATCATGGGGGTTCTAGCAGGCCAGCCTGCCTAACTGAAGTATCAGAGCAACATGGAGACAGTATGGCTCAGAAAAGAGGAATTATCACCATCCCCCCTACGATCACCATTTCCCATCAGACACTGATGAAGATAGCCCAGGACCCTGAATCCAAGAACCTTTGGAATAGCAAACCAAAAGAATTGCTTCCAGTTTAGCCATTAATATCATCCTTGAAAGGACATCTTATGGAGAAGGGACTCCTCTTCCTCACCACCACCAGTAACACTTGCTCTCCAACAGCCATCAAAGAAGAAAAACACAGAAGGCCTAGGGATGACACCATATCTTTTTCAGATCACTGGTTCTGCTTTTAGCCTAGCCTCCTGTAATATAAAGATCTTCCCTGCCCATTAATGGGCCTCAGATTAGGGGAGACTTATTTTGTAGGAAGACTCACACCTTCTGTTAATGGTTAATGAGGCACTAGGTCACTAGGGTCATGCCCTTCAGCTCTGAAAAGTGCATATATTCTGTGAGATAAGGTTTTGCTTTGGGTGCTTTCTCTTTGGGAGGAGGGGTCTGTGCCATAGGAGACTGAGTTGCTGTTAAGGAACCCCAACCCACCCCACCACCCTTTGAAAACCCAGATATTGGTGCTTCTCTCTCTGGTAACTACGTATGTATACAATGATCAGACAGTTGAGTCTGTCTGTTGATCTGCAATGTATATATTGCTTATGATCAGACAGTTAGAAGTCCTGTCTGTAGATCTTTATTTCTCTGCTTGTATTTTTTTTCTTTTGGTATATATGATTAAAAAATATTGTTGTCCCCACAAAACTTAATTTCCTTTGAGAAAAACAGATCTAAGAACCTGTGCCAGCAGGTCATCCTGGATGTGTGTCAGGGTGCTTGCTGCTATACTTCCAAATCCATCTTCTAGGAAAGTACCTTCTGTAGAGAAAGGGAAAGTCATCTCTACCAGCTGCCACTTACAGGGCACACAAGACAGCTGAGTTAAAACAATAGTGTAACTTTTGGGGGAGATAGGAGGAAATGTGTACCAGACAGGACGAATCATCACCCTGGACACTATTTTCCTCTAGAATCTAGTAGAGATATCACAGGACCCTGAAACTCAGAGATTTTGAGATAATAATCTGTTGAGACCGCTGTCTATAGCCATTGTCCTGAGAAGCTACCCCACAGAGATTCAGTCTAGAAATTGCTCCTGTAGGTCCTATAGCAATATTTATTGAAGAAATTTTTGCCACCATAGCCTTTGGCACCATCAAAAAGTTGAGAATCAGAAAGTAAGGATTTTATAAGTAGAGATGTCATGAAAGAAGACACATTAATATTTGCTTTGTGTCCATATCCTATGGATCAGAACGCTTTACCATCTGACTTACAGTTGAAACTTTCCATATGCATTGGTTTCTCCAATGAAATGTGAGCTCCTTGAAATCAGGGACTATTACTTTTCTGCTTGTATTTCCAGAGCTTGACATACAACAAAAAAATAAATTTTTGATTTGTTCACTGCCCTCTCCCATTCCCTCTAGGATATTCCACAGAGAGCTTCACATGCTCCCCCTGAACAGACTTGTTCACTTCTCATTTCACAGGACATTTCAGTTGTTTTCTTACTTTATAGTGAAAGAAAATAACAACTATTTCTTCAGTGGCAGATACAGTCCCTATAGTGCTTAAATCATTGTAACAGCAAGCACTCCAACATATGCAGAGGCCTTGCTATCACAGGTTCTTAGATCCTCTTTTCTAAAAGGAAAGGCAACTTTTGAGGGGTCAACAATCACTTTAATCAAGCAAAAGCATCATTCACTTAGTTCAGGGGAAAAACTCAGCATGCTGAACTTCACAGAAAATACAGAGTAATCAACAGCCCATAAAATACATGTAAAGAAAGACTCAACAAATTCTAGAGCAGCAGAAGCCACAGAACAATGGAATGGAGGAGATTTCGAGCACAGGGTGAACTGAAAGGCCAACAGGAAAGGTCTGTCATACTAGATGCAGAACAGAGCACAGCCCAGCTTTGGTCCAGAGGCACAGAGCCTGGAGGGAGGACCCAAGCAGGCCTCCAGGGCAGAATTCCCAGTGGCAGCAGCAGTGGTTTACAGATCTCTCAATCCATAGGTGACACATGTCAGTGAGAGGGTTTTTTCAGCTTGCCAAGAAGGGAGCAGAGTCTTCCCACAGCTCAGGCCTCAGGAGGTGATGGCAGAGGCCACATCAGGTGGCTGCAGCTCCCACAGCAGCCCACATCCATTACTGGATTGGAAAAACCCTGAGGGAACTGAGCAACTGCTCCTTACCTCAGCCTTGTGTGGTAGTCCTGCCCCTACCTAATGCTCTGGGAGGAATTGAGCAGCTGATCTTTATCTCACACTGAATGGTGGCCCTTCTCCCATCAAAAGTCCCTGGGGAAATTGAGCAGCTTGTCTGAATCTCAGCCCCCAGTGCTGCCTTGATGGGACTGGAGTTCAGATGGTTGTGGAGAGGAAACTCTGCTACTCACAGTTTCTGGGCACAAGAGTTTCTGGTTGCTTGATTGTGCCACCTTGGAAGAACTGAGATCTTACATATCCCCAGAGAACACCGTTCTCTTCACAAAGAACCCAAAAGTCAAGTAACTGGTTGGGAAAATGCCCCCAAAAGGGAAAAAAATAAGACTATAGAAGGTTATTTCTTGGTGAACAGATATCTTCTCCCATCCTTTCAAATGAGGAAGAACAATGCTTACCATCAGGGAAAGACATAAAAATCAAGGTTTCTGTGTGCCAAACATCCAAAATAAATATTCAATGGTCTCATTCCATGGAAGAGCTCAAAAAGGATTCTGAAAATCAAGTAAGAGAGGTGGAAGAAAAATTGGGAAGAGAAATGAGAGAGATGCAAGAAAATCATGAAAAGCAAGTCAACAACTTGCTAAAGCAGACCCAAAAAATGCTAAAGAAAATAACACCTTTAAAAATAGCCTAACTCAATTGGCAAAAGGGGTTCAAAAAGCCAATGAGGAGGAGCATGTTTTAAAAAACAGAATTAGCCAAATGGAAAAGGAGGTTCAAAGATCACTGAAGAAAATAGTTCTTTAAAAATTAGAATGAAACAGATAGAAGTTAATGATTTTATGAGAAATCAAGAAATCACAAAAGAAAACCAAAAGAATGGAAAAAAAGGAAGATAATGTGAAATATCTCATTGGAAAAACCACTGACCTGGAAAATAGATCCAGGAGAGACAATTTAAAAATTTTGGGACTACCTGAAAGCCATGACCAAAAACCATGAATTTATCAAGGAAAACTGCCCTAATATTCTAGAACCACAGGGCAAAATGAATATTTAAAGAATCCACCAATCATCTCCTGAAAGAGATTCAAAGATAGAAACTGCTAGGAACATTGTAGCCAAATTTCAGAGTTCCCAAGTCAAGGAGAAAATATTGCAAGCTAGAAAGAAACAATTTGAATATTGTGGAAATACAATCAGTATAACACAAGATCTGGCAGTTTCTACACTGAGGGATCAAAGGACTTGGAATGTGATATTCCAGAAGTCAAAGAAACTAGGACTAAAACCAAGAATCACCTACCCAGTAAAACTTAGTATAATACTTCAGGGGGGAAAATGGTCATTCAATGAAAGAGGACTTTCAATCATTTTTGATGAAAAGACTGGAGCTGAAAAGAGAATTTGACTTTCAAACACAATAATCAAGAGAAGCATGAAAAGGTAAATATGAAAGAGAAATCAAAGTATTTGCTAAAGTTGAACTGCTTACATTCCTACATGGAAAGACAATATTTGTAACTGCTGAAACTTTTTTCAGTATCTGAGTAGTTGGTGGGATTATACACATACACAGACACAGACACACAGACACACGCACAGAGAGAGAGAGAGAGAGACAGAGACAGACAGACAGACAGGCAGACAGACAGGCAGAGACAGACAGACAGAGAGCATAGGGTGAGTTTAATTGGAAGGGATCATATCTAAAAAAATGAAATTAAGGGATGAGAAAGGAATATATTGGGATGAGAAAGGAAAAAATGGAATTGGGCAAATTATCTCTCATAAAAGAGGCAAGAAAAAGATTTTTCAATGGAAAGAAAAAGGGGGGAGGTGAGAGGGAAAACATGAAGTTACTACCATCACTTTTCACTCAAGGAAGGAACAAAATGCACATTCATTTTGGTATGAAAATCTATTTTACAATACAGGAAAGTAGGAAAGAAGGGGGTAAGTAGGGTGGGGGGGCTGATGGAAGGGAGGGCAATGGGAAGAGGGAGCAATTTGAAGTCAACACTCAGGGAGGGACAGGATCAAAAGAGAGACCAGAAACAATGGGGGGCAGGATAGGGTGGAGGGAAATATAGTCAGTCTTACACAACATGACTATTATGGAAATCATTTGCAAAACTACATATATATAGCCTATATTGAATTGCTTGCCTTCCCAATGGGGATGGGTGGGGAAGGAGGAAGGAGGAGAAGTTGGAACTCAAAGTTTTAGGAACAGCTCGAGTATTGTTCTTGCATACAACTGGGAAACAAGAAATACACGTGATGGGGTGTAGAAATTTATCTTGCCCTACAGGACAAAAGAAAAGATGGGGATATGGAAAGGGAAGGATGTTAGAAGGGAGGGCACATTGGTGGTAGGGGTAATTAGAATTCTTGGCATTTTCGGGTGGGGGAAGGAGAGAAATGGGGATAAAATTTGGAACTCAAACTTTTTGTGGAAATGAATGCTGAAAACTTAAAATAAATAAAATTTTAAAAAAGAAAATACAGAGAAATCTAAATCACCAGACAGCACTTCCAGACTGTCTGACAGTAACCAATACATACATCACAAATCAACAGACAAATGCAACCGCCTTCCTACATACACAGTTACCAGGGAAGAAAACATCAACATCAAGGTTTTCAAAACGGGGTGGGGGAGCCTTAGTAGCTTCTCAGAGTGTGATCTAACCAAAGAAACGCTTCCCGTCAGTAAACCCCAAAGTAAAACTACTCCTCAGAATCTTGATACACTTTTTAGAGTCAGAGGACATCACAATCCTTGAGAACAAAATGTGTGGGTTTTCCTACAAATCTTCCCATGCCCATTAATGTATGGGGAAGATCTTCTTTAATCACATTATTCAACCAGAGGTACTTGATTATGCTAAAACAAGAAATACATTATCAATACAATCATAATACATTGTATTTTTCTATCCTGCCCTTCAGACATTCATCTCAGGTGAACTTCAAAAAAAAAAGTACTACATAGGGTACTACAGTCTGTTCTGGTGACTTTGATGTTTGAATGGCACTCTTTAGGTTCTGAGAAAGATAGACTCTTACAGTCAGCCCATGAAACAGAAAAAAAAATGTAACTTTGTTTTAGTAACTAAGATTTTGACATTAACTGGATTTTTTTCCCATCAATTGGTCATAATTTAACTGGGATAACTGGGAATTATATGCTGAGGCAATGTCCATTTGACTGATAGATATACAATAAATTTAAGGAAAACATTGATTAAGTCTCATTCAAGTTTAATGTCTTTCCATTCCAAAGCACTCTGTCTAAAACAGGTGACAGTCCCTACCCCCTCCTCCCCACCCTGGGCCTAAGCTTAAGGATTTCTCTGAGCGTTTTCTTCTCCACTACAATACAATGTAATAGTTCTTTTCTTTTTTACTCTTAAAGGAAAAAAATTCATTCAATCAATCAACAATATGTATTAGTAGCTACTATGAATTAGGCAGCATCCTATATTTTGGAGACAAATGTACAAATAATTAAATAACCTTTATTCACGGTAAGCTTATATTTGAATAAGGGAGATAATAAGTACATGAAAAAGTGTGTGTGTATATAAATAAAAATAAAATAAAGTAAATAAACTATATACACATATGTGAGCATATATTGAGAAATTCATATAAAGTAAATAAATACACATATAGAGATGCATGTGTATATTGTGTGAATATGTGTGTGCATCTACACATGTGTATACATGAATATGTATATTCAATATTAGATATTAGATATAATAGAAGTCGGAAGTAGGTGAAAATTGGAATATTTTGATTCAGAAGATATTGCTGAGGCTATAACCAAAAGAGAGGGATTCTCTGCAGCATAGGCCATGAGTCCATGTATTTCATGGAAAGGAGACAGTCAATACAAAGGCAGAGAGATGGGAGATGAAGATAAAGAGTGATAGAAAGAGACAAGGGTGTTTTGGCTGAACCACAGTAAATGACAAGAAGTTACATACAAGGAAGCTAAAAATATGGGTTGGGGTGAGGCTATGGAGGACTTTCCAAAGGTAAAAGGAATTTTTATATTATCCTAACTGGAGACTATAGGATGGCACTGAAGTTGTTTGAATAGAGAAGTTATATGGTCAGATGTATGCTTAAGGAAAATTATTTGGGCAGCAGTGTGTAGGATGGATTGGAGTGTGGACCGATGAGTCAGGAAGATAAATGAATAGGCTGTCACAAATGTCTATAGCAAGGGTGATGAGGTCCTAAACTAAGGTGTTAGTTCTGTGAGTGGTGAGAAGGGGTCAGATGTGAGAGATGTTTGAAGATAGAAAAAAAACATACTTGGCAACTGGTTGTATACGAGGAGTGAAGGAGAGGGGAAAACCAAGAATAATACTGACATAGTGAACCTAAGCAGCTGGAAGAAGGATGATGATTCCTTTGACAGAAATAGGAAACTTGAAAAGTGAAGGGCTTTGGGAGAAAGATCATGAATACATGTTGAGTTTTGAGTTCTCTAGGACATGAAGTTTGAAATGTCTGAAAGGCAATTAATGATATAACATGAAGCCTGGGCTAGGAGGTGGGTGGGTTTGAGGCTGGATATGTAGATATGATAATCATCTGTATAGAGGTGATAGTTAAATCCATGAATGAGATCTTATGAAGGGAGAGATAGATAAAAGACAGAGAGATAGATAAAGGCAGAGAAACAGAAAGACTCAGATAAAGGCAGAGAGAGAGAGAGAGAGAGAGAGAGAGAGAGAGAGAGAGAAAGAGAGGGGGGGAGGGGAGGGAAGGAGGAAGGGAGAGGGAGAACTTTTATTTATCTCAATTCACTGAGAAGCTGGGTAAGGGACTACTAGAACTTCCTTCTTCTCCATTCTTTGGCAAATGTAGAGCCCCTGACAATCTTTCTTCCTACTGCTTCCTTCTGGCCAACCTAAAATGAGGGGACTGAGAAAGATCAAAGACAAACATGCCAGATGACCTGAATAAAACTCTACTTATCTAGTCAACTTACATGCTACCAGTGATGAGTCTCTAAGCCTGCTTTTGAACTCAATTTAATGAGTGGCCTAACATTATGTTGAAAGTTCTTTGGAAATGAATCATTTTTTGATCTAAGAGATACCCAGTGAGTTAGAATCATAGTTGTAGTTAGTACCAAAGCAAATAAGAAGTTTTGAAAAAACCCTCAAATATTCTTAGTAGATCAAGAATCATATGTGATAAAGCCAACTATGTCTTGGCTGGACATTTATACATCCTGCGGCTTTGACCATAACCTTCATGTTTAAACCCATGCCCTTATTAAACAGTTTCAGTAAAACTCATAAATAAATTAAATTCCAAAGTCTTATATGGACTTGTACATGGGGTATGCCCTGCTATTTGTTCTCCATCATATCATGCTACTGCATGGATCTCCTATAAGTAAATCCCTCTAATCAAGCCTAGACAAATCATCTTGGCTTTGTGTATCTCCCTGGAAATTCCATGTGAAAAGTGAATGCATTAGGGCGCACTTTGGTGTTGTAGTCCACAACACTCCCATCCCTTATTGTGGATGATTCTTCTGATGTTCAATTGAATCTGCTTTATTTTCATATTCCTTTACTCATGTGGTCTAGTTGGGTGGAAAATGTTGATCTGGGGGAATAAACTCAGGATATTTATCCTGGAGAAGAAAGAATTTGGGTGGGATAAAAGTGGTGGTGGTAGGCAGGAAAGTATCTTAAAGTAATAGAACAGCTGTCATAAATAAAAATTAGATTTTTCTGTTTGGTTTAAGAAGGTAAAACTACAAGCAATAGAAGAAGTGAAGAAAATCTTGTGCTAAAAAAACTTTATTATAAATAGAGCAATATAAAAGTGGAATAACTGACTAGGTGAGTTGGAGGCTTTCCTTATTGCTAATATGCAAGCATAGGCTGAATTGTGTTGTGTTACATAAGTATAACTATTTTAGATGACTGATGAAGCCCCTTACAACACTGAAATTCTATTGTATATGTATTTCATTTCTGTATGTATTAGATTCACTTTTTATGGTTTCTATTGACTCTGAAATTGTCTTACAAATAGGATGGGGGAATTTGAATACAGGTTTTACGTTATTTTTTGTTTTGCTTTGTTGGTTTGGCATTTTTTGGTATTTTTTATAATTTTAAACTAAAATACAAAATTTGAAAAGAAAAAGATACTGCCATGTACACACTGGACCATAAGAAATGACTCAATATAAGACAAAAACTTTCCATTTCAAGAAAATCTATATTATAAATACTACACATTTTTTTCAAAGCTGATCAGCTTTTCTTTGTTTTTTTGTTGGTATTCTTTAGTTCTCTCCTATGTACTTTTTACTTTATCCTCCCCAACCCCCAAGAAGGCTACACGTAAGCCTAGACATAGATAGACAGGCAGACAGACAGACGAATAGTTCAAAGTCTGATACTGATGAATCTATTCCCTTTACATCTTTTCTCCTGATTTCTTTGAAGTTCCTAAGCTTTTGTTCTTCCAAATAAACTTTGTTGTTATTTTTCAAACTTATTATTTTTTTGAGTAACTTAATTGGAATGACACTGAATAAGTACATTAATTAGGTAAAATTGTCATTTAAAAAATTATATTGGGTGGAGCCAAGATGGAGGAGTAGAAAGATACACATACTCTAACTCTTCCCCCAAAGCCAATAAAATACCTTCAAAGAAAGAGTCTCAACACATTCTAGAGCAGTAGAAGCCACAGAATGTCAGAGTGAAGGAGATCTCCAACCCAGGATGATCTGAAAGGCTGATGGGAAGGGTCTGTCACACCAGACACAAAGTGGAATGCAGCCCAGCCTTGGCTATGTGGCACTGGCAGGAGCAGGACCTGAGCAGGCCTCAGGGGTAGAAACCCCAGCAGCAGCAGAGGTTCACAGATCCCTCAATCCTGACAAAGGCAGCTTCAAAGGTCAGTGACAGGGCTTTTTCAACTGAGAGACAAGGGAGAAGGGTTCTCCCTTGCTCCAGCCCCAGGTGGTAGTGACAGTCACAGAGGCAGCAGTGGTGGCAGCAGCAGCAGTAGACAGAAGCTGCTGTGGTGGCTATGGCAGGCAGCAAGTTGGAGGTCTCAGCTTAAAGCCTCTGGAGGAATTAAGCAGCTGTTCTGAATCTTAGCCCTGAGTGGCAGCCCGGGTGCCACCTAAGGCTCCTTGGGGGAAATGAGCAGCTGATCAGAATCTCAGCCATGAGCCCAACCAAGGAGTAAACTCCTCTCCCTTAATTGTGTCACCTTGGAGGAACTGAGATCTTACAGGTCCTCAGAGTATACCTTTGTCTTGACAACAACCCAAAAGTCAAGTAACTGGTCGGGAAAATGTCCAAAAAAAGGGGAAAAAAAATAAGAAGGTTACTTTCTTGGTGACAGGTATTTTCTCCTATCCTTTCAGATGAGGAAGAACAATGCTTACCACCATGGAAAAGCATAAAAGTCAAGGTTTCTGCATCCAAAATATCCAAAATAAATATCAGTTTTAGAGAAGGTACCCATTTCATTGGTAGAGGGAGATAGCCCAATCAGGAACATATACAATGAAAGCACAGTCCTAATTCCTAAAACAATTAATTGCGCCTTATATTAAGAATCTTTTGAAACAGACAGGGAATATTATTTTTGTTTTCATTTTGTACTTTAAACAATTTGATGTCATTGCTTAGTTGCTTCAGTCATGTCCAGCTCTCTATAACCCTATTTGGAGTTTTGTTGACAAAGATGTTTGGAGTGCTTTGCCATTTCCTTCTCCAGTTCATCTTACAGATGAAGAAACCAAAGCAAATAGAGCAAGGTGACATGCCCAGGGTTACATAGCTAGTAAGAATATGAGGCCAGATTTGAACTCAGGAAAATGAATCTTCCTAACTCTAGGCCTGGTACTCTATCTACTGAGCCACCTAGTTACTTAGTAAGAGGGAAATTGAGTCTAGAATCTGAGTCTTCTAAATTACAAGGTGATTCTAAAAAAGGAAAAGTAAGTTAAGGCAGTAGTGTTAGTCTTACTTTTAGTAAAAGTAGCACAAGAGAGAACATCTCAACATTGAAATCTCCAATATTCTCATAAAGGAGATTCTGTTTCCAAGAAATAACCCTTCCTCTTTCTCCTCCTCCCTCTTATCTCCCTCTCTCATCTCATCTGACCACAACTCTACTCAAAGGTAAAGTGCAGGTTAATTTATTTTATTTTCAGTTTATATTGTGTACTATTCATTGCTATTGTATTTCAGGTTCACTAGGGACAAAAAATTTACTTAAAATTATAAATAATTTTTATATGAATATTTTTGGGAATGTGGTACCATTCATCTGGCTTTCCATTATTTCCTATGGGAAAATTCACTTTGCTGATCTGGGATTTTTCTGAGGAAATATTTTATGGTTCTTTCATGGTCATCAAGGGGGGAGGAAAGAGCATTTACTGATCACTCCGCCATCCTGTTCCCGGAAGTTCAAGTAGGTGACTTACCGAAGTTTGATCTTCGGGGTGAAGGTCTCAGGCTGATATCTGGCGCTCCGTGGCTCTCACTGACTCTGTTAGGCTTGTCTCCTGCCCTTGGTGCTGCTCCTCTGGTTCTGCCCGCTGCTCAGGTTTCTCAGGTCCCTTATGCTATGCTGCGCTGCCCGCGCTGCGCTGTGCGCTGTGGGCTCAGCCCCACGGAACAGACCTTTCCCGTGGATCCTCCAGTCCAACCTGAACTCCGAATCTGTCACCATTTGTCTCCCACTGGATTCTGCACCTCCAAAATTTGGTCAGATTCTCCTTTCGGAGGTAGCTGAAGGAGTTTGTCTGAGAGCTTAGGTGAGTCGTTGCTCTCACTCAGCCATCTTGGCTCCGCCCCCTGAAAAATTCACTTTGCAATAAAAACAAATCATATGACAAGCCAAATCTCAGAATTAATTAAATTCATAAACTGAGGTTCTACTGTATATGTGTGTATATATATATATATATATATATATATATATATATACACATACACACACATATATAGATACACACACATATATAGACACACATATGTGTGTATGTGTGTGCATATATATTCTGTAGTTATAGAAGGTGATATTAGAAGGAAGGTATTGGAGGGGGAGAGAGAAGCAATAAAAACCTCTTACAGAAGGTGGTGTTTGAACTGTTTCATGAAGCAATCAAGGGAAATTGGGAGTTGGAAGTATGAGAGGATTCCAGAAAGGGGGAGAGCCAGTGAATTCAGAGGACTTTCATGTGTCAAGAACTCTAAGAAAGCCATTGTTACTGGATCACAGAGTGCAGGAGAGGGAGGAAAGTGTAAGAAGACTGGATATAGAGGAAGGAGAGAGGCTATGAATAACTTTAAATGACAGACGATTTTATATGTTATCCTAAAGATAATATGGAGTCATTGAAATTTATTAAGGAAGGAGGTGGACATGATCAGACCTTTGCTTCAGGAAAATCACAGTGGCAGAATGAATTGGAATGAAGAGATATTCTATTCACAGTGGCAGGTAGATAATCAGAAAACCATTGCAATGGTTCAGGTAAAAGGTGATGAGGGCAATTAGAAGATTAGTCATTATGTGCATGGAGTGAAGGGAACAGATGAGAAATCTTGTGAAAACAAAAATGATGAAAGTTTAGATAGTTAAGTTGAATATGTGTGTTAAACATCAGTGAGAAGTCAAGGATGATTGAAAGGTTTTGAGTTTAGGAGATCAGAAAGATGGTGATACCATACATCTGAGGAAATTCTGAAGAGAAGATTTGGAGAGAAAGAAAATGAGTTCTCTTTGAGATGCCTATGGGATATACAATTGAGATGTCCAAAAGCAGGTAATGGTGGAGGACTGGAGCTTAGAAGAGAGATCTGGTCAGTCATTTCAATGGTTTCTAACTCTTCATAACCCCATTTGGGGTTTTCTTGAAAAAACACTAGAATGGTTTGTCATTTCCTCTACAGCTGATTTTAAAAACGAGGAAAATGAAGCAAACAGTTAAATGACTTGCCCAGTTGCCACACAGTTAGTAAATGTCTAAGGCCAGATTTGAACACAGATATTCCTGACCCCAGGTCCAGCATTCTATCCACAATGTGACCTAGCTGTCCTAGGAGAAAGATTAAGGATATATTGTTGTTGTTTTTGCCCTGCATTCTCAAAGAGGATCTTGACATCAAGATGATGACATGACTTTCAGTTGACTTTGATTTGAGTCAGAGAGGACAATACAAGGTCACCAGCCTTGCTTTCTCCTCCAGAGCTATCCAGGTACAGTGGCCTGGTATTCATGAGGATTGCTGGATATGACCCAGGATGTAATATGGGATCTTGGACATTTTACACTCAGGTCTTATCTGATTCTCACCTGGAGTGAGATACATTGATTTTAAGTAATTACTCAAGGGATTGGCCTCTTGTATTTTTTTTTATATGTATCTAACATATGTATTTCATCCCATGTTCTAACAAAAAATGTTTGAGTGTTTCATCCAACAGAATAAAATGAAAAAGTTGCTTTTCCAGGTAAGTCAGTACACAGGATTCCAAGTTTGATCTCAAACAGAAAAGCCAATAAATCAATTTTCAAGAAAAGCCCCGTAATCCATCAATCTGGCTAATTGTTGTACACTAAGGATTGGTGGAACTGGAGTAGGCTCTGATAAAGGAATAAATCTGTTAAAGGAAACATCTAGGGAACCAGGATTCTTAGGCATCACCATTCTTGTGTGGAGTTCACCTGCCATCCCTGCTCCAAGACACCTTTCCCTGCTTCTTCTACAGGAAGTCCCAAAAATGCTGTGAAGTCATCAGCAATGATTGAGGGGTATACCTGAGAAAACAGAGCAAAGGCTTCTCTTCTTGTGACATCTCTGAGTTCTTCCATGATAGAGTGGATGATCACAGACCACTGATGGGAGCTGATGGTTGTGTAGATTCCAGGGAAATCTCTCTGCCATATATTTTGTACCACTGACCAGAATACCCCAAGTTCAGGATTCACACAATTTATAGCAGGAGGAATTTTTTTCCACACCGGGCATTATTCATATCATTGTGTTGAAGGTGCAGAGTGAGGAGCTGCTTGTAAACTGGGAGCATAGCGATTCCTCTGGGATTCTCAAACTCCTGGTTCTTGCTCTGATCCAGCAGCTAAACTGAAGGTGGCATTGTCCGCCATCATGGTCATGAGCATCTTCCCTGCCTGCTCTGGGCCTAAACCTCTTCCTCCTCTCCCTCCTCCCCTTCCTCCCCCTCTTCTGTGGAGCTCGACACCAGCTGCCATTTCCAGGATGCCACAGGCAGTATCACATAGAGAATGACATGCTCCCAGGGCCCGAGCCCTTCCTTGGCCACGTCCCCCGACTTCTGACTTTACCCCTTTTAATAAAAGAAAAAATAATTTAAAAAAAATCAAAGTGGGAGGGTTTCTACCCCACTACCCCACCCAAGTTTATATTGATATATTTTACAATATTACAGATTTTTTCATTAATTTGTATTTTAAGTTTTCAATAATCACTTCCATATGCTTTAAATTTTCTCCCCTTTCCTCTCTTTTCCCTCCCCAACATAGCAAGTAATCCTATACACAAACAATCTTATATTAAACACTTTCACATTAGTCATGTTGCAAGGAAGAAATAAAAAGAATGGGAGAAACCACAAGGAAAAAACAATACAACAAAAATAAAAATATTCTGCTTCATTCTGCGTGTTTACCCAGAATTCCTGGGTAAACAATTACTATTTAGTAATTACATTCACTGTGCTAGATGGCAGGGAACTTTTGTCCATCTACCAGCTCCAGAGTGAACTGGGCTTAAAGCTTGTTCTTTGAGCAAGAAATCTAGCTTTTGACCATGGAAATACACCTTCTTCTGGGTAGAGCACCCCAGAAGAGGAGAGGAGAGGAAAGGAGAGGGAGGGAAAAGGGGGAAGATGCTATTCACTCACAGGTTGGTTGTTCTTTGTTCTCAAACAGGACCATGACATCAAGGTGATGAAATGACTTGCAGTTGACTTTGATTTGAATGAGGGAGGGCTGTGCAAGGTCACTAGCCTCACATTCTACTCAGGATCCATCTGGGTCCAATGGCCTGATACTCATCAGGACAACTGGAGAGTTCATTTTCATAGAGGTGTTAGTTATAACTGTGGAGTTTGATGAGATCATTAACAGATATAGAAGAAGAGAAAAGAGCCCAAAAAAGTCCTGAATAATCATCATGATAGGTGGGAATAACCTGGTTGGAATTCAGCAAAGTGGAGTAGGAAAGAGTGGGGAGAAATGTCAAGGGAGAATGAGGAGAAAATAATGCTATGAGAATCTAGAAAGGCAAGAATACCAGGAGGGTAAGATGATGAGTAGTGAAAGTAACTGCAAAGAGGTCAAGAAGAATAAAGTTTGAAAAAAACTGTTAGATTTGTCAATTAACAGATCTCTAGTAATTTTGAGAGACATTTCTGATATATGGCAAATTTGGAATCTTTGTTTCTTACAATGGGTTTCCTCTTGCATTTCACCCATATCTGGAGTCCACTACCCCACTCAACTCTATGTTGATATATTTTACTATATTTCAGATTTTATCATTAATTTGTATTTTAAGTTTTCAATAATCACTTCCATATGCTTTACATTTTCTTCCTTTTCCTCCCTTCTCCTTCCCCAACATGGCAAGTAACCTTATACACAAACAATCTTATATTAAACACTTTCACATTAGTCATGTTGCAAGGAAGAAATAAAAAGAATGGGAGAAACCACAAGAAAAAAAAACAAAATAAACAAAAATAAAAATATTGTGCTTCATTCTGCAATCTGATTCTAGAGTTCTTTCTCTGGATGTGGATGGCACTTTTGCATCAAGTCCTTTGGAAATGTTTTTCATCTTTGCATTGCTATGAAGGACTAAGACTATCAGAAACAGTTCTCTCACACTGTGGCTATTATTGTGTATGATGTTCTCCTGGTTCTACTCATGTCCCTCATCATCAGTCTTTTCAGACTTTTTCTGAAGTCCACCTGTTCATCATTTCTTATAGCACAATAGTATTCCATTACACTAATATACCACAACTTGATCAGCCATTCTTCGATTGATGGGCATCCCCCGGATTTCCAGTTCTTGACCATCACAAAAAGAGTTGCTATAAGTATTTTTGTACATCTGGGTCCATTTCTCATTTATATGATCTCTTTAGGATATAGCCCTAGAAGTGATAATGCTAGGTCAAAAGGTATACACATTTTTAAAGCCCTTTGGGGATAGTTCCAAATTGCTCTCCAGAAAGGTTGGATCACACCTTCTCTAACTTCTATCATCTTTCTGTTATTTCATCTTAGCTAATCTGATGGGTGTGATGTGGTACCTCAGAGTTGTTTTGATTTGCATCTCTAATCAATAGTGAGAGCATTTTTATGTGACTATAGACAGCTTTTATTTATTCCTGTGAAAACTACCTGTTCATATCCTTTTACCATTTATCAGTTGTGGGATGGCTTGCATTTTTGCAAATTTGACTCAGTTCTCTATATATTTTAGAAATGAGGCCTTAATCACAGACATTAGCTATAAAAGTTCCCATTTTTCTGCTTCCTTCCGAATCTTGGTTGTATTGACTTTATTTCTGCAAAAGGTTTTCAATGTAATATTATCAAAATTATCCATTTTACATTTCATAATATTCTCTATCTCTTGTTTGGTCCTAAATTTCTCCACTCTCCATAAATCTGACAGATAATTCTTTGTTCCCCAAATTTGCTTATAGTATCAGCCTTTATACCTAGAACATGTATGTATTTGGACTTTATTCTTGTGTGCAGTGTCAGATGTTGGTCTATGCTCAGTTTCTGCCACACTATTATTCATTTTTCCCAGAACTGTTTGCCAAAAAGTGAGTTCTTATCCCAGAATCTGAGGTCCTTTGGGTTTATCAAACAGTAAATTGCTATAATCATTGACTACTGTGTCTTGTGAACCTAACTTATTCCATTGATCTATCCCTCTGTTTCTTAGTCAGTACCAAGTGGTTTTGATGACTGCTGCTTTATGGTACAATTTGTGATCTAGTATAGCTAGATCATATTCCCTATCATTTCTTTTCAGTAATCCCCTTGATATTCTACACCTTTTGCTCCTCCAGATGAATTTTGATATTATTTTTCTAGCTCTATAAATAGTTTTTGGTAGTATTATTGGTATGGTACTGAATAAGTAAATCAATTAAGGCAGAATTGTCATTTTTATTATATTTGCTCAGCCTACTCACAAGCAACTGATGTTTTTCCACTTACTTAGATCTGACTTTATTTGTGTGAAAAGTGTTTTATAATTTTTTTCATATAGTCCCTAGGTTTATTTTGGTAGGTAGACTCCCAAATGTTTTATAGTGTCAACTGTAACTTAAAAAATGACATTTCTCTTTCTATCTCCTGTTGTTGGGCTTTGTTAGTAATATATAGAAATGCAGGTGATTTATGTGGTTTATTTTTTATTCTGTAACTTTGCCAAATTGTTTATTATTTCAAGTATGATTTTACTTGATGCTCTAGGATTCTCTAAGTATATCATCATATTGTCTGCAAAGAGTGATAACTTAGTTTCTTCATTGCCTATTTTAATTCCTTCAATTTCTTTTTCTGTCTTTATTACTAAATCCAACATTTCTGGTACCATGTTGAATAACAGTGGTGATTATGGACATCCTTCTTTCACCTCAAATCTTATTGGAAAGGCATCAAGCTTATCCCCATTATATATAATACTTGCTGATGGTTTTAGGTAGATACTACCTATTATTTTAAGAAAGACTCCATTTATTCTTATGCTCTCCATGTTTTCAATAGGTATGGGTGTTGTATTTTGTCAAAAGGTTTTCTGTATCTATTGAGATAATCACATGATTTATGTTAGTTTTGTTGTTGATATGGTCAGTCATACTGATAATTTTCCTAATATTGTAGCAGCCCTGCATTCCTGGTATAAATCCTACTCCTTATGCCCATAAATTTGACAAGCTAAATGAAATGGATGAGTATTGAAAAAAATATGTAAATTGCCTAGATTAACAGAAGAGGAATTTGAATACTTAAACAACATCTCAGAAAAAGAAATTGAACAAGTCATCAATGAACTCCCTAGGAAAAAATATCCAGGGCATGTTGGATTTACAAGCGAATTCTATCAAACATTTAAAGAACAGTTAATTCCAATACTATATAGACTATTTGGAAAAATTGGGGAAGAAGGAGTCCTATAAAATTATTTTTATAATGCAAATATGTTTTGACACCTAAAGCAGGAAGAGACAAAACAGAGAAGGAAAATTATAGACCAATTTCTCTAATGAATATAGATGCAAAAAATTTAAATAAGATTTTAGCAAAAAGAGTTAAGCAACTTATTATGAGAATAATACATTATAATCAGGTAAGAGTCATACCAGGAATGCAGGACTGTTTTAATATTAGGAAAACTATTAGCATTATTGATCATATAAACAATAAAATTAACATAAACCACATGATTATCTCAATAGATGCAGAAAAAACTTTTGACAAAATACAACAGTCATTGCTATTAAAAACACAGAAGAGCATAAGAATAAAGGGAACTTTCCACAAAACAATAAGCAGTATCTACCTAAAACTTTCAGCAAGCATTATATGCAATGGAAATAAGCTAGATGCATTTCCAATATGATCAGGGGTGAAACAAAGACGTCCATTATCACCACTATTATTCAATATGGTACTAGAAATGTTATTTGTAGCAATTAGACAAGATAAAGAAATTGAAGGAATTAGAATAAGCAAAGAAGAAACTAAGTTATCACTCTTTGCAGACGATATGGTGATATACTTAGAGAACCCCAGAGATTCAAGTGAAAAAAAAATCTACTTGAAATAATATACAATTTGCCAAAGTTGCAGGTTACCAAGTAAACCTGCACAAATCTTCTGCATTTCTATATATTAGTAACAAAGTTCAACAGCAAGAGATAGAAAGAGAAATCTCTTTTCAAGATAGGGTAGACACTACAAAATATTTGGGAGTTTACCTGCCAAAACAAACCCAGGGACTATATGAAGACAATTAGAAGACACTTTCTGCACAAATAAAGTCAGATCTAAGTAAGTGGAAAAACATCAGTTGTTCATGTGTAGTCCGAGCCAATGTAATGAGAATGACAATTCTACCAAAATTACTTTACTGATTTAGTGCCATACCAATTAAACTATCACATAATTATTTTTCTAGAGTTGGAAAAATAATATTAAAATTCAGCTGGAAGAACAAAAGGTCCAGAATATCAAGGGGAATAATGAAAAGAAATGCTAAGGAAAGTGGTCTAGTGTTACCAGATCTCAAATTGTATTATAATCCAGCAGTTATCAAAACCACTTGGTACTGGCTAAGAAACAGAAGATTAGACAAGTGGAATATGCTAGGTACTTAAGACACAGGAGGCAATGAATATAGCAATCTACTGTCTGATAAACCCAAAGACCCCAGC
This sequence comes from Potorous gilbertii, assembly GCA_028658325.1. NCBI lineage: Eukaryota > Metazoa > Chordata > Mammalia > Diprotodontia > Potoroidae > Potorous > Potorous gilbertii. Next base: position 31,257,272 of record CM053771.1, on the reverse strand, counting down.
TTCTAGGATAAAAACTCACTGTTCCACAAAATTTGTTGGGAAAACTGGATAACAGTGTGGCAGAAACTAAGCACAAACCAATGCCTGGCACCGTACACAAGAATAGAGTACCAATGGATACATGATCTAAGTATAAAGATCGATACTATGAACAAATTGATGGAGCAGGGGGTAGTGTATTTATCAGTTTTATGGAGAAGGGAAGAATTTTTCACTGAACAAGATATAGAAAGCAGTATGAAGTGCAAGATGGATAATTTTGATTATATTAAACTGAAAAGTTTTTACACAATCAAACCCAATGCAACTAAAATTAGGAAGGAAGAAGAAAACTGGGAAAGAATTTTTGCAGCTAGTGTCTGTGATAAAGGGCTCATTTCTAGAATGTATAGAGAACTGAGTCAAATGTATAAAAATGCAAGTCATTCCCCAATTGATAAATGGTCAAAGGATATGAACAGTCAGTTGTCAGAGGAAGAAATTAGAGATATCTATAGTCATATGAAAAAAATGCTCTAAATAACTACTGATTAGAGAGATGCAAATGAAAACAACTCTGAGGTACCACATCACACCTATCAGATTGGCTAACAAGACAGAAGAGGAAGATGATAAATGTTGGAGAAGATGTGGGAGAGTTGGAACACTAATTTGCTGTTGGTGGAGCTGTGAGCTGATCCAACCATTCTGGGGAGCAATTTGGAACTATGTCTAAAAGGCTACAAAAATGTGCATACCCTTTGACCCAACAATACTGCTTTTAGGACTGTATCCCCAAGAGATCATAAAAGTGGGAAAGGGTCTGACATGTACAAAAATATTTACAATGCTCTCTTTGGGGTGGCCAAAAACTGTAAATCATGGGGATGTCCATCAATCGAGGAATGGCTGAATAAATTATGGTATATGAATGTAATGGAATAGTATTTTGCTATAAGAAATGATGAACAAGAAGACTTCAGAGAGACCTGAAAAGATTTATATGATCTGATGTTGAGCAAAAGGAGCAGAACTAGGAGAACTTTGTGCACAGAAATGATCACAGTGTGCGAGAGTTTCTTCTGGTAGACTTGAAACGTCATTGAAATGCAAGGACTTAAAAAATTTCCAATTGTCTTTTTCTTTTTAATTAATTAATTTATTTTTAACTGTTCTACAATCACTTCTTTAAAATTAAGATTTTATCTCCCCCACACCTTCCCCCCGCTACCCCCCCCTCCCCATGACAGTATACAATTCTGTATAGGTTCCACATATACTTTTAAGGCAAAATGCTTTCCACATTCAGAGAAAGAGCTATGGAATTCAATTGCAGAATGTAGCAGGTCATTTTCTTTTTGTGTGCATGTGTATTACATTTTGGTTTGGTATATGATTTCTCCCACTCATTTTAATTCTTCTACACAGCATGACTATAGTGAAAATGTATTTAATAGGAATGTATATGTAGAACCTATATAAAATTGTATGCCATCTCAGGGAGAGAGGGGACAGTAGGGGGAAGAAAGCATCTAAGTTATATGGTAGTGATTGTAGAACACTGAAAATAAATAAAATTAATAAAAAAAAATTCCAATTCACCGAAGTGCATTATTCTCATAAGTTGCTGTAATATTTTTGCTTATCTCTTATTTAAATTTTTTGTATCAGTATTCATTAGGAAAATTGGTCTATTAGTTTCTCTGTTTTGACTCTTCCCTGTTTAGGTATCAGAACCATATTTGCATCAAGAAAATAATTTGAGAGGACTTCTTCTTTGCCAATTTTCTCTAAGAGTTTATATAGCATTGGAATTAACTATCTTTTAAATGTTTGATAGAATTCACTTATAAATCCATCTGGCCCTGGAGAGTTTTTCCTAGGGAGTTCATTGATGGGTTCAATTACTTTTCCTGAGATGGGATGGGATTATTTAAATATTTTACTTCCTCTTCTCTTAATCTGGACAGTTCTTCATATATATATATATATATATATATATATGTATATATATATATATATATATATGTATATATATATATATATATACACACATATATATATATATATATTCATCCATTTCACTTAGAATGTCAAAATTATAGGTATACAGCTGGACAAAGTAATTTCTAATTTTTGTTTTAATTTTCTCTTCATTAGAGCTGAATCCAACCTTTCTGTTTTTGATATTGGTAATTTGGTTTCCTTTTTTTTTTTTTAAATCAACTTAACCAAAGGTTTATGAATTTTATTCATTTTTTCATAAAACCAACTGAATTTTATCTATTCAAAAGTTTTCTTAATTTCAATTTTATCCATCTCTCTTTGGTTTTCAATATTTCTAATTTGGTAATTAATTCAGGATTTTTCATTTGTTCTTTTTCTAGCTTTTTCAGTTGCATGCTCCATTATTTGACCTCATCTTTCTCTATTTTATTCATGTAAGCATTCAATGATAAAAAAAAAACTTCCCTTAAGAACTGCTAGCACTTCATCCCATAAATTTTGGTAGGTGGTCCCATTGCTGTCATTCTCTTGAATGAAGTTATTGATTGTTTCTATGATTTGTTGTTTAACCCACTCTTTCTTTAGGATTAGATTATTTAGTTTCCAATTAATTTTTGTGCAACCTTCCCATGGCCTTTATTTTATATATACATACAGACAGACAAAGGTATATACATATATATTTATATATATATATATATGTAAATTGCACCATGATCTGAAAAGAATGCATTGACTTTTTCTGCCTTTCTACACTGGATTTTGAGGGGTTTTTGCCCTAGAACATAGTCAATTTTGGGGCATGTACCACATACCATTGAGAAGAATTTCTTTCTATGCCCATTCTGTTTTCTCCAGAGGTCTATCATATCTACCTTATCCAGAATTCTATTCAACTCTTTAACTTCTTTCTTGCTTATTTTGAGGTTACTGCACTGGTCCCCTTCAGTCACAGCAAGAGGTACTCTTCTTGTCAATTTCCCTAGCTTTCTTAGCTGAGAGACTGCTTTGCCCGTTCTGCTGATTCCACTATTAAAGGATTTTTCCTGGGGAAATATTCTTTGGGTTTTTCAAGGTCAACAAGGGGGGGGTTGAGAGTACTTACAATCATTTTGGCTCCCAGAAGTTCAAGTAGGTGACTTTCAAACATTTAATCTGTGGGCTGATAGTCTCAGGGCTGCGGCTGTTACCAAGGCCCTGTGTTTCCGTCTCACTCAGTTCTGTTGGATTCCCATCCTGTCCTGATATGTCTGAGAATCCACACTTCCGCTTCTGTTTCAGTCTGCCCTGGCAGTTCCTCCTCTGTTCTACTATGACAGAATCTGTGCTGGTGCAGCCTGTGTACTCCAGTGCTCCTCCAGCGCCATGTAACAGATCCTTCCCATCAACCTTCTGTGCTGCCTTGAGCTAGAAATCTTCCTCACTCTGTCTCCTAGTGACTTCTGGCACTCTAAAATGTGTTCAGATTCACTTTTTAGAAGTATCTGAAGGAATTTGTGATAGCGTTCAGGTTTGTCTCTGCTTTCACTTTGTCATCTTGGCTGTGCTCTCTCTGTGTTTCAGATTTAAAGACAATAGTAGCACTTCACTGAGCTATGCAATGTTAAAAGAGAAGTGTGATTCTCCATTAGGAGAGTGCCACTTATTAAGAGACTGCCAATAGCAATATCAAATCGCTCTAATGAATAAACCTGAAAAACAGAGGCAAAGGAGATATTAACGTACCCCAATTCATTTGCTGATCCCTGAATACTTTGCTCTGATACTAGAGGTATTATGGCTTCCCTGAACTCAGGTAGATAAATGAAATCCTAAGAGAAATAACTATTATTAGTATTATAATTATATCAATATTACTAACACTATTTGGTTAGATGAGGCTTGCTGTCCAAATATTCCCGCAAAAAAATCAATAGGCAGTGTATATCTTTCTCTTTGTCCTGCTCTAGTCTCCTCTGGTTTAGTATATTATGCTGTTTCTGTTTCATTCCAAAGGAAAATCGAAAGTGAGAATGGCTAAAATTCATTTGTCATTGATAAATTTACTTGTTCGGGAAAAATAGAAAATGCAAGGTGTTCATTCTGTCTTTCCTTTCCCAAGTTATCATAATGGACTATGGTCAGTGAACCTTTTAATTGTAGTATGCACATCTTCTAACTGCCACATACTCTGAAATAAAAGCTAGCCTGGAAGGAGAAAATTGTTGTGATAAGCGATTGTATGTCCTGATACACCTCTTGGAAACTCAGATGTATTTACAACAGCACAGCCAAGTATAAAATAAGGAAGTGAAAAATTCATTGTTCCTCCAAACCCTAGGGAGTCAATATCTCAAAAAGGTTAGAGCTTGCTAAAGGGCCTTTCCCCTTTTCTTTAGAGAAAGGCCAGTGCACTCCACAACATGAAACCCAGAACTCCTGCATGGTTGTGGAGAAGGGCAAATTTCTTATTGTCAAGTTAAAAAAAATGAAGAAAGCGGATTCTGCTAGCTTTAAGACAGTTCACTAGGTAACAGAGAGGCAAAGTAGAGGTTGCCAGTGGAGGGAGAATAAATTCACCAGGTCCCAGCTTGGCAGAAAATTCTGTCCAAGCAAATAATTTCTTAAGCGGATCACTGAGTCAGATAATGTTTTACCTGCTTAATGATTACATTGAGTTAGGGAGAGCAGTGCCTTGCCTTTGAAATCCACTGGTGGAATCCATTCTCAGGGCTTTTATGTTCATGGGCTTTCTTAGTCCCAGAGGGTTCCTATCTCCTATCATGCTTCAGACTCTCCTCCTAGTTGGGGGAAGGCAGGATAAGCAAACCAACAAACAAAACTATTTCCTACCAATCCCCTTGTTGATAAAAGGCTGCATCAAAATTGATTCATTACTAGACTGGTGGATCGGGGACTTCTCTATAGAGTTTACCTAGATTTAAGCAAATCATTTTATAAAGATTCATAATACAGTTATGATAATTCAGGAAATGCTGTCAAGACAAATATACATAGTCATATTCTGAACTAATTCAGTGACTGGAAATAAAGAATGCTCACAGAATCACAGAAGGACAAAATTGAAACGAAATAAAGAAGCCAGGTAATTTGGCATGTATCCAGCAAGAACACTCATCTATAATATACACACAAGAAACATGTATAGCCATTTGTAAGTTGTTATTAAGGTGGAAAGAAATCACTAGTGGAGTGTTCCAAGAAGCTGCCCTTGGCTAAAATAGTTTAATTTTGGAAGCTTTTATTCGTTAGTTCTTATTCTTCTCTTCTGACCAATCAAAACAGGGCTTCATTTTTATTCCTTGCCAGACTCAACTGATTTTGAGCTCTTTATTCCTGGAACTCTTCTCAGAGGATTGTCCCACACCAGCATGCATCCTTACTACCTACCCTTCCATTTTCATTATGTGTATATTTAGCATACAAATTAGGCAGCTAGGTAGTACAAGAGATAGAACTTATGACTTGGCATCAGGATGACCTGAGTTTGAAATCTGTCCTAGACACTTACTATATGTGACACTGGAAAAATCACATCTTTAAAATGTGGATAATAGCACCTACCACACAAGGTTGTGTTTGTTGAGTACCTTAATTTGGTACTTAATTTAGCATATATTAAGTGCTTTGCAAACCTTAAAGAACTATTATAGATGTGAACTATTATAATTTGGTCTGTCTCAACAATGTTTCTGCTTTCATTTTCTCTTAGTTGAAATGTGTGTATGTGTTTGTGTGTGTGTGTGTGTGTGTGTGTGTGTGTGTGTGTGTGTGTGTGTGTGAGAGAGAGAGAGAGAGAGAGAGAGAGAGAGAGAGAGAGAGAGAGAGAGTCTTCAGGATTGTTTTTCTTTCCTCTAGAACTTGAAAATCCATCATTTCTCTGGACACTTTGAAAACGGCCCTCATAAATGACAAATCAATCTCTGATACCTGTTTCTCTGCCACAAATTGTAAGTTAAAGAAAATTTCACCCAAAGGTTCCTGTCATTTCCAACTGGGTAACACACTCCCTTTTGTTTGGTGGGAATGAGATCCAGAATCCAATTTTCCTTCTTTTATTCCTTAGTCTTTTTGAAAAGGAGAATATATAATGAAGCCAAGTATAAGCTTCTCAAGGGCAGTGATTTTTGGGGGGATATCACCAGAATTTACCACAGTTCTTTGAATATAGAATTTTTTTTTTATTTTGGAGGGAGGAAGGCAAGGCAATTGGAGTTAAGTGACTTGCCCAAAGTGACACAGCTCATAAATGTCAAGTATCTGAGGCCAGATTTAAACTCATGTCCTCCTGACTCCTTTGGTACTCCTGCTATAACCCCCTCCTGTTCAGGGTGTTATTTTGTTGTGTTACCTAGCTACCCCACTTATAGACTATATTTAATAAATGCTCCTGGTTGTTGTGCTGGTCATTTAGGCAAGTAAAACAAAAAGTTTAATTTAACTAATTTAATTTAACTTTGCAAAGAGGAAAATCCAAAAACTGTCTGAATAATTTGACATCAATATTATATCATAGCTCTAAGCCAAGTTTTTGATAATTCCCTGGACTTTTCCATTTCCTTTGCAGCATACATTTGTAATTGAATATAATTGATTTTTTTTGTTCTCAATGAGTGAAATTCTCTCATTTTACAGATCAGAATATTGATACTCAGACAAAATAAGTCACTTATTCTGCATAGTATATTGGTCAGGTATCAAAAGCAGAAGATGAGCCCTTGCTTCTTCCTATGCTGAGTCCAACATCCTTTCAACCACACAGATTGAACAGTTCTTGAAATTGATCTGCTCTAGCTTTGGATAAGAAAAAGTCAAATAGTGTGATTATAAAATTTGGAGGTAATGTAAAGCCAGAACAAAGTTAACATATTGCATGACAGAAAATGACATCTTTTTTAAAAAAATTAATTTATTATTATTTTAATAGTCATGTTTTAAATTTTTTGAGCTGTGAATTCTCTTTCTCTCTTCACTCCCTCTACAATATATGGAGAAAGCAAGCAATATCATATGAATTATACATGTGAAATGATGAAAAACTTATTTTTATATTAACCATACTGCAAAAAATGCAAGAAAAATAAAGGAAGTGAAAAATTGTACTTCAATCTATACTCAGTTTTCATCAGTTGTCTCGCTGGAGGTGGATAATATTTTCTTTTCAACATGAGTCAGTCCTTCAAAATTTCCTTGAATCAGTCTTGATCTGAATATCTGTCTGTTACTTGATAATCTTTGCAATATTACTATTACTTTATAACTGTCTCCTGCTTTTGCTCAATTCATGTTCATATGTCTTCCCAGGTTTTTCTGAAGTCCTACACCTCATTTCTTATAGCACAATAGTATTCCATCACAATCATATGCCATAACTTCTTCAGATGTTCCCTGATCCATGGACATTCATTCAATTTCTAATGATTTGCAAAAAAGAAAAAGAAAAGAAGAAAAGAAAAAGAAAAAAAACCAACCGTGGCAAACATTGTTTTTTACATCTGGGTCCTTTTCCCTTTCCTTTAGGACATAGCCCTAGTAGTGGCATTTCCGAGTCAAAGTGCATACACAGTTTTATAGCCATTTGGCATAATTTCAAATTGTTCACCAGAATTTTTGGAACACTTAACAACTCCACCAACCGTGAATCCATGAATTATTGCCTCAATTTTTCCACATCCCCAGCAGCATTTGTGGTTTTCCTTTTTCATCATGTTAGCCCATCTGATAGGTAAGAGATGGTATCTAAGAATTGTTTTAATTTGCATTTTTCTAATCAACAGTGATTTAGAGATTCACATGCCTATAAGTAACTTTGATTTCATGTTCTGAAAATTGTGTTGATATCCCTTCTTTTCTTTGTTTTTTATAAATTTGACACAATTCTCTAGATATAGGAGAAATGAAGCCTTTATCAGAAAAAAAAAATTGCTATAATCCTCCCACACACACACACACACACTGAATTTTCTGCTTTCCTTTTAATCTTGACTGTATTGGTTTTATTTGTGCGAAAAATAATTTTATGTAATCAAAATAATCCATTTTATATCCCAAAATTATCTCTATCTTTTGTTTTGACATAAATTATTTTCTTATCCATAAATCTGACAGGTAAACCTGTCAGGTATCCCATGCTCCTCTAATCTGCTTAAGGTATTACCCTTTATGACTCAATCATGCACTTAATTTGATATTACCTTGGTATATGATATGACACGTTGTTCCATGCCTAATTTTGACCAAACTGCTTTCCACTTTTCCCAGAAATTTTTGTCCAATAGTGAGTTCTTGCCCCCAATGCTTAGATATGTGATTTTATCAAATACTAGATTACTGTAGTCATTTACCTCTTTGTATTGTGTACCCAATCTATCGCACTGATCAACCACTCCATTTCTTAGCCAGTGCCAAGTTATTTTGATCATCACAGTTTTGTAATATAGTTGGAAAGCTGATACTATGAGTCCACCTTTCTTTACTTTTTTTTATTGATTCCCTTGATATTCTTGACCTTTTGTTCTTTCAAGTGTATTTTTTTCTAGCTCTATAAAATATATATTGTCAATGTGTTTGGTATGGCATTGAATAAACAAATTAGTTTAAGTAGAGTTGTTTGTGTGTGTGTGTGTGTGTGTATAGCCAATCAATGAGCAATTGATATTTCTCCAATTGTTTAGCTCTGTCTTTATTTGTGTAAAAGGTGTTTTGTAATTGTGTTTATACATTTCCAGAGTTTATCTTGGCAGGTAGACTCTCGAAGATTTTATATTATTTGTATTTATTTTAAATGGAATCTACCTCTACCTGATAGAATTTGTTGGTAATATGTAGAACTATTGATGATTTATGTGAGTTTATTTTATATCCTGAAGTTTTGCAAAACCTACTGTTTTAATTAGTTTTTTAAAGCAAATTCTCTGGAATTATGTATGTATACTATCATATCATCTTCAAAGGGCAATACATGCATTTGTTCATTGCCTTTTTCCTGTCTCATAGCTATAGTTAGCATTTCCAATACAATATTGAGTAATAGTGGTGACAATGGACATCCTTGCTTCACCTTTGTTCTTTTTGGGAAGGCTTCAAGTTTATTCTCATTACATATAATGCTTTCTTTTAGATAGACACTGCTTATAATTTTAATGAAAGTTCCATTTATTTCTAAGCTTTCTATTGTTTTTAAGAAGAATAGGTATTGCACTTCATTAAAAGCTTTTTCTGCATCTGTTGAGATATGATTTTTGTTGTTTTTATTATTGATATAATCAGTTATGTTTATAGTTTTTCTAATATTGAACTGGCCTTGCACTACTTGTATAAGTAGAGCCTGGTTGTAGTATATGATCCTGGTGGTATATTGCTATAATCTCCTTGATAGCATTTTGTTTAAAATTTTCACAGCAATATTCATTAGAAAAATTGGTCTATAGATTTCTCTCTCTGTTTTTGTTCCTCCTGGTTTAAGTACTTGTATTTGTGTCAGAGAAAACATTTGGTAGAATTTCTTTATGTATTTTCCAAAATAGTTTATATATATATATACATATATATAATATTAGAATTAATTGTTCTTTAATGTTTGGTAGAATTCACTTATGAATCCATCTGTTCCTGGGGAGTTTTTCTCAGGGAGCTCGTTTATGGCTTGCTTAATTTCTTTTTTCTAAGATAAAGTTATTTAAGTATTCTGTTTCCTCTTCTATTAATATGGCCAATTTGTATTTTTGTAAATATCCATCCATTTCACTTTCATTGTCAGATTTGGTGGCTTATAATTAGGGTAGATAACTCCTAATGATAGCTTTAATTTCATCTTCTTTAGTAGTATATTCTCCCTAGAAAGGAACAACTTAGAAAAAAGCTTTGATTTGTGTGTGGGAGTGCTTTCTTATAATATACTCTCTCTGCCCTAGATGCCATCTCTCTTTGTATCAGGTGCTGATACCCCACTCCTTTGGCAGGACTATCCATATCTGGAGTCTTCTTTGTTGGAATAACTCAACTTCCTAAATAATCGACTCTTACTGCCTATGGCATTATGAGTAGAAATTCAATCTGGAGTCCCTAAAATCTGATTCCCAAGTCAGAGAACTTCCAGCCCTACCTCTGAGGCTTGCTACCTGTGTGACCTTAGGCAATGTCATTAAAAAACCCAGTGTCTCAGTTTCTACTTCTCAGAATTGAGGGAGTTGTCCTAGAAGGTCTCTGAAGTCCCATTTATCTTTCAACCCATAATACATCACATTCTGAAAACTCCATCCAAAAGACTAAACTGAGAGTAAATTCTGCCCTCCACCTCAATAAACATTTTGTGTCACCCCAAGTAAGCTATTTATCCTTTATAAGCTTCTGTTTCATTATCTGGAAAACAGAGCTTGGAATCAAAGTCTTTAACATACTTTCCTCATTGGAGGTGATGATCTTATGATATAATAAAAATGAACAGAGAGTGGAAGGTTACTGATTTGTTGTTTTGTAGTCATTAGCAATCGTGTCTAATTCTCCATGATCCCATTTGGGGTTTTCTTTGGAAATATACTGAAGTAGTTTGTCATTTCCTTCTTCAGCTCAATTTACAGAAGTGAAAACTGAGGCAAAAAGATGACTTGCCTAGGGTCATATAGCTAGTAAGTGTCTGAGACTGGATTTGAACTCAGGTCTTTCTGACTCCAGACCTGGTACTCTATCCACTGGATCACCTAACTGCCTAAAGATTCCTGTGTATATCCACAAAACTGGTTACTGTACATCCTATATTCAGTGTAGAGATAAGTTCTTTTGTAAGACTGGTAAAAACCTTGTGAAATCCTGTTGCCACCCAGAATGGAATGGGTAGTGGGAGAGGGGGTTATGAGAGAAAATGTTAAGGATTAAGGATTAGAGTTCTCTGTTAGTTTGAGTTGTTACATTGTTTAGATTATTCTATTCTAAATTCTGAATATAGCCAAAATTGTTTTATCTGTGGAGCATCATTCCTACTTTGGAAAGGATTGAGAGGCCATTAGAATAAGAGAAGATGCCTAGTTCTCCATCACACTGATCACATTTCCCAGAAGTCTATCATAAATAGTAGAAACAAAATGGGAATAACAATTAGAAGCTCAGAAATTCACAAGGGAAAATATTTCTAGGAAAGGAGTCAGTAATAAATTTCATAGAATTAGATGTCTGTATTGAAGTGGAGAGTGCAGAGGTAGCAAGCAAGATGAATTCAAGATCATACTTCAAGAAGGCTTTAGGACTCTTAGGAATCTTTAGGATTTTTAAGGAATCATTGTGATTAGATGGGATAAGACCAATCCTTCAATAAATTTCTAGAACTTTATTCCTTATTTTTTTTAAAAAAATGGAAGAATAATGGTGCATATGTATATGTGTAGCAAGGGTTAGGGTTAGAAAATAATGTTAATATGAGGAAATCCTAAAACCAGAGAAAGGAATCACAGGAAAGAGTAAAAGTCATTGCAAAAACAGAAGTGATATTACCACTGAAATATGCAACAAAGTTTCTGTACAAAACCAATGAAGAGAATGGGAGTTTGGGGTACACATCACAAAACTGAAAGAGAACTGACAGAAGAAAGCAGAATCTTCAAGGTGCAATGGAAAGCATTCCTTGGAGTCAGGAAGCCGTTGGCTCAAGTCCTACTTGATACATTTACTAGCCCTGTTATTATAGATTCATCACTTAATTTCACCCAGTCTCAGTTTCTCCATATGCAAATTGAACCTAGTAGTAATACCTACTTTTCTTGAAGGCTCCCAATTTGGCAGAACATGCTACTTCTTTCCTTCTCACCTCTCAAGCAACCACTTTCATTTAGAGATACCTCTAATTGTTGGGAAGGTTTGAGTTTTATTTCTATAATTACCCTACCTTAAAGCTAAATTTGTATCTTTGCAATTTCCTCCAAATGATCTTGATTCTGACATCTGGGACCAAGCAGAATGTGTCTCATCCCTCTTCCACAAGGTAACATTTCAAGCATTTGAGGAAGGCTTTTATCTTCCTCTCCCTCTCTCCAAGTCTTCTTTTCTCCACACAGAACATAGCCATTTTCATCAATCAGTCCTCAAACATGAGCTTCGCAGTGTGGCTCAGTCCATAATCTCTATTCAACAATCAATCAGGGATCCATCCAGAAGTTGGACTCAAGATGCTAGCATCTTTTTGCCCTCCCCTGAGTGTTTTCCACCTAATCCATAAGCTTCCACAAATTTGTTGCCCTGAACTGAACCCTAGATAAGATCTGATCAGGTAATATCACAACAGGCATTTATTTGCTTTTCCTGGCTCCTAAATATGAAATCCCTTATAATTCAGTGTAACCTGCATGAGTTCTCCATTATTTAATGAGCAATTTTTTTTAAATTTCCACATATGCTAGAGAAGAACAGCCTCCTTTATTAGCGCATGACTTGTGAGAGTCCTCCTTTTGTATGTTTAGATATCCTTGTTTATAACCTGGAATGCGTATATCTGTCCTGACCAGCTGAAAACTATAGACAGGGCTGGAAATCCACCTGAAAAAGCTTTCCTTTCTTAGGCAATGGCTAAATATTCACTTTGAAGCAAAGTGTTAAAGAAAGTAAGAGAAAGTTGATAGGTACAAATTGCAAATCTCTGTATGCAAATGTGTAATAATCAGTTTCTGAAGCAGCCCATCTTTTATCCAGTCCCTTCTGGAAGGATGACATCTCCTGCCTCATTTTATTCTGAAGATTGATCACCATGTGGGGAGATGGTGACAAAGGCGTTCAGTGTTTCCTTCTCATCCCTTCCCCATCCTCTAGAAAACTCATTGGTAATAAATGTGGTATAAAAGATGGGGACTGTCAAAGTAATTAGTTCTTTAGCAGCAAGACTGTTAGTGATTTATAGAATAGTATCCATAAGTCCCTGCATTTGTAACCTCAAGTCAATAGTGAGGGAGAGAAAGACCTGTGGAAATTCATGGACAAAAGACCCAGGTTGCCTGTTGTGCTGTGAATAGAACTTATTGAAAAATATTCTTAGGATCTCAGAAGATATGAGAAAGCCCCTTCTCATTCCTCTCTGTCCTTTTGCTTCACTTAGGCAGAGATTTTATAGCATTCTCATCTCTTTAGATTTCCCCCAGCCCTTTCTAAATCATGGAGAAACAGTGTTGGATAATGGACGGGGTGTTTGGCTTGGAGTCAGGAAGAGTTAAGTTCAAATCCTGGCTGACCCAGACAAGCTGTATAAACCTGAGCAAGTTACTTTATCCTCTTAGTACCTGAGAGGCAGTTTTCTATGACGACAAACTGTGGATGAATTTGTGATCTCTATTAATGGAGCGAGTTTCTGCGCTTGAAATTCTTTTCTGAAGAAAGTGCAGGACTAATGCCCTCTCTCCTTCCCTCCTCTAAAAAAAAAAGATCAGAGAAACATGGGAAAACTCATATGAATTCATACAAAGCAAAGCACAACAAGGTGAGTGAAGAGAACATTAAAAGGTAGCTGAATAAGTTAACATCATTGACAATGATCAATTTGTTACTATATTTCTCTCTTCTTTTTTTGACAAATGGGAGAGACGGGTGCAGAATGTTGCACATGAGTCCATTACTTGTGCAATTTTGCTTACCGTTTTGTTTGTAAGAGGAAAGGTTTTATTTAATAGGGCTCATGGGAAAATGCTTAGGTTCTTCAGTGATCTATGCTTCAAAGAATCAGAGACCCATAGATTGCTAGACCTAGAAGAGAGCATAGTGATCAAAAGGACATATTTGTAAAACTGAAGGGGACACCATGAGACACTTGATCCAACTTCCTCATTTATACAAATGGAGGAAAGAGAAACCTAGTTATTATGAATCATACATAGAATGTAATGTAATGACCTAAGCACAAAGCAAGTTTTGAATTCCCACTATTTTCTCTTTATTAAAAATGAGCAAAAAGAAATGTTTTAATTACAGATCAAAGGTAGCTGGTATAGAAAATTTTAAAAATCAATACAATTTTTCAAAACTCCACTCTTCTTCTTTTTCTCTTTTAAAAAGATTCCCTTTCCTCATGACCTCTTTCATAATCAGTTCTGTTACAGAATGGGAATGGAAAGAAAGGTGGTGAGTTTCCTGACCTATGTTTGCCCATCTTTTAATTGGTTTCAGGTCCTCATGAGCAAGATTTTTTTCCTCTAATTTTGTCAGTAAAACTAACAGAGAGCTAGACATACAGAAGGACTTCAGAGAAATTATTTAAACATATAAACTCATTTCATAAGGGTGAAAAATGTGATATGTGTGTTTAAAATATCCAGCCTGAATCAAATGCTCAATCAGCATCTTGTGGTCTCATCTCAGACTCAGTAGAATGTGATGTGATATATGTGATGTGATACATGGATAACATGTGATACATATGATCATGACTGTGATGTAATACAGGGAAAATGAGAAAGAAAGAAACTGAGGCTGATGAAGGTTGAGGGATCATTGAGAAGTCTAATAACACCAAAAGCAGAGACAAACAATGATCAGGGTCCCAGTCTTGGTGGTAGGCAGTCAGTTTTCCCAGTGAAAGAAAAGCAACTACACTTTGCTGGCTACATTGAAATCCATCATCATAATCCTCATTGTCATCTAGCCAGTGCTTTCAATCACTGTTATTTGAGCACTGGGCATGAAATAAAGACTTGTTTAGAAGCTGCATCTGCTGCTACCTGTCTACATGGCTATGGACCAGTGCCTTAACCTCTATAAGACTTCATCTTTGTCCATAAAATGAAGATATTAATAACTGTGAGGTCTATGTTTTGGGGAGGCTTAAAGACCACAAAGAACATAATGTGCATTGTAGACCTCCCAGTACTGTCTCTACGAATTCACTTACTATCTTTGAAGTCTACACTGTGATTAAAAAATAGTAAAAGAACAGATTTAAAGCTGGAAAAGTTTCAGGAGGTTCAATCAATCAAACCTACCTTGTGGGAGGTACTACATTGGGTGCACTACATGTTGCACTAGGGAACAGCCCCTTCCCTCAAGTACTGATTATTCTAAATGGAGAGACAATATGTAAATACTTTGGTATATTTTATTATTGATGAATCTCTGTGACCCATTTTGGTATTTTCTTGGCAAGGATAAGGGAGTGGTTTGCCATGTTCTTCTCCAGCTCATTTTACAGATGAAGAAATGAAGGGAAAACGAGATAAAGTGGCTTGTCCAGGGTCACATCACTTTGTTTTATGCCCTCAGTAAGACTAGTTTTCTTGACTCCATATCCAGCGCTCTTATTCAGTGTACCACCTATCTGTCCTATTGGTAGAAGCATGATACTTATCAATTAAGATCGTCTATTTAGAGCTAGAAGGAAATATGAAAGTCATTTCATCCAACCCCTTTATTTTTAGAGATGAGGAAACTGAGTCTGGAGAGGGAAAGTGATTTGTCAACACAACTAGTAAATATTAAGAAGTGAGATCTAAATCCATGTTTCTTAGGAGTCAAAATTTGGAATTCTTTCTACTCCTACAAGTTGATTCCATCCCAAACAAAACACAAAAAAAGGCTCAGTTTTAGACTGCTACTTTTTGTCTTGGGGGAGGTGAACTACAGTAGTCTGGTGACTTCAGCCAAGAGAACTAGACACTGAGCATTTGGAACCCTCACTAGTCTTTCTGAGGTAGCCTTGTGCATTGATGTGTGTGGGCCAAACCTGATATTGCTTGCAAACAGCAGGTCCTGTAGACAGAGTGTCTAACAACACTTATGTCAACAGATTGTTTTCCTAGACATTATTACTCAGTTGCCACAACTGGCTGACATGAGGGTAATACCTTCCAAGTGAAAACAATGATTCACTATTCACGGGGAAACAGAGAAAAAAAGGATAGGCATATATATGCCTATGAATGAATAGTATGAAGACATTTTATGTCTTCATATGACATCTTGCCTAAGGCCAAAAGTGCCCCTACACCTCTTTGGACTTCTTTTCTTCATTACTCAGGCATCCTCCATCTTGAGCTCCATTTGTAAATCTCACAGGAAAGTAGAGTTTCCAGTGATTAATAACTCTATGGACCACACCATGATATCCCCTGAAAATCACCTATATTATGCATAATCTTTTCCTCCAGACTTCTATTATTCAATAAGCATTTATTTAGTGCCTGCCAATTGGGAAGTCTTGCTAGAAGTTGGAGATGCAAAATTCAAAATTTTGAATTCCTTGTTCTTATGGAATTTACATTCTATTTTTTGTGGGACAGCATGCACATACACACACACACACACACACACACACACATATATGTATATATACATACATATATATATGAAATATGTACAAAGTTGGAAGGCATAAAATTGAGAGTATCAAGATAAATCTCACATAGGACATAGAATCTCAGGTATGGATTGAGGAATCTAGGGATTCTGGTGTTGCAGGTGAGGAGAGAGTGAATTCCAGGTTGAGAGGACAGCCTGTGCAAAGCCGTGGAGGTGAGAGATCATAAGGTCATAGGTAAGAAGTAGACCAATTTTCTGGAATATAAAATGACTGAGATTAAAGTTGTGTAAAGCCTACAAAAGTAGACAGGAATCTAAGATTGTGAAGGAATTTAAATGTTAGGGCAATCAGTAGTTTATACAATAGGTTTTAGGGAGGCCCTACAATTCTTGGATCAGTTGAGGGAGTCTACTTGGGGAGTATTTCATTGATGTGACCCATTGTCAAAGCTCACAATATTGTCTGAGAACTTCAGTATCTGGTACGATCTCCAAATTGGCTCTCAACTCCTGGGGTTTTGTTCTGACTGCCTCCCTTTATCTTTGTGCTGTTCTCTTCTCTGGGTGGGACTTGCAGGATCTGTTATGATTGCCCTAAAGGTTCAGCTGTCATTGTGGTCACTTCCAGAGTTAAATTACTTTTGGAACATTTACATCTTCTGTTTTGTAATACAGAGATCCCACACTACCACACTCCATGAAAGACACAACCAAACAAGGAAAACTTCCTAAGATAGTTCTAAAATCACTCTTTTGCTTACTGCTGAAATAGTTTTTTTTCCCTTCTCTTTGGCAGTTAATATTGAGTGCATCTTGTGTATTTTATTTCTTCCCAAAAAATCCTTAGTGAGTGGCTTCTGGTTTGATCAGCATCTCTCACTAACTTGTTAGGAATTTTTTGAAAAACACTTTTCCCTTGGCTTTTTAGTCTTTTGTGATTCATATTTTTTTCTACAGTTCATCTGGTTTGGGTCATGCAATAACCCAAACTGCTTCTAATAGTTCCTCAAACCAAACCCTGTGCCCAAAAAGAAAGTGAATTTTTTTTGTATTTATGCTAAGTATACTATATTAAGCTGCATTTAGCCCAGTATCCTTCAGTGTAAGCACTTTAACTTATTTGTTGAGTGTATGAATGGACAAATGAATAAAAAGTATGACTTTAGCTGAGGATAGACACCAATGATGGTGAGGCGCTTCAAAAATCTTGTCATATGAGAATCATCTGAAAGTTCTAGTGTGTTTACCTTAGAGAAGAGATAGCCACCTTCAAGTATTCGAAGAGTTTCCATTAGGATTTGATTTTTCTACTTGGTCCTACAAAGTAAAACTCAAAACAACGGGTGATAATTGGTGTGAAAAAATTTGGGTTTGACATAAGGGCAAACATCCTAACCATTAATGCTAATCCAAAGTGAAAGTGGCAGTGATGGGAGGTAGTGGGTTACCTTTCATCAGAGGTCAAGCAAAGAAGCATGTGTACTAAATGTGTTGTGGTGACTATTGTTTGGGATGTCACTGGTTGACTTCTCATGTTTCCTCTATTTCTAAAAATCTAGGAACATTTACAAAGGCTAAGAGCTTGCATTTGGAAGATAAGCTTTTCATGTTGGCTGGATAAATTTAATACACAGCATAAAATGTTTCAGTACTGATTTGTTTATTTTGTTTACATTATTTTTACCCAAGGGTAAAGCATTTTTATTGTTTTCCAGCCATTCAGTAATGGCTGACTCTTCAGAACCCCATGAACCATAGCATACTAGGTCCTTCTATCCTCCACTATTTTTCAAAGTGTTTCCAATTTCACATTCATTATTTTCATGACACCATCTATCCATTTCATCCTCTGCCATCTTTGTATACTTTTGCTTTCAATTTTTCCCACCATCATGTTCTTTTCCAGTGAGTCCTCTCTTTGCATTATGTGGTCAAAGTATTTAAGATTCTCCTTCACTATTTTAAGGATTTGTTTTTCTATTGAATAATCTGAATTAATTTCAATATTAACTTATTTGATCTCTTTTATGTCCGAGGAACTCTCAAAACACTTCTCCAGCATCACAATCTGAAAGCATCAGTTCTGTGGTGCTCAACTTTCCTTGAAGAACACAAAGCCTTGGTGATACAGACCTTTGTCAACAAGGTGATGTCTCTGCTTTTTAGTATGGTTTCCATATTTGTCATAGTTTTCATTCCAAAGACCAAGAACCTCTTAATTTCATGGCTGCAGTCACCATCTTCAGTAATCTTTGAGACCAAGAATATAAATTTGCTACTGCTTCTATTTCTTCTTCTATTTAATAGGAAGTAGAAGTTATCAAAGAAAATCCTCATCTTTTTCTTGGGAAAGGGCACCCTTGCTAAGCAGAAGGATTGCATGCAGTAGGATTCCTACCACCATTCTAGACTTCTTCACTTTGAAACTCTCAACTCAAAGTCATTTAGCACATGCCAACTCTGTACTTTCTTTATGCTTAAACTCTGTTATAGGCAGAGGACAGGTGTGGCTCTCTCCAGGAACTGGAGACCCATATTGGGTCTGAAACAGTGTTCACATTCAAACAGCAAGGCAATGCAATGAAAACATTACAGTCTTCATGGGTTATCACTATGGTTTCAAGCATGGGACTTCTAGTGACTGAGATCAGTTCCTGCTCCCAAAATGAGTGTATTCTACTTGAGAAATAGAATGAAGACTCTTTTGTTGGTCTTCATTTTTATGAAAGAGCAAAAAACGAATAAAAGTATTGTAGAACCAAACTTATTTATTGCCTCATGCCCAAAGAAGCATGTACTTCATTCTCTCCTTTCTAACCACTAAGATTGTCCCAATCCATCACTTTTAGGCTTTCCTAAATATGAGCATCAGTACCTAGAGGAAGGAAGAGACTCATCCTCTTGCAAATCACAGGGCTTATGTAACTCACCAACTGATTTACATCTTTCATTAAATGAGATATGCTTCCAGGAAAGCAGCGGTTAAAATGCAAAGAAAATATAGCATTGCATTTATTATATTGTAGTAGTTTTCATCATTTAATTACAGCTTCAAGGGTAACAGTTACCCAAGTCAGAGAAATGGATTGGGCAGAACTATTAAAACTGTAATTTTCACGGTTGTGCCTTGTTTCTCTGTTACGCTGCTGTCTATGTATACCATATTGTCCCTCAGCTTTGCCTTGGGAACATAAAATCCAATTCCAGCCAGATTGCATTTAAGATAATTCAGGACATTTTCTAAGGAAAAAACTACATCTCCATATAGAAGTACAATTCTGATTCTCTCTGCAAATATTATACTTGAAGTTTAAAGGCAACTTCTATTATAAGTCCCATTTTGATTGATAACTCACTTTCAAATGGCTTTGGGTATAAAAATCCTTCATGGTTGATCTTGGCTCGCAAACAAATTTTTCTTTGATTTTCAGGCATTTAAAACCTCACCCATTCCTCCATCCTGGGGAAAAAATATGAGTAGTCACTGAAGAAGGAATGGTGAGAGTAGGCTGGAAAGCCCAGTGGCTATGATTCTGTTTAATGATAATATAATTTAAAAGGAAGTCAAAGAAATCTGTAGTTAAGATTGAATGTCTCCTCATGGAAAGAAACTCAAACCTACTCACAAAGAGAGAGAGAGAGAGAGAGAGAGAGAGAGAGAGAAGAGAGGTACAAGATCACAATAATGTATATTTTCTTCAGAAAACAGTCTTAGACTACTGTTATTTTTTAAATACATCATTTAAAAAAAACCAAAAAACATTGTTGTTTCCCTGACTGGCTTAGCTCTCCATTTTTTGGTTGAAATGAAAGACACATTATAGGATCATAGATTTAGAGCTGGAGGAGACTGAAGAGTTCACATAGCATGACATCATTTTGGGAAAAAAGGAAACTGAGGCCCAAAGAAGTTGACTTACCTTTGATCATAATGACATGGGTAGCAGAATCAGGATTCCAAATTCACATCTCTTTCTACCACGCCTCCTTATTATGAACACAAACACACTATCTTGTAAGAAGGTACTAACTTCCAATCTGACTCATAATGAAGCCATAATTTAAGTTACAAAGAACCCTGTTTGAGAGGTTAGCCTCCAAACGATCTAAGATCACCTGACAAGATTATAGACTGAGAACTGCTTGGGGATATTTATTGGGCAGTTTTTTATTTTTTTCAGTCTCATCTAAATCTTCATGAGCCCATTTTTTTTTTGGCAAAGCTACTGGACTGGTTTGCCATTTCCTTCTCCAGCACATTTTACAAATAAGGAAATGGAGGCAAACAGGATGAAGTGACTTGTCCAGAGTCATATAGTTAGTGTCAGAAACTAGATTTGAACTCAGATCTTCTTGACTCCAAGACTACCACTCACCTATATACTCTCTAAGGGCATTAGAACTCAACTAATATAATGCTACTAATTTAGAGAGGAAGAAACTGAGGCGCTGAGAAGTGAATTAATTTGTCCTAGATCACACAGTGGCACAGCTGAGATTCAACCTCAGGGCTTCTGACTAAATCCAGAGAATTTCCTGACATATTACGTTTTTTGGCCTTCAATCTTGGCTTCCTCTCCCTCCAGGGTCATGGATGAATTGAGTGCTTTAATACCTACCACACAATTACACTCCTGGAGTTTTCCTTGTCAAAATTTAAAATGAGAATCAAGACGAGATTATAGTCTTTTATCACTCACTAAGCAGAACCCATACCTGAGAGACAGTCACCTAATTGATTACATGAATCATGAGCTCAATCTCATTCTCCTTTTGTTTCAGAATCAGAAGTTATAGCATATCCAGCTTTCCTAATTTCAGGAGAGCTCATGGATACAGATCATATAGTAGTTTCTAAGTTCCCTGAATTAGGGCTTCGTTTCTAAGTCAACAAGGAATTTAACTTGGGTTATGAAACCTACAGATAGTCTGAATTATAGCTTTTGAAATCATCATGGATATCTGTATATCTGGAAGTAGAAGGAGGAGGAAAATGAGGATAAATTTCAGAGGGATGAGTATGTGGCGGGGAGGGGTAGAGTAAGGGGAAGAACGGGAGGCAGAAAGCAATGACCATTCCATGTTGGCCCTGACCTATCTCTCTAGCCTAATTACACATTGTAGACCTCCTCTAAATAAACAGTGAAGGCAAAATAATTTTCTTACCAGTCCTAATGCAGAGAACTCCAATATTGCACCTCCATGTTTTTGTACTGCTTACCCTTTGGGAATGCCTGGAATCTACTCTCTGTTCACTTCCAGCTCCTTGGGTTCCTAGTTTTCTTCAAAACTGTATTTCAGTACCAAATTTTACATGACACTTTCCCGAAACCCCTGTGCCCCAGTTGATAATGCCTCCTGCCTACCCAAATATCCCTTTGTCTATTATGTATATCCTTTTTTTTTTACCTATTGTATTCTTCACTTAAATTGCAAGTTCTTCTAGGACAGAGACTGTTTCACTTTTGGTTTTGCCTGGCACACAGTAGGTACTTAATAAATGGTTGTTGATTAATTGAATAATGATGACAATGAGTCTATACCATAATGTGGAGAAGACATCTACTTCTATCAGTAAAGGAAGCTCCTCCCTCTGTCAATGAAAATCAATACCTGCTTTTTCCAGTTCAGTTGTGGAAACCTCTGAGAGCAACTTGTTAATGGAAAAGACCTATGCAAGAGTGAAGGGCAATTCTAGTGAGAGATAGTCACATAGAAAGAGGGATCTCACAGGGTAAGGAGTCATCTGAGGTGTGGTAGAAATGTTTAGAGTAGAGCCCAGAGAGAAGGAAAAGGTAACTGGCCTGGGCATCTTCATTCTCATTAACCTACAAGAGCTCTTTGACCTTGAAACCTCTGTTTTTAATAATTATTCAACCAACAAACATTTTTTCAGAACCTTCACTCTGCCAGGCACTGATTTAAGTGTGTTTAATGTAAAATGTTTAATGTAAGAGAAGTGTTTAATGTAAAAAGCAACCAAGAAAAGGTGGGGAGACTAGGTGGTTTCTAATTTATCATACTAAAATTCTGTGATCCTAAGAAAAGTAAAGTATTTGACCATTAATTTAGCAATATATATCTGTATTTATAGAGAGGGATATGTATGTATGTATATATATATATATATATATGTGTGTGTGTGTGTGTGTATGTTTATATATATCTGTGTGTATATACATGCATATGTGTGTATATATACATACACACACATATATATATATGTATATATATATATATATATATATATATATATCACAAGTTGATTTTATTTCCCTTATATTCCCCACACTTCAGAAGAAAGAGGCAGAGCATTGTAGAGAAGGAAAGGGAAGGGAAGGGAAGAAAAGGGAAGGGAAGGGAAGGGAAGGGGAAAGGAAGGGAAGGGAAGAGAGGGAAGGGAAAAATAAGAAATAGGAAACTTATTAGGGCTGAACCAAGATGGCATAGTGACAACTCATACTCACCCAAGCTCTAAGACAAACTCCTTAAGATATCTCTAAAAAGAGAATCTGAACAAATTTTAGAGCGGCAAAATCCACTAGGAGACAGAGTGTGGCAAATTTCCAGCCCAAGATAGCCTGGAAGATAGATGGGAAAGATATTTTACATGTAGCAGGAAGAATGCAAAACCCACAGCACACAGGCTGTACCAACAAGGACCTTACCATAGCAAAGCCAAACAGGAAGAGCCTGGCAGTTTGAAGCATAGGCAGCAGAGTGGATTCTCAAACATCAGTTCAGGATGGGAGTCCAGTGAAACTGAGGGGGAGAGAAACACAGAATGCCAGGTAACAGCAGCTGAGATGATTAGCCCACAGATTAAATGTCTATAAGTTACCTACTTGAACTTCCAGGAGCCAAGATGGTGGAGTGATCTGTAAATTCTCTACCCTCCCCTTGTACACCTTGAAAAACAGGGGGAATATTTCTCCAGGAAAAGTCCTGAAACAGTGGGATTAGCCAAAGGGGTTAACAGTCACTTAGGCAGAGAAACTAGCAAAATTGCAAAGGGGTGTCCCTCTTACTGTGACTGAAGGGGACCAGTGTAGGACCAGAGCTGTCCCAGATAGACACATTTCTGTGAACCAGGAGGAGATGCTGAGCTCCAGTGGCATGGAGCCTATAAGCCCCAACACCAAGACCCAGGCATGTCTTAGCACAGACAGGGGACACCAATGAAGAGGGGCATTCACCAGCTGCTGAGACTGTCTGTGCTCTAGCTCATGGGAGGATACCTCCTGCAACCAGACCAATCTTTCCCCACATCTCATGCAGCAAGCTCCATGGTTATTCTGGGGAAACTGAAAAAAGACTTCACCTGGCTTCTGCTTTGGTGCACTAGGTAAGTGGCAGTATGCTAGCTTCTATATGAAAGAATCAGCAGTCACAATACACAAAGCCTTAAATTCTAGGCACAAGAACCATGGAACAAAGTCTCCTGTGCCTGAGAAGTAGAGATCCACTCTAAAAGCCAGGAAAAAGGCAATCATAATAAGCAAAGCAAACCAGAAAAGAAAAGACCATAGAAGCTTACTAGGGGAACAAGGACCAAAACACAAGTACTGAAGAGATCAGCATTGAGACTGTGCTCCCATCTGAAACCTCAGAAAGGGCTATGAACTGGTCTGACACCAAAACAGCATTCTTGGAAAAGCTTAAGAAGGATTTTTTTTCCTTTTTATGTTCATTTATTTATTTTAAGTTTTCAACATTCATTTCCACAAAATTTTGAGTTCTAAATTTTCTCTCCTTTTCTCCCCTGCATTATGATCAGGTAGGATTTATACCAGGAATGCAGGGCTGTTTCAATATTAGAAAAACTATCAGCATTATTGATCAAATCAACAGTAAAACTAACAAAAATCATATGATTATCTCAATAGTTACAGAAAAAGCTTTGACAAAATACAATACCCATTCCTATTGAAAACACTGGAGAGCATAGGAATAAATGGAACATTTCATAAAATTTATGTAGTATCTACCCAAAATCATTAGCAAGCATTATATGCAATGGGGATAAGCTAGATGCATTTCCAGTAAGATCAAGGGTGAAACAAGGATGTCCATTATCACCACTGTTGTTCAATATGATACTAGAAATGTTAACTTTAGCAATAAGAGAAGAAAAAGAAATTGAAGGACTTGGAATAGGCAAAGATGAAATTAAGTAATCTCTCTTTGCAGATGATACAATGATGTACTTAGAGAATTTTGGAGAATCAAGTAAAAAACTATTTGAAATAATAAACACCTGTGGCAAAGATGCAGGTTACAAAATAAACTCACATAAATCATCTGAATTTCTATATATCATTAACAAAGCAAGAGAGAGCAAGAGAAATCCTTTTTAAAGCTATGGTAGACACTATAAAATGCGTGGGAGTCTACCTGCCAAAAAACTCAGGGACTATATGAACACTTTTCACACAAATAAAGTCAGATCTAAGTAAGTGGAAGAACATCAGTTGTTCCTGGATAGGCCAAGTTAATATGAAAAAATGATAATTCCACCTTAATTAATTTACTTATTCAGTGCCATACCAATGATATGGGTGACTTTAGAGGTAATGCCTTTGGTTTGTGTATAAATTGGATTTAAGTGAGACAGAATTGTACGAAGTTGTCAGCTTCACTCTCTCCTCCAGAGTCATCATAGTCCAGTGACAGGACAGGGTCAAGACGGGTTGTGATGATTCAAGATGCAGTGGATGACCTTAGTGTCTTTGGTGTCTAACCAAGCTCTAAGTGTTCCACTTCACCTGCTTCAGCTGCCTTCATGGCCTTTGGAACAAATTGTTCTCATCCACCCCATTCCATCTGGGGAAGTCTCCACATGTTTGGAGTAGACACCCCCTTAAATCACCAATGATTTTGAGACCCCTTGGTTACCTTCAACCTGGTTTGGTCTTCTGCCAAAACTCTTTACCTGGATGTGACCACTGCACATGCTGAAGCTTCTTGGAGACACAGGTGAGAGTTGGGTGGAACAGGTGGAAATAAAAGGTGAAAAGATCCCCAAAAAGGGATCCCCACCAAAGCTACTTGTCCTCCCTGAACACACCCTATAACCCATGAGAAATTCATAGGATTAACCAACAGTATAGTTAATCCCCCACTAAGAAGGCAGCATTTAATTCCATCAAAAGCAAAGTACCAGCAAAACTTACAGAGAAGCAGTATTCCTAGCTCACTAAGAAGGCAGATAAAATTCAGTTTTATGCTGATAGTAACAATTCAAAGTGCTTTTATGATTCCCTGAAAGCTATTTATGGACCAAAAACCTATGGTGTATCACAACTACACAGTGCTGATGGAGCCACATTGATTACTGATTAGGACATGATCCTAGAGAGATGGGGTGAACACTTCCATAGTGTTGTCAACAGACCATAATCAACCAATATTGAGGCCATTCACCATTTAGCTCAGGTTGAAGTCAGTCCCTCCTTAGCTGAACTTCCAACTGAAAAAGAGGTTTAGAGGGCCATTTGCCTCTTTTCATGTAGCAAAGTACCTGGTGCTGATTCTATTCCAGCTGATATTTACAAGGTAGGGGGACCAGATGATAAATGCTGGAGAAGATGTGGGAGAGTTGGAACACTAATTCGTTGTTCGTGGAGCTGTGAGCTAATCCAACCATTCTGGAGAGCAATTTGGAATGGTGCCAAAAGGGCTACAAAAATGTGCATACCCATTGATCCAGCAATATCCCTTCTAGGACAGCATCCCAAAGAAATCATAAAAATGGGAGTGTCCCATGTGTAGAAAAATATTTACAGCAGCTCTCTTTGGGGTGTAAATAGAGGCTACGTCCATCACCTAGGGAATGATTGAACAAGTTGTAGTATATGAATGTAATGGAATACTATTGTGCTATAAGAAATTATGAACAAGAAGACTTCAGAGAGGTATCGAAGGAGTTATATGAACTGATGCTAAGTGAAAGGAGCAGAATATATTACATAGTAACAACCACAGTGTGAGAGGCACTTTTCTGGTAGACTTATCCCTTCACAGCTATGTAAGAACTTAAAATATTCCCCAAGGACTCTTGAAGCAAAATACCATCCACATCCAGAGAAAGAACTATGGAATTGGAAAGTAGAGTGAAACAGAATATTTTGTCTTAAAAATATTACTTAATTACATGTAAAAATATAACAACCATTTTAAAAACCTGATCTCCAAATTCTCTCCTTCCCTCTTGCTCCTCTCCCTTCTTGAGAAGGCATTCACTTTGATAGTGATTATAGAAAGGAGGTCATGCAAAAGCATGTCTGCATATTAATCATGATACAAAAGGAAACACAAAGTAATTTTCTTAAAGTTTAAAAAAGTTTGCTTCAATCTGTATTCTTGGTTCCTTAGTTATATCTCTGGAGGTAGATAGTATTTTTTATCATGGATCCATTGGAATTGGATCATCATCGTCTTTCACAGTTAGTTTTTTTTTATGTATGTTTTTTATGTTAATTTTATGTAATGTAATTTACATTATGTTTTATGTAATTTTAAGTCATGTAAATTACATGCA
Source organism: Potorous gilbertii (assembly GCA_028658325.1). Taxonomy (NCBI): domain Eukaryota; kingdom Metazoa; phylum Chordata; class Mammalia; order Diprotodontia; family Potoroidae; genus Potorous; species Potorous gilbertii. Next base: position 31,230,484 of record CM053771.1, on the reverse strand, counting down.
ATTGTACAACTCATTTAAAGAACTGAGTTCTCAATTCTCTCTCCCTCTCTCCCTTTCCTCCTTGAGAAGGAAAACAATTTGATACACATGTGTAGTCATGCCAAATATTACCATATTAGCCACATTGAAAAAGAAAACACAGAATAAAAAGAAAAAGAATAACAAAGAAAGTAAAAAAAAGTATGCTTCAATCTGCATTTAGACTCCACTTGTTCTTTCTCTGGAGGTAGATAGTATATTTCATCATAAATGCTTCATAATTGTCTTGCATCAATGTATTATTGAAAATAATTGCCATTAACATTTGATCATCAGATTGTATTGCTGTTATTGTGTACGATGTTCTCCTGATTCTGCTCATTTCACTTTGTTTCAGTTACATAAGTCTTCTTGGGTTTCTCCGAAAGCATCCTATTCATCATTTTTTATACCACAATAACATTCCACCACAACCATATGGCACAATGTGTTCAATCATTTCCCAGTGGAAAGGTATTTAACTCAATTACAATTCTTTATCACCACAAAAAGTGATGCTATCAATATTTTTTTACTTCTTTAGGGGATATGTACATAGTAGTGGGATTTCTGGGTCAAAGGATATGTACAATATTTGGAGGCCTTTGGGTTTAGTCCAAAATTGTTCTCTAGAATGGTTGGATCACTTCAGGACTCCACTGACAGTGCATTAGTGTCCCTATTTTCCCACATCTCCTCTCATCATTTTCCATTTTCTTTTTCTATCATATTAGTCAATTAATCTGATAGGTGTGAGATGGTATCTCGGAGTCATTTTAATTTTTATTTCTCTAATCAATAGTGATTTTGAGCATTTTTATATGATCAGAGATAACTTTGATTTCTGCTTCTGGAAAAAATACCCATTCAGATCTTTTGGCCATTTATCAATTGGAGAATGACATATTCTGATAAATTTAACAATTTGCCCATTTTTTTTTCTAAGTGTCATATAGTGCTGAGGGGAATAAAAATCTATATTCCATTTGTTGGTTCTGTCTCTCTAGAATTCAGTTTAAGGCATCATTTTAAAACTATTTGGAGGGGAATTTGGGAGAACTCAGGTGAGTCCCTGTTTTTAACCTGCCATTGTGGTGGCATCAGATGAATAGAAATTTATAAAAGTTAGATGTGGCAGATGTATGGACAAAAAATGAATGGTAATAGGAAAGAGTAAATCTTTATTTATTTGTTTATCTATTTATTTATTGTTCACTATACATGTTATCTTCATAAATATTGATGATGCATCCTCACATCCAAATGCAGAAAAGCAGAAATGTTAAAAACATCATTTTTGAACCATAATGTCATAAAAATATTCATTAAAGGGTCTTGGAAATATAGATTAAAATTAATTGGAAACTAAATAATCTAATTTTCAAGAATGAGTCAGTCAAAAACAAATCATAGATGCAAAAAATAGTTTTATTAAAGAGAATGATAACAAGACAGCACATTAAAATTTAGGGGATGCAGTCAAAGCAGTACTTAGGTGGAAATGTGTATTTCTAAACAATTGCATCAATAAAATGAAGAAAAAGGCAGATCAATGAGTTATGCATGCCACAAATTAAAAAATTTAAAAAACAGAAAGCCAATTAAATATCAAATTGAAAACCCTGAAAATCAAAAGAGAGATTAGAAATTGATATTCAGAAAGTAACTGAAGCAATACATAAAAATATGTATGAAAAAAACAGAAAAAATCATTAATTAATTTGGTTTTTAAAAAAGAAAGAAGAAAAACAAATTACTAGTATTAAAAATGAAAAGGGTGAATTAGCCACCAATGAAGATGAAATTAACAAGATTATTAGGAACTATTTTGCTTAATTATATGCCAATGAATCTGACAGTCAAAGTAAAATGGATGAATATTTATAAAAATATAAATTGCCTAAATTAACAGAAGAGGAAATAGAATACTTAAATAACCCTATCTTAGAAAATAAAATTGAACAAACCATAAATTAACTCTCTAAGAAAAAAAAAGTCCAAGATCAGATAAATTCATTAGTGAATTCTACCAAACACTTAAAGAATAGTTCATTCCAATACTTTTAAATTAATTGAAGGAAAATAAGCAAAAAAGGAGCCCTATCAATTCATTTCATGACACAAATATATTACTAATACTAGGAGAACAACATCAAAGAAAGAAAACTATAAATCAATTTCCTTAATATGTATTGATGCAAAAAAATAAAATATTAGCAAGGAGATTATAGGAATATATCACAAATATCACAAACTATGATCAAAATCTATAAAAATAAGAGCTACTCACCAGTTGATAAATATATAAATGGACAGTTTTGAGGAAATCAAAGCCAACAATACTCACATAAAAAATGCTGTAAATCACTACAGCTTAAAGCATTTCACATCAAAACAATTCCGAGATACCACCACATATCTCTCACATTAGCTAATATGACAGACAGGGAAAATGAAAAACTGCTGTAAAGTATTTGGAAAAATTTGGAATACAAATTCATTATCAGTGGAGTTGTGAACTGTTCCAACCATTCTAGAAAACAATTTGGAACTACAGTCATAGGTCTATAATACTGTGCATGCCATTTGATTCAGAAATAGTACTGCAGATCTTTCTCAGAGATTGAAGAAAAGAGAAAAAATCCTTGTATACAAAAATATTTCTAGCAGCTCTCTTTGCAGCAGCAAACAATTGGAAATCAAGGTGATATCCAACAATTGAGCAATGACTGAGCAAGTTGTGATATATGATCCTGATACAATACCATTGTGGTATAAGAAATGATGAGCAGGATGGTTTCAAAAAGTGAAAGAAAAAAAGAACTTGAAAGATTTGTATGAATTGAAGCAAATGAATTTTTCGTAACTGGGGAAACATTGGACATAGTAGCAATATTATAAAGATGATCAACGATGAAAGACTTAAGTACTCTGATCAAGATATAGGGATAGATGGAGCCAAGTTGGCAGAGTAGAGGAGCACTCAGTCTAGCTCTCCGAAATTCCTCTCCAAACTACTTTAAAATAATGCCTCAAATCAAAATTCTGAAAGGCAGGATGGTTAAAAGAAGGTAGCGCTGTTGAACCTGTAGGAATTTGACAGCTTACCTGGTGTTGAGCTAGAGTCTCAGTGCTAGTCTGGCAGGTGCTGAGGCCTGGTAGGATGCTTCTGTGTTTCCCTGGGGCTATGTTAAGGTAGATGAAGATCTGGGCCCTCCAGTGTGCTTGTTTGTCTGGGGCTACATGGAATGCTTGCAGGTCTTATCCACTTTCTTTTCAGGTTGGAGGATATGTGTTTGCCTGGGGCTACAATTAAACTTATTACTGCTGTGTTTGTTTTCATTCTGGAAGAGGATCATGACATCAGGGAGGTGATGACATGACTAGTAGTTGACTTTGATTTGAGTGAGGGAGGACTGTGCAAGGTCACCAGCCTCACTTTCTCCTCCTGAGCCATCTGACCAGATATTCATCAGGATGACTGATGGTACCCCAGGATGGTTTATGAAGGTGAGAGAGCAGTGACAGAAGAAAACAGCCTACTTGGCAAATTTGAGTTCACAGGAATCCCCTTAGCATCCAGGGATGTTCTTCAGATTAAAGCAACATTTGACATTGAAGCAAATGGCATCCTCGACGTTTCTGCTATGGATAAGAGCACAGGCAAGGAGAACAAGATCACCATCACCAAGAATGAAGGTCATCTGAGCAAAGAAGATATTGAGTGTATAGTCCAGGAGGCTGAGAAATACAAAGCTGAGGATGGAAAGCAGAGAGACAAGGTGTCGTCTAAGAATTCTCTGGAATCTTATGCTTTCAACATGAAGGCTACCATACAGGGTGAAAAACTGCAAGGCAAAATTTGTGATGAAGACAAACAGAAGATCCTTGACAGATGTAATGAAATAATCAACTGGCTGGAAAAGAACTAGACTGCTGAAAAGGAAGAATTTGAACATCAGAAGAAAGACTTATGAAGGTCTGCAATCCTATCATTACTAAGCTGTACCAGAGTGCAGGGGGCATGGCAGAAGGCATGCCTGGTGGGTTCCTAGGTGGTGGAGCAGCCCCATTTGGAGGTGTATTTTCTGAACCCACCATTGAAAAGGTGAACTAAATACATCCGAAGAAAGAGCATTCCACACAGCTTTCCAGAAATTGAAGGACTCAAATTTGTAGCCAAGGCAGTAATAGTTTAAAAGTAACATTTAAGCTACTGTGTAAATCTGGGCATTCTGAATACTTGGATGTGTGCAGAGGAAGAGAAATAAACAACATTGCACTTTATCAGTACTTTAAACAAGTGGAAATGTCATTCTTGTCCTGGAGAATAAAATCTATTTAAAATTGGCATCATAAAAAAATCAAAATAAAATTAAAAGAGGACCCTTTTAGGCTAAGACCTTTACAGGTTCTCACTTTGAGTGAGGCAACATCCATTAAGTGAATAGGCCTCTTTAAGAAATTAGTAAAGGGATGGCCCCTTTAACTAGAAAAAGTAAAAAAAAAAATTAATCTGGGAGGGGAAGACCCTCACCACTGCTATTCCAAAGAGAAATACCATTGACATTCACTCTGAGCCAGGAGAGATCAAAATACAACTATTTAGTGGAACTTGGGGGCCTCTTTAAGAAATGAGTCAAAGGATGGTTCCTTTAATTGAAAAACAAACAAACAGGTAACAACAACAACAAAAAACAATAAAGCATGTGGAATCTGATCAGCCTGTTTACCTAGAGCTGCACTGAAGCAGGTGGTAGTGCTTGGAGCTGGAATTTGCCAGTTCCCTGGCTATGCTAAGGCATGACTAGGTCCATTTGCTTCCTCCACCATACTGGGATCCAGGACCTAAAATTGGTTTGCTGAGAAGGGGCTTGTTACTGGTTTGCTGAGATACTTCCTGTCCTGTAATGGACTCCCCTTTTACCTCAGTGAGATGGCCCTTTCTTCAAGTCCTCCAAGTTTCCTGAGCTAAAATATTGTTTCACCTCACTTTTCTGTATTTGTTGTTCCAAGATTTGTTGGGTGATACTATTTTTTTCGTTGTTTGGAGATGAATATGGGAGAGTTAAAATGACTTACAACTTGCTTAGCTATCTTTGCTCCCAGAAGTGTTTTTTTTTTCTTTTTGTTTAACTTTTTATGCTTCCTTTCAGTCTTGAATTTGCAAATCAGATTTTTTATTTAATTTTAGTTTTTTCATTAGTAATGCTTTAAAACTTTCTGTTCCATTAAATATTCATTTTCCCAATGTGGGATTACACTCAGTTCTTCTGTGTAATTTATTCTGGGTTGTAATCCTAGTTCTTTTTCATTCCAGAATATCATATTTCAAGCCCTACACTCTTTTGACATGGTAGCTGCTAAATCTTATTTAACCCATACTGCAGCTCCACAATATTTAAATAGTTTCTTTCTTGTGCTTGAGCTATTTTCTCTTTAAGCAAACTGGAACACTAGAATTTGCTTATAAAATTCCTGAAAGTTTTTGTTTTGAGGAGCTCATTCAGAAGGTGATCAGTGGATTCTTTCAATTTCTTTTTTATCCTCTGATTCTAGGATATTGGGGGCATTCTTCCCTGATAATATTTTTTGAAATATGTTGTCTATACTCTTTGTTATCATTTATTTTTAGCAATCCAATGATTCTTAAATCATCTCTCCTCAATCTATTTTTTAGTTCATTTGTTTTTCTGATGATGTATTTCACATTTTCATATATATATGTATATATAAAATTATCTGTACACATATATAATATATATGTGTGTATGTGTATATGTGCATTTCAATCTTTTGACTTTTTTTACTGTTTCTTAATATCTCATGGAATCATTATCTCCCACTTGCCAAATTCTACTGACCAAGATGTTGATGGTCTTTTCATAAATTTCTTCCTTTGTTTCATTTCTTTACCTAATTTTCACTTATAACTATTATTTGATTTTGGAAATTATTTTAAGGTTTTTCCAGGAATTCTTATTGGGTTTGTGTCCAATTTATATTTTTCTTTAAGACTTCCCTTGACTTTTTTATAATTTCATTGTGTTCTGAATCTATATTTTGATTTTCCTTGTCACCATGGTAACTTTTTATGGACAAATTTTTTTTTGTTGCTGTTGTTTGTTAATTTTTCACTCTGTTTACTGATTAGGAACATTATATTAATGTTGAACTCTGTTCCCAGTGTGTGGAGAATGAAGGGCTCTGTATCAAGATTCATACTTTCTTCCCTGTTGTTTTTGGAGCTAGTTCTGGAGGTTTGGAAGTTTGTGTGATCTGGAAAGAAGTATGGTCACTGCTTTCTTGGTTTGCATTCTCATCCTTGTCTAGGAAGGCCCCCTGATTCCTTAGGAATGCAATTAAAATTGCTCTTTTGGGATTCTCCTCCCTTGGGTTCAGAAATAATATTTTTTCTCAGAATCCCTAATTTTTTGGTTCTAGAAGTAGTACTGCCTGTCAGGGCTTCTATTCCTTCTTTATTACAAGTATTACAAGTTGAAATGTGGCCCAGAAGTTAATGTAGCTAATGAAGTTGCTAAAAATGCTTCTGGTCTGGTGCCCAGTGTTAGCACAGGGGTAATCGTTAATCTCTTTCTGACCATTTTTCAGATTCCCTTACCATCTCTGGTTTTGAAGCTCCACAAGTTTCTGCTTCTGCTTCTGTCTTCACCACCTAGTTCCATCACTAGTGTTTCATTTATATGAACTCTAGTCCTTACCTCCCACCCTTAATATCTCAGATTATTCTTTCCATTCTCCTATGTTGTCTTGGACTAGAAGAAAGTCTCACTCTGACCTTTTTGTTAGATCTACTACTCCAGAATTCAACTTGAAGAATTGATTTAAAGCTGTTGGGAGGGAATATTGGGAGATCTCAGCTGAGTACTTCTTTACTTTACCAGTTTGGCTCAGTCTCCAGAAGTCTTATCAAATTCTTTCCAAAGTTGAGAACATGATCATTCAAGGGGTAAAGACTGACAGAGTAGGGCACTCTCTTGAAGTTTATGTCAGAGTACATTTGAATTAAATATATATTCAGAGTGAGGGATACATCAAAAGAGTCCTATTCCTGCCATTCTGTTGCTTCATACACAAGCAATTACAAGAGATCTTGTTAGAATTATTTTAATGTGGTTGGTGTACTTCTAGGAGCCAAGATGTCAGAGTAATCAGTAAGACACTCTCACTCTCCCTTACTGACATCTAAAAACTTAGAAAATATTATCCCATGAAAAATCCTGGAACAGTGGAGCCAGCAGAAAGACTGGGTACAACAGTCTCTTAGCAAGGAAAACTCAGGAGATTAATGGGAAAGGTCCCTCTCACTGTGGTGGAAGGGGGGCAATACAGGAGGGTGGAGAAATTCCAGGAAGCCAGTAGCAAGTCTTACCTCCACAAAGCAGTGGGAGATTCTAAACCCCAGGGTGGTGGAGCAGGCAAGTGCCAACTTCAGGATCCCTCTCCTCCTTCATGCTTTAGCACAGGTGCAGGAACAAGCATAGGCACAGGAACAGGGCAGGAAAGCATCCTCCAGAAGCTAAACCTCCAGGAAGCACAAGTACAAGTGGACAAGCATCCTCTAGCAGTTAAAATACCCCATGCCACAGAGCATCCTGGGTGAACAGAAGGCCTTCAGGGGCCAGACCTCCTCCTACCCTCACCCTGAAAGCTTAAGAGTGGCCCAGAAAATGCAGAAAAATACTATTCAGCCTCAGTACACTCCAGCCACTATCTCTAGGACCCCAGCGCAGCACTAGGCAAGCTGTTAGACCCCTATATCCTCCAGCTGCTAGCACCTAAGGTCCTAGCACACAAAACCAGTAATCAAGTCCCTGGCCTCCAGTATAAGAAGTTTGAGACAGTGCCCCCTTTCCTCCAGTAGGAGAGATCAAATTTAAAAACCAGGAAACAGGCAAACATCATGAGCAAAAATCAGAAATGGACAATGACCATAGATTTGTTCTATGGGGACAGGGAAAATCAAAACAAAAATTTAAAAGAGAACAACATTGTCAATATACCTTCATCCAAAACCTCAAAGTGGAATATGAACTGGTCTTAAACCCAAAAAGCCTTCTTTGTAAGAGCTCAAGGATTCTAAAAGTAAAATAAGAGAGGTGGAAGAAAAACTAGGAAAAGAAATGAGAGGTGTGCAAGAGAGAGGCAATAGTTTAGGAAAGGAAGGACAAAAATTGACTGCAGAAAACAATTCCTTTAAAAAATTACAATTGCAGAACATAGTGGAGTAGAAAGACACACATACGGAGCCTACCCCCACACAGCCCACAAAACACCTGTAGAGAGGGACACTCAACAAATTTTGGAGCAGCAGAAGTGGAGAACAACACAGTGGAGGAGATTTCCAGCCCAGGGTGACCTCAAACCCCACAGGAAATGTCAGTTGCACCAGATGGGGAGTGGAGCTCAGAGCATGGAGCCCAGCCCAGCCTAGGCTGCCCATGTTCGGCTCGTGAACAGCCCTCCAGGGCACAATCCCCAGTCATGAATACCCAGTCCCAGCAGCAGAGGGTCTGCAGATCCCTCAACCCAAGGCACCAAAGGTCGCTGATGGGGTTTATTTAGCTGGCCAGGAAGGGAGAAGGGCCTTCACATCAAGCAGGTGACAGGAGTTCTCAGGGCAGCCCCTACAGCAGCCTGAGACTATAGCTGGATCCCAAAAATGCCTGGAAGCACTGAGGAGCTGAGTATTACTTCAGCCCTGTGTGGATGCCCTGAGGCAGCTGGTCTTTGTCTCACACTGAATGGAGGCCATGCTCCCACAGCTTGACTGAATCCCACCCAGTGCTAGCTTGGCAGAACTGGAGGTCAGATGCCTGTGGAAAGGAAACTCTGATAAGATTCTGGGCACAAAAATCCTTCCTGCACCCAGACCAACACACATCTTATTGTGCCACCTTGGAGGGACAGATATCTTACAGGTCCCCAGAGTATAAAATACTCTTGACAAAGGACCCATAAGTCAAATAAATGGTTGGGAAAATGACAAAAAAAAGGGAAAAAAATAAGGCTATAGAAGGTTACTTTCTTGGTGAACAGATATCTCCTCCCAACCTTTCAGATGAGGAAGAACAATGTTTACCATCAGAGAAAAATATAAAAGTCAAGTCTTCTGTATCCCAAACATTGAAAATAAATATTCAATGGGCTCAGGCCATGGAAGAGCTCAAAAAGGATTTTGAAAATCAAGTTAGAGTGGTGAAGGAAAAACTGGGAAAAGAAATGAGAGAGATTCAAGAAAAGCATGAAAAACGGTCAATACCTTGATAAAGAAGACCCAAAAACATGCTGAACAAAATAATACCTTTTAAAATAGGCTAACTCAACTGGCAAAAGAGGTTCAAAGAGCCAATGAGGAGAAGAATGCTTTAAAAAGCAGAATTAGCCAAATGGAAAAGGAGGTTCAAAAGCTCACTGAAGAAAATAAAGTTCTTTAAAAATTAGAATGGAACAGATAGATGAAGGCTAATGACTTTCTGAGAAACCAAGAAATCACAAAACAAAACCAAAAGAATGAAAAAATGGAAGATAATGTGAAATATCTCATTGGAAAAACAACTGACCTGGAAAATAGATCCAGGAGAGACAATTTAAAAATTATGGGGCTACCTGAAAGTCATGATCAAAAAAAGAACCTAGACATCATCCTTCATGAAATTATCAAGGAAAACTGCCTTGATATTCTAGACCCAGGGGGCAAAATAAGTATTCAAGGAATGCACCTATCACCACCTGAAAAGGACTCAAAAAGAGAAACTCCTAGGAACAGTGTGGCCAAATTCCAGAGTTCCCAGGTCAAGGAGAAAATATTGCAAGCAGCTAGAAAGAAACAATTCCAGTATTGTGGAAATACAATCAGGATAACACAAGTTCTAGCAGTTTCTACATTAAGGGATCAAAGGGCATGGAATAGGATATTTCAGAAGTCAAAGGTACTAGGACTAAAACCAGGAATCACCTACCCAACAAAACTGAGTATAATATTTCAGGGGAAAAAATGGTTTTTCAATGAAATAGAGGACTTTCAAGCATTCTTGATGAAAATACCAGAACTGAAAAGAAAATTTGACCTTCAAACACAAGAATCAAGAGAAGCATGAAAGGGTAAACACCAAAGAGAAGTCATAAGGGACTTACAAAAGTTGAACTGTTTACATTCTTACATGGGAAGACAATATTTCTAACTCTTGAAACTTTGTTCAATATCTGGGTGGTTGGTGGGATTACACACACACACATACACACACACACACACACACACACACACGCACAGAGAGAGAGAGAGAGAGAGAGAGACAAAAAGACAGAGAGAGACAGAGAGAGAGAGCACAGGGTGAATTGAATAGGATAGGATCATATCTTAAAAAAATGAAATTAAGTGGTGAGAGAAAAATATATTAGGAGGAGAAAGGGAGAAATGGAATGGGGCAGGTTATCTCTCATAAAAGAGGCAAATAAAAGACTTTTCAGTGGAGGGAAAAAGAGGGGAGGTGAGAGAAAAAACATGAAGCTCACTTTCATCACATTCGACTAAAGGAAGGAATAAAATGCACACTCATTTT
>CM053771.1:31192860-31219383 GCA_028658325.1 Potorous gilbertii | reverse complement strand
GGAGAAAGGGAGAAATGGAATGGGGCAGGTTATCTCTCATAAAAGAGGCAAATAAAAGACTTTTCAGTGGAGGGAAAAAGAGGGGAGGTGAGAGAAAAAACATGAAGCTCACTTTCATCACATTCGACTAAAGGAAGGAATAAAATGCACACTCATTTTGGTATGAAAACCTATCTTACAATACAGGAAAGTGGGGAGAAGGGGATCAGCAGGGTGGGGGGATGATAGAAGGGAGAGCAGTGGGAAGAGGGAGGAATTTGAAGTCAACACTCTTGGGGAGTGACAGGATCAAAAGAGAGAATAGAAGCAATGAGGGGCAGGGTAGGATGGAGGGAATTATAATTAGTCATACACAACACCATTATTATGTAAGTCATGTGCAAAACTACACAGATATGGCCTATATTGAATTGCCTGCCTTCCCAAAGGGAATGGGTGGGGAGGGAGGGATGGAGAGAAGTTGGAACCCAAAGTTTTAGGAACAACTGTAAAGTATTGTTCTTGCAACTAGGAAATGGAAATACAGATAATGGGGTATAGAAAGTTATCTTGCCCTACAGGACAAAAGAGAAGATGTGGATAAGGTAAGGGATGGATGTTAGAAGAGAGTACAGATTGGTGATAGGGGCAATTAGAATGCTCGGTGTTTTGGGTTGGGGGGAGGGGAGAAATGGGGAGAAAATTTGGAACCCAAAATTTTGTGGAAATGAATGTTGTAAAGTTAAATAAAATTAAAAAAAAAAGAAAAGAAAAAATTTACAATTGTGGTCAACTTGCTGGAGTCAACATGGCATAGTTAGCATTAAGTCAGCTGTCATTCTCCCTTACTGACATTGGGAAGCCCATAAAATACCACCCCAGGAAGAATCTAATGGAGTCAACAGAAAGAAGTTATACAGCAGTCTTTTATCTCATGAGGCTAGGCGAATTAATGGGAACCAGTACAGGATGGGAGACATTGCAGGAAACCAGTGACAAACCCCGCCTGAGCAAACCAGTGAAAGATCCTAAGCCCCAGAATGCTGGAATGGTAAAACACCAACATAAGGACTCCCCACAACCCCACCCCACCCCCTGTGCATTTGCACAGAGAGGGAAACCAGTAGAAGCCAATGAAGAGAATAACTACTTTCAATGGCATGGTGGACAGGTAGCCAGCAGCAGCTGATGCTACCCATGCTCTAGCATAGCCTTGATGAGGAGGTGACCTCCATTTCCCACACCACAACCACAACTCACTATGTGAGATTCAGTGTAACACAGAAAACCTCACCTGGCATTGGCACATACAAGCCACCACCACCAGTTCCAGATCAGTACCAGGTAAACTGCAGCCTCCAGCTGCCGGAATCTGAGGCCCCAACACACCAAACCAGTGACTAGTCCCCTATTCTCAGAAAAGGACATGTGGGACAATGCCCCTCTGTGCCCCCAGATGCATAGATCAATTTTAAAAGCCAAGAAAAAGGCAAACACCTTAAGCTAAAAGCAACATAGCAAAAAACACAACACAACAAAACAAAAACAAAAAAACAATGATCAAAGATTCTTATTGTGAGGTCAGGGAAAATTAAAATATAAATTCAAAAGAGGACAGCATTGTCACTATATCCATATCTGAAACCTCAAAGGGAAATGTGAACTGGTGTCAGTCTCAAAAGATCTTCTTGGAAGAGTTCAAGAAGGATTTCAAAAGTTAAATTAGTGAAGTAGAAGAAAAATTCAACAATTGCTTTAAAAATACAACTAACAAAATGAAAAAAAAATACACTGAAGAAAACATTTCCTTAAAAGGTCAAATTGGCCAAATGGAAAAGGAGGAACAAAATCTAACTGAAGAAAATAATTTGTTAAAAATTAGAATTTGGCAAGTGGAAGCTAATAACTCTATGAGACATCAAAAATCAATCAAATGAAATGAAAAGAATGAAAAAAGAAAAGACAAAATACCTCACTGTACAAAACTGCAGACCTAGAAAATAGATCCAGAAGAGATGATTTAAGAATTATTGCTCTACCTGAAAGCCAGAATGAAGAAAAAGATCCTGAACAGAAGAAATCATCAAGGAAAACTGCCCTGAGGTCCTAGAAGCAGAGGATAAAATAGACATTAAAGAATCCACCAATCATCTCCTGAAAGAGATCCCAAACTAAAAATGCCAAAGAATGTTATGGCCTAATTCCAGAATTATCAGGTCCAGGAAGAAATACTGCAAATGGCCAGAAAGAAACAACTTAAAAATTGTGAAACCACAGTCAGAATTACACAGAAACTTGCAGTCTCTATATTAAAAGAACAGAGAGTTCGCAATACGATGTTCTGTGAGGAAAAGGAGCTTGGATTACAACCAAAGATCAACTACCCAGCAAAACTGAGCATAGTCTTTCAGGCAATTAGGTGGACATTCAGTAGGGGACTTCCAGGTATCCTGAAGAAAAGACCAGAACTCAACAGAAAATTTGAACTTCAAATACCAGACTCAAGAGAGGCATACAAAGCTAACAAGAAAGAAAAACAACATGTTATTCAATAAGGCAAACTGTTTACATCCCTATATAAAAGATAATATTTGTAACTCTTTAGAATTGAATATTTATTATGACATTTAGAAGGGATGCACATAAACAGAGAACTTGAGTATAAGTTGACTTCAATGTGGATGATAAAAAAAAGCTGATTAAGTAGTGAAAAGGAATTGTAATGGAGAATAGGAAAGGAGGAGGCAGCAAAGGGCAAAACATAACACATGAAAAGAACTAAAAACCTATTATAACAGAGAGAAAGAAGGGAAGGAGATGAGCATTGTTTAAACTTTACTCTCATTGTATTTGGCTCAAGGAGGGAATGATATACTTAGGAATTGAACTTTAACTTGCTCTACAGGCAGCAGGAAAAATGTGAAAGAAAAGGGAGGTTGTGACTAGAAAGGAGCTAAGAAGTAGTAAGGGAAAGAAAAGGGAAAAGGGAAAGAATTTATAGAAGGGGAGAAAGATTGAGGGAGATGGAGGTCAAAAACAAAACGTTTTAGGAGAGAAAGGTACAAAGGATAACTAAAAACTTAAATGGGTGGAGGGGAATAGAATGGAGAGAAAGGCACAGATGATAATCATAAGTGTGAATCTGAATGAGATGAACTCTCTCATAAAATGGAAGTAGATGGCAGAATGGATTAAAAAGCATAATTCTACAATACATTGTTTACAAGAAACACTTTTGAAATGGAAGGATATATGCAGGGTAAAGGTAAAAGGTTGGAGTAGAATATATTTATGTATCATTTGAAATTTAAAAAAAAACAGGACTATCAAGTCTGATCTCAGACAAAGCAAAAGCAAAAATAGATTTAATTAAAAGAGACAAGGAAGGAAACTACTTACTGCTAACAGGTACCATAGACCATGAAGTAATATCATTACTAAATGCACCAAGTGGTATAGTATCCAAATTCTTAGAGAAGTTAAGTTATAGGAAGAAATAGACAACAAAATTATGCTAGTAGGGGGCCTCAACCTCCCCTTCTCAGAACTAGATAAATCTAACCACAATATAACCAAGAAAGAAGTCAAGGAGGTGAATAGACAAGGGATAAATAAATATCTTACATAGTATACCAAGATAAAGTCCAAATGGGTACACAATTTAGGTATCAAGGATGATACTATTAACAACTTAGGAAAGCAAGGATAGTTTACTTGTCAGATTTATGGAGAATAGAAGAATTTACAACCAAACAAGAGATAGAGAACATGAATGCAAAATGGATTATTTTGATTACATTAAATTGAAAAGTGTGCATAAACAAAGCCAATGCAACCTTGTTTAGAAGGAAAACAGCAAGCTGGGAAGTAACCTTTACAATGTCTCTGATAAAGTTCTCATTTCTAAACTATATAGAGAACTAAGTAAAATTTATAAGAATACAAGTTATTCTCCAATTGATAAATGGTCAAAGAATATGAACAGGTAGTTTGCAGATGAAGAAATTAAACCTATCTATAGTCATATAAAAATGTTCTACATCACTATTAATTATAGAAATGCAAATCAAAGCAACTATGAGGTAATATATCACACCTATGAGAGTGGCTAACATGATAAAACAAGAAAATGATAAATATTAGAGATGTTGGAAAATTGGACCGATGCCTTTTTGGTGAAGTTGTGAATTGATCCAACTATTCCATAGAACAATTTGGAACTATGCATAATGAGCTATAAAACGGCATACCCTTTGACCCAGCAATGCTACTTCTAGGGTTATCATCCCAAAAGGACCATAAAAAAGGGGAAAAGACCACATGTACAAAAAATATTTATTGCAGCTCTCTTTGTGGTGGCCAAGATTTGGAAACTGAGGAGATGCCAATCAATTGGGGAATGACTGAATAAGTTGTGGTATATGAATATAATGGAGTACTATTGTTCTCTAAGAAAAGATAAGCATCTGAACTTCAGAAAAACCTGGAAAAACCTACATGAACTTATACTGAATGAAGTGAGCAGAATTAGGAGAACATTATACATAGTAACAACAACATCATGGAATAAGTAATTTTGATAAAATTAGCTCTTCTCAACTCTAAGCCAACTCCAAAAGACTCTTGATGGAAAATGCTATCCACATCCAGAAAAAAAGAAGTATGGAGTCTAAATGCAGATCAAAGCATACTATTCTCTCTCTCTCTCTCAACCCACCCCCCCTTGTTTCTTCTTCCTCGTTATACCATACATTGATTCTAATTCTTCTTTACAACATGACTGATGTGAAAAATGTTTAATATGAATGTATATGTATATCCTATATCAGATTGTGTACCATCTTGAGGAGGGGAATGGGAAGGGAGGGCAAGAAAATTTAGAACTAAAAATCATATGGAAGTGAATGTTGAAAACTAAAAATTAATTTTAAAAATGTTTTCATATGTTAAAATATTTTAACTTTAATATGGTTTTGCTTGCAAAGACTGGCTCTTGGGTGTATGTTTATAGAATATATAAGCCAGTTTTTTTTCCATTTCCTTTTCTAGTCCAAATTGATTTTAAATGGAAAAATGAAAAAAAAATGTACCCTTCTGTGGACCAAGAATGTTGATATTGGCCTGATCAAGCTAGGGACAAGGAGAAATTGGATAGGAGATAAAAAATAACCTGTAAAAAATTTGAGTTATTTTTCCCTTTCAAGTCATAAATGAAAGCAATGCAATTTAATCAACAAGACACAGGATCTGAGTCATATAGACAGGTTTCAAATCTATCTCAGGTACTTATGTTCTATATAATGGTCCCTTAAACTCTCTTTGCTTCAGCTCTCTCATATTTAAAATGAAAGGCTTATACTTGGCTCCTAAGTTAACTTCTATCTCCAAATTTACAATCCTGTGACATCTGTGTAGACAGTGATATACTCTGGGACTTTGATACACCATGTGGAGGAACTGAGATTTAATAGAATGAGTACTGACAAAGGAAAATGAAGAACCCCAACTTCAAAGCAGTTTTGTTAAAATATCGAGATTGAGTAAACTTGACAAGAAAAGACATGGGGTATCACGATAGTGGTCTATCAAGTGTTTTTGAAGGACAAGCATATTGATAAGACACTGAGCAATTTCTCTTTGCCCTTAAAGGACAGAACTAGGAATAATGGGTATTAGGTTCAATATAGAAAATGTAGGCTTCCTAATATTAAGAGCTATCCATGGCTACAAGAAATCTTTTAGTAGAGTAAGGATAGCTACATGCCACATATCTTATAATGTGGATACTGTTTCAGGTAAGGTTGGGGCCATGAGGCTTCTAGGTGCTTTAAAATAAAATTGTGATTCCGAAATGTATGATTCCAAGACTCATCACTTACATAGCATCTATAGCATTTACTTAGACCTAGAGGAGATCCCATACTCCGCTTAAATTTCAATCTACTCCATAAAATGAATATAACCTAGTCCATTACTTTATAATTTTTATCTTTATTATCATTAACTATAACAATATTTACCTAAAACTTACTATCTTTGCGAGGCACTGTGTTAATTATTTTACAGTTATTTTCTCATTTGATCCTCACAACTACCCTGGGAGGTAAATGTTATTATTTATCTCTATTTTACAAATGAAGAAACTGAGGCAAACAGTGGTTAAGTTATTTTTTCCCCAGGGTAACACAGTTAATAAGTATCTGATATCAAATTTAAACTCAAATTTTCCTGACTCCAGCATGGTACTAACATGAAATAATTTATGGATTTTAAAATACTATAAAAATATGAATTCTTCTTTAAAATTGTTCTAGGGTTTTATTTTGTGGGTATAGATTATAGATAAGCCACAATAATGATATTGACAACAGGAATAGTTAGCCTGAATCTAGTGTGGTTGCTATAGTTATTATTTTTTCAGTGATAAAGTATTTATTTTTCTCCTCTTCTCTCCAAGGAAAGTGGTGATGGGAAGAACAATAATTCTCTTCATAGAAACACACTCAAGCAAAACAAACTTCCACATTTCCTACATCAACAAACGTGTGCCTTATTTTATATATTACTACTTTACTCCCCATTCAAGAATTGGATTACATTCATCCTTAATTCTCTTGGATCATAGCTGCTCATTGCACAGGTAAGAGTTTCTAAATCATCCTTTTTACAACATTAAAATTATAGTGTAAATTGTTCACTTGACTTTGCTCACTTTACTCTGCATCAGTTCAGATGTCTTCCTAGGTTTCTCTAAAACTCTCTCTTTTTTATATTCTACAGTAAACTAGTACTTCATTACATTCTTATGCCACTGTTCAGTTGTTTCCTAGGTGATAGGATTGGTTTTCAAGTTTGACTTGATCTACATTTTATCCTTTGAGTCTTTGAACAACACCATAAAATGGGTACAGCATGTGTAACCCTCATGGTAGAGAAGAAGAAAATGCAAGTCTATTAAGTTACTTATTCATCGATAATTAGTATGTGTCAGAAGCATGATCCACAATAATTTCCTACAGACTCGATTTCCAGAACTCTTATCACAAATGCCTTATTAGATCAGCAATTAATTTCTTCTATTTAGCTCCAACATGGAGTGGGCTTACCCCAATTATCTTCACCTCTTTAACGACTTCTGTCACAGAAGTCTCAGAATGGAGATTATGTCACAGAACATGCAAGAATTGTAGTCTAAACAATAAAACTGTTAAAAAAGGGAAAGGTCAATCAGCTCTGACTTTACTGACTGGATTTTTTGATGTTGTATAGAACTTTAAGGTAGAAACTTCTATGAAAACCAATGTGCTAGCTGAGTCTGGATTCAAGAAGTCTCTGACATGAAAACTGGGGGGCCAAATTTAACAAGAAGAAATGAAAGGAGAAACATCAAATGGATACTTCGATTCAGAAAATGATTTCACAAGTAGAAGGTAGAGGATGTGCGGCCACACAACAGTTTGTCAGGTAAATAACAATAAAGATTTAAGTAAGCGTACATTTAGTATATCAATATATGATACGGCAAATAAGAAATCTAATGCTATTATCAGTGGCATTGAGAGAGTGGGATGATAAGGGCAACCTGGATGACAAAGGATTCCAAGTTCATTCCATCTTAGAAGACTATGAAGGAGCTAGAGAACTTTAGTTTGACTTGAAAGGACAAGTTAGTTCAAGTATTTGAAGATCTCTCTTAGGGGAACTATAGAGCAGACCTAGGAAAAAGTAGGGATTCCAAGAAAAGCCAATGTAGGTTTAGAATAAGGAAAAACTTCATAGCCTCTGGAATTACTGACGAACTCAACAAACTTCCTCAGGAGGACGTGTGGTCCCCTTTCCTGAGGACATTCAAGTAAACGCTGGCCAACCTCTTGTCAATGTCGTATTGGTAGTACATTTCTCTAGTGAATAGGGCTACAATTTGGGTACTATATTCTTCAAAGTTCTCTTTGAGTTTTCTTTCACCCAAACTCACCACTCACACTACCTCATCAATTTGTTTTCTTTTACTAGTCAGAAGATAAAAGTGAATCAAAGCAAAAGCATTTAATAAAATAACTTTGTAGGAAATTTAGCGATAATCTTATTTAAAAAAACCCTACAACTTCACTAAGACTTTTGGGACATCATATACTCTCTCCAAAGACATAGGGAAGATGAGCACAGATAATAGGATCATAGACTTAGAGTTGGAAAGGACCTAGAAGGTCATCTAGTCCAATATTCCCATTCTTCATTTGTGGAAACTTAGGCCTATATAGGTGAAATGATCTGTCTAATGTCACCCACTTTGTTAGTGGAAGAACTAGAATTTGAACACAGGTCCACTGACATCAAATTCATCCTCCTTTTTACTGTACCACGCTACTTACCCTTTGAATGGAACACAACACACTCAAAACCTTCCTAAGTTGTTACTACTGTATCCTGTCTATAATAAATATAAAATACAAGCATAGACATGCCCAGAAACTACTAACATGTAGGTTACAAATGGAATTAGGGCATATACCAAGATCAGTATATGCATAGGGAACATGTGACCAGGGCATACATGTGAAAAGGCAACACATATTTCTGCTACTGCAAGATAACTGAAAATTTCTGCTACTATACTCATGTTGCCCTTAGTAGGTTGGCTTCTTACTGTGCATTGTTCCTTGTTGGGCCCACTCTCAGCTGGGCACCTTGCAACTTCTCCCTGGTTGAGAAGTCTGTGCTGGTCCTGAGAATTCTCTCTGTTCTTCTCTCTTTGTTTTTTGTTTTTTTTCCTAGCCTGCCACAAACTAGATTTCAGCTGGAGTCCTAACCTATTGCTCTACTTCTGGCAGAAAAGGAAGAGGAAACACACATTAATGTCTTAGCTTCTAACTCAGAGGCGAAGCTTCCTCACTTTTCTTAAGAGGGAGGATCATCCTAAATGCAGTAAATAAAATACTGAAAATTGACTTTGTTTTCTTAAAGAGAAAGCAGCCAATCTATTCCCAGAGTCAGCCTCCATTGGCCAAAATATTTGGGAACATAAAAGAGCTAATCATTTAATGAAAGTTCATGACTCTGAAATTATTTTGGCCAAGTAAGACCAATATCATTTTCCCAAGCTTCTGTCTGACTTATGGTTAGGATGTCCCAGTACAGTTACTCTCTTAGGGGGATCCTGAGTTTCAAAAAATTCAGGAGACTTTGCCAAAAAATCTCACAGAAATGTAATGAATCTGAGGAATTGTGATGTTTTCCACCTTAGCTGTCATATCCTCTGGATATCCCCTGCAAATGAACAGTTGGGGGAAGGTAAAACATGAAAAGTTAGTATATTAAATAAATACAAAAGAATGTGCTTAGCAAAGTGTTAATCATATAATAAGTTCTTAAATTCTTGTTGATGTGAATAAATGGGAATAATTTATTAAGTTCTTACTATATATAACAGGAAATACATTCTAGTAGGAAGAGACAACAAATATTTGAGAACAGAGACAAGAGAAACATGTTTTGATTTGAGAAATAATATAGATGATTAAGGGAGCCATAGGGGAGTCAATTGATATTCCATTTCCCAAAGCAATAGTAGCAATGATTTGAATGCAGTTGCATGGATGGAGGAATATGGGAGGGAAGATATATGTATGGTAAGGACATGGCCAGAGTGGATGATAAAATGGGAAGTAAACAGTTCCCAGTTCATTAAATATAGTGGGCCATGTTCACTTGCTCTATCTGACGCATCTGTCAATTGATTGCTAAACAAGCTATAAGTAAATGTCTGTTCTGTGCTTGGCACTATGCTAAGCGGTAGGGATCTATAATTAAAAATGAAACATCCCTATCAGGAGAGCATGAACCTGGGCTGAGAGTTTCTAAGTTGAATCAATTGACTCACCCAGGATGTGGTCTCATGAGGTTCAATGTTCTTATGGGATCCTCAGTCAGGAACATGAAAACAAACTATTAGATATGTTTTGTCAGATGGGATTTGAACCTATGGGTCTAGGCTTGGGCTCTCTAAATATAGTTGACCAGATATTTGCAGTATGCTTCAAGGTTATTTCTCAAAGAACTGGGATTTGTTTTTTCTAAATGCTTACCTTCCACACAAATGTCCTAGGATGTGAAGCATCTTATATTACACACAATGTAGAGTTGACTCTTACTCAATTACTTGAACTACATGGCTTCTGAAGTTCTTTCTAGCTCAAAGATTCTGTGATTCTGAGATCCTATTATTCAGCTTCCCCAACATTTCCTATTGGTTCCAGTTTTGTCCAATCCAGTATCTAAAGGGCCAGGAAAGACACCATGGTGTGTTAATAGTGGAGGCTTGGAGCCCTGTTCTCTGGAACTTTATAAAAACAATTGTAGACTGACATTACATTTAGTAAAGTGATGTGTTTTAAACTTTGGACACTTTTATGTCCTTTCCACCAATAAGATTCTTTAAACTCCAACAGGGTGTGGGGAAGCATGTTTACCGATTGCTAGTCTTTTTGTTTGGAGCTGTATTTCTCTTTCTAATGAATCTTAACCTTCATGGCTTCCCCAAAGGCTATGCCTTTGTACTTTCATTCACAGCCCCAGTTGGATACAATGGGGAAAATGTTGACCAGAATATCCATGAATTCTTCTATTTCTGATTAGTAATTGGACTGAAGAGATTCATGGTAGATAAAAGAAGAACACTTCATTCAGTTTCTCAGACTTCATAGCAATTTGTGGCACAACTAATTGAGATTTAGATTTCCCCCATTAACATTTCTGGAATGGGCCAGTTGAGTTCAGGATATTGGGCTCCCACAAACACAAAAAGGGTGAAATTCAGTATTAGAACCTATTTGGTTGTGCATCATGCCTGATATCATCCAAATGAAACCACCCTAGGGGAGCAGATGAAAATTTCATAAGCCTCCTTTGATGAGAATTTCACTCCGAGCCTTCCTCCCTTCCCAGAACAATATGGGGCACCATAGTTTGTTGCATAAAGGAGATGGTTATGATACTTTCCAAGTCACAGGAAAGAACTCCCTATGCTGAATGGAAAGATGATCAAAAGGGGAATTTCAAAGGAACCATTCTCCTCTTGAAGACTCTTCTCTTATGCCTCTCTCACTTCATCTTCTAATCCCTCAGGTCTATTGGTATTTCTTTCTGTTGCTTCTGTGTTCCTTCTAAGAAAGATTCCAAGTTTGATAGTGACCACTGGCACATGGGAGTTATTCATGCATGCAACCATTATTTGGAATTTTTCAGTTAAATTTTCTCCCTGCTTATCCATGATGCCTTCTTCTCCTATTAGAGAGATAACCTCTAACTTCATTCATACTTATTAACAAGGTTTTAAAATAACTTCATTAATAATATAAACTTAATGAAAGATTTAAAGCTAGAGGCAAAGCTAGAGACAGCTAGGTGGAACAGTGGATTGAACGCCAGATCTGGATGTTTACTAGCCATGTGACCCTGGACAAGTCAATTAACTTCTATCTACCTCAATTTCTTCATCTGTAAAATGGAGACATTAATAGTATTTACCTCTCAGGGTTATTGTGAAGATAATGTGATATAATATATGTCAAATACTTTGCAAAATTTCAAATGTTAGACATAATGATGGATGTGGAAACTGAGGGCCAGAGATATTAGCTAATTTGCTCAAGGTCACTCAGATACTAAGTGACAAAGGCTTACTTGGAATCCGCATCCTCTTACTTGTAAAATCCAAGAGTGTTTCCACTTTATCATACTGCTTAACATATCTTTGTCAATGGTATCCTTGAATCTTTGATACCAGAGAGGAAAGAAAAAACAGCAAGGCTCCCCTGAATGAGGAGCTGCTCTGCTCTTATTTAGCCAGTGACTTTTGGCTGCCTTGGTAAGCAGCCTTGGGATGGAAGACATTTCATGTCAGTTATCCCAAGTTGATTACAAGTGGTGGAGAACTTAGAGAAACTGCATGTGTAATCAAATAGTTCATGCTCATTAAGTACTATTATTGACACACCTTTGTTATCCTCTCCATTGCCTATTCAAACTTCTGCCAATGACTCAGTTTGTAAATTTCCCTTCTTGTTCTGAGTAACAGTAGTACAGTGGATAGAGTGCTGGATCTGGACTCAGGAAGACCTGAGTTCAATCTGACTTCATACACTTACTAGCAGTGTGACCCTGAACAAATCACTGCACCCTGTTTGCCTCAGATTCTTCATCTATAAAATGAGCTAAAAAAGGAAATGACAAACTTCTAAAGTATCTTTGCCAAGAAAACTCCCAATGGTCTTGAAGAGACATATACAACTAAACAATAGCTCTTTGTTCAACCTCTCCCATTCTATTCCTGAGTGGTTGTTTATTTTCCTATTTTTTGGGGAGGGAACATTATCAACAAACACATGTTTATTAAAGGCTTCTTATGTCCCCAAACTCTGAGGAACAAAGGATGCAAAGATAAAAATGTAAACAGTCCCTGTCCTCAAGAAACTTACATTCTATCGCCCTTGTTCTTACTCATGAATTAAAACACATCAAAATAAAAGACCGATCATTTTATGCCTTACTGGTCTTTCTAAGTCATTTTTGCTACCTCACTCCCTCTACCGAGCTCCTAAGAGCCAGTATAATACAGTAGAAATTAGGTTGGCTTTGGAGGCAGAAGACCTGAGTTGTATTACCAGCTCTAGTACTTATAATAAGAAACTCAAGTACAAAACCTGGAGTGACAAGAATGGGGTTCAGATACTGCCTCCTACATTTGCTAACTGTGTGATGTTAAGCAAGTCAGTTAACTTTCGGTTTTCTCATTTGTAAAATGAGGAAAGTAGACTAGGCATCTTCTAACTTCCCTTCCAGTTCCAAATCTATGAAGCCATGATTCTATCAAGGTGAAAGTTAATTTCTGGAACTCAAGTTCCTTGTCTTTAAAATGAAGGGATTCAATTGGATGGCCTCTAAGGTCCCTTGCGGCTCTCAGTCTATGACCTATAATCTCATATCTAATATTCAGAGCTGATACACAGGAAGATTAGCTGAAGGAAGGGAGATGTTTAGTCTAGAGAAGAGCAGATTTAGCAGAGAGATGATTTGAAGGATTGCCATGTGGAAGAGTGATTTGACTTTCTTCCCAGAGAGCAGAATGAAAGACAGGAGTCGAAGTAGCTAGAATTGTTTTCCAGGTGGAAAACAAGTCTAATGATAAACTGGAGTTTTCTGGAAGTGAGATGAGCTGCCTTGAGAGAAAGTGAGCTGTCAGTCACTGGAGGTCTCTAAGAAAATACTAGAGAAGCAACTGCTTAGGATGTCGTAGAGTGGAATCTTCTTGGTAGGAATGAAACTGGATGACCTATGTTTTCCCTTCAAGTCAGATTCTGTGATCCTTGATTAAGTTCTTGAATATTAAAAAATCTACCTTCTTCTCCCCCAAAATTAATTCAAAAACAAAGAATAAAAATAAAACCCAAACAAGGTAAATATGTATGCTTGGAAAGAATACTCTTTAAATGTAATTGGCATTTCTCATTTGACTCTTGGGTGATACAGGGATAGAGTGCTGGACCTGGAATCAAGAAGGCTCATTTTCCTGAGTTCAAATCTGGCCTCAGACTCTTCCTAGCTGTGTGACCCTGGGAAAGTCACTTATCCCTCAGTTTCTTCATCTGTAAAATGAACTGGAGAAGGAAATGGCAAATCCCTCCAGCACCTTTGCCAAAGAACCAGAGCTGGACATGACTAAAACAATTCAACAACAAAACAACATCTGTTTAATTATATATCCCTTAGAAACCTCAGCGATAGCGGGGTACAAGGGAAAGAACATTGACTCAAATCAGATGAGTTGGGTTCCAATGTCCCCTTGATGCTTACTACCTAGCTGTTTATAAGCAATCATTCAACCTCAATGGGCCTCAGTTTGTTCATAGGCATAATAATCTTACTGGAGAAGATGAATTATGAGATCCATTCTTGACTTAAGATCTTCAAGCATTAGCACCAGAACAGATTGTGAAGGTTAATTATTGCAACCCCTTCATTTTGCACATAGAGAAACTAAGATTTTCCCCCAGTCTCACAGGAGGAAATGGTAGAACTAGAGATAGATAGATCAGGAAAAAAATCCTCTGGTATTTCTGGTTCCATCTTTCAATTCTAGCAAGATGTTTACACATCAGCTATGCTCTACCCTCCTGTCTGCTCCTCCTTCTTTTCTTCCCCATTCCTGCCGCTAAACTCCCTGTATCTATTATTCTAATCCACAGTGAACTCCCATTAGACTAGACATTAGTTTCCTCAATTTACTATGACCTCAGGGAGGAACAAATCAGAGCACCCACCCTGTTCCTCTTATTTATGTGCTATCCCACCTGCCTGACCTGTCCTGAAGCGCAGAAGGAGGATACATTCATTCATTCATGAGGCTAAGATCATTCCAGATTCCCTTTTCTCACCAAAGTCTGAAGCCCAATACTAACTAGATGCTTCACTGCTGGGGTCCTTGTTTTGTCTTTCACTCCCAAATCTACTTGATAGACTTCTTTTCTTCTGCCCCAGCCATTTGGCAATCCTAAAGCAGCCTCTCCCCTGAGGTGCCATTCTTAAGATCAATGACTATCTACCTGGAACACCATTTCAAGAAAGACCCCCAAAATGCTCCACTCAGTTCTCTATACTTCATTTTCTCCCCCTTGATAGTTGTCTCCCTTATATCCCCTGTACTCTTCCTTTCCCTGTTTCCAACCTGCTTTTTGACTCCTTTGTATCCCCATTGGAATACGAGCTCCTTATGGAGTGCAGGGGCTATCTTGCTCACTTTCATTTATTTATTCATTTGATTGTTTGTTTTTTTATTTTTTACTTTACAGCTAAGTCCAGTGTCTGGCACATAGTGAAAGCTTAATAAAAGTTCTATCTTTCTATCATCTATCTATCTATCTCTTTTATCTAGCCAACTCTCTCTCTCCCTCCCTATTTCTTTCCATCTCTGTGCAGTTTTTTTCTCTTTCTTTATCTCCATGTCTGTCTCCCTGTATCTTCTGTATTTCTTTCTCTGTCTCTGTCCCTTTCTCTATCCCCCTCTTTGGAGGTGTCAGATCAAGACCCAGTGAGGGACTCAATGGCCTGCTCTAATTTGGTGGTTTCTGTCCTGGTCTTATTGTAAAGAGGGAAGACTGACAGTGAATTACCATTCCTCCTTACTTTCATTTCTGGTTCCTTTGGGTGCTAAACTTTTTGTTTCCTTTTAGAGTAGTGATTCAAAAATCTCTGAACCACAGACCTCTGGGGTGTGAGATAGAGGTGGGAAAGACTGAGGAAAATTCCTAGGGAGCCCACAAATCCATGCATAGATGTGCCAAGCATTGCCATTTTGATCTTAATTTAGCTCCAAGAAAGTAAGCACCATGACCCAGTATAATAAATAAGCAAATATAAACGCCTATAGACTGAATAAATTATGTGGCTTTCACAGGAATATGTGTATTACTACCCCTCCCCCCAAAAAAAGAGAACACAGATGATAGAATTAGTGGAAGGCAATGGAGAGAGAGTGTCGGGTTTGGAGTCTGGAAGGCCTTGCTTCTTTTCTTTCATACTTATTAGTAATATGTCTTTAGCCCAATCCCTTAACTTGTGCATCTTGAAATCCATCTCTTCTAACTCCAAATGCAATAGACTGTCTGCCACAAAAAACCAACTTGAATCAAAAGCATCCCAGACTTCTATTTCTCTACCAAGAAATCAGTGCACTACAATTTTTTTCTTTTCTTTTTAATTTTTTTGAAAGGATTCCTGTTCCATACAAATTTTCTCTCTGCGGCATGGTTGTAAAGTGGCAAGAATTCTCCTGTCTTCCATTTGCCATATGGTTACTTATTTATGTGCATGGGCACTTCAGTTGTACTTCATCAGATGGAAGGCACCATTCAAATAATTCATTTGGATGCATCCCTCATCACAGCAGAAGACCATTAAGCTCTGACATGGGGACACATAATTTAGGCTGAATAAAGTAAATTAAAATAAATCTGATTTGGAAGTATGTTGCTGAAATGAAGTCAATGATAAATTAAAGTCTACCAAAGCTCAGATTGCCAATGTCAGTGGAATTGAAGAATGTGACTGATAAGACCAATCCAATGACCATGGAACAGGAGACAGTGTTCAGGCAGCTGAGGAAGTTGTGGCCTTGGGAGTTAAATTACTTCATTATAATGTAAATGAAAAAGTAACCCTGAGCCCAGGCCAATTCTACATGTGGTCAGGCTATGGCAGAGTTGTATTGGTCTTTGTTTAACAACCAGTTTACTGAAAACTCAGGAGCCACTTTTAAGTTTAATCTGCATTCTTAACATTTGCTCCATTGTCTTCTTAAGCCTAGACAATCAACAAAGTAACAAATCAGACCTTGATTTATAGGAATCAGCATTTTCACAATTTCTGAGATATAGATGCTACCACTAAAAATTTAACAATCCAACCTTGGGTACCTCTAAGCCATTGGTGGGCAGAGACCATGTGAACTTGTTTCATGTTGCTCTCAGATGATAGCAAACATTTTATTTCCTTCATTCATCAAAACCTTTTAATCATTCCCTCATCAATGAGTACCCACTTTTGCTATCACAAAAAATATTGCTACCATTATTTTTCCATATCATGAGTTTTTTCAATCTGTCTTTGACCAGCGAGGGCATATAGTAAGTAGCAATATCACTGGGTCAAAGGGTTCATACAGTTTAGTACTTTCAGACGTGTCTTTCTAGACTTTCTTGAGGCTATGTTCTTGGACTTGCTAAACATTTCAGATGAACTAGCTCAATAACTAGATATGACATGCTCTCATTTCCTATCTATGTACATTTGCCCAAGCTAACTCCCATGTTGAAACAAACTCCCTCGTCTTCACATATTGAAATCCGTCTTTTCCTGAATTTCATCTTAAAAAAAAAAAAAAAGATGAGGCAGGGGTAAGAAGGGAGTGCATCCCAAGAGTGGAAGATGGCCTGTCAAAAGGTATGGAATAAGAGACTGAGTTTAGATGTCATTTCTTCTGCAGCCTTTCTAGAAGAGGCTACCCTACTGCTTCATCTTAAATTTGCTACACTATTCATCAGACGTCTTGAGGGAACTTTGATTTCTCTTTTGCCCAAGAGACTTTTAGCTTCTCTTGTTTCCTCAAGCCCCAACATCTCTTTCTTCCCCTCTATCTAAGCAGAGAAACTTGTCTGTTTCTTTACTGGAAAAACAAACAAATATGACTAGTCAACATGACCTCTCTCTTCTCTGATTCTTTTCATTTAAAATCTCTTGACATCACTTCCCAATTTCTCCTCCTTTCTCATGGTGTCTGATAAAGAATCAATACTTCTTGCCAAGGCCAAGTGAACATGGTGCTTTAGATGGGATAGTCAGGGTAGTGTCAAACAGCGCTATTGGTTACATTGTTGGATACATGATTCCTTTGGAATACAGACGTAATGGCTTTACATGGCCACCATATCTCTCACACACTCTGTATTTTTTTAAATAAAATAAGGAGGTTGTAATAATCTCTGAGATTCCTTTAACTTCTAAATCCTCTGGTTCTATGTAATGTAGACTGTGTGTCCCTAAGACTAGCTACAGGAACAGCTCAGTGGCACAGTGGATAGAGTACTGGATCTGAAGTCAGGAACCCTCATTTTCCTGAGTTCAAATATGACCTCAGACACTTAACAGCCATGTAACCCTGGGCAAGTCACTTAACCCTGTTGGACTTAGTTTCCTCATTTGTAAAATGAACTGGAGGAAGATATTACAAACTCCTTCAGTATTGTTGCCAAGGAAACCCTAAATGGAGTCATGAAGAGTTAGACACAAGTGAAATGATCAAATAACAATAACGAAAGACTAGTTACTGATCACCTCTAGCCTAGATTTTTACAAGTCTCCAAATCTCTCTGCCTCAAGTATCTCCCCACTCTAGTTCATTCTATAAGCTGTTTTCAAAGAAATTCTTTAAAGTATCGATATGATTATATAACTGCCCTTTTCAATCAATTCTGGTGGTTTCCTATTACCTCTAGGACAAAACAGACTTCTTTTATTCATGAAAATCCTATTCAATTTAATCCCACTGTCTTTCCAGCATTGACTTATGTTATTCCTCCCTACACAATGGTGTTTTCTCTGACAACAATCAGTCTTCTATTCATTCCTTCTCTATGCAGAGGTTCTTGGGATCCCAAGGTGGGCAAGAGGAATGCCTGGGGTTAGGGGTGATATAGGCCATGGACTGGGAATGGCCTGAGCCTGACTATGCTGGGAGGGTCTTTCCACTTTGGATCCAGGCTGAAGACTCTGGGGGGCCTGAGATGAATCTATGTCCCAGCTGAGCTCACCATCAGTCAAGGTAGGAACCTGTAGGTTCAGAGGCCAAAGTTGGACTGGGCCTGAACTTCTCCCAGGCTCCCAGGGGCTTGTTTGGTGCATGGACCATGGAAGAGGTAGAAGATGGAGTGGCACTGTCTTTCCAGCATTGACTTATGTTATTCCTCCCTACACAATGGTGTTTTCTCTGACCTTCCTAATTTGTTTAGTCATTTTCAAGTCATGGCTGACTCTTCATGATCCCATTTATAGGTTTTTGGCAAAGATATTAGAAGAGTCTGCCATGTCCTTCTCTAGCTCATTCTACAGATGAGGAACTGAGGCAAACATAGTTAAATGACTTGCCCAGGGTCACACAGCTAGGAAGTGTCTGAATCTAGATTTGAACTCATGAGAATGAGTCTTCCTGACTCAAATCCATAGCACCACCAAGTTTGGGAATACTTAAGAAATGTTTGGCACTAAACTGAACCCTCAAGAGCACTGAGTTTAGCAAGGGAAAAAAATAAGTATATCAAAGGGCATTTTAAATCCCTGACCATACCTCTTGAACTCCTTTCCTTTCTTTTGTCATTCCCTCCTTCCCAGGTCACCTGAACTGACTTTAAAGTCCATCTTCTCATCTACCATATGTGTATTATGAACATAGTAGTCTAAAATAGCCTAAAGTATTCCCAAGGGATGTAGGAATTTTAAAAGACAATAGTAGAAAGGATAGAGTTTACAGGATCTCAGGGCTAAAAGGAGGCTTATACCCCATCTAACACAATACCTATCAAAGAAGAATGTTTTCTCCAGGATAACCCAAGTGGTCATCTGGTTTTTGCCTTAACCCTTCCAATAGGGGGAAATCTGCTACTTCCCCAAACATGCCATTCATCTTTGGAGGAATAACCAATACTGGGGAATCTTTCCTTTTATCAAGCCTATATCTGACTCAGCAACTATCTCCATGGCCTCAAGTTCTTCCCTCTGGGGTCAGGCAGAACAAGAATAATCTTATTTCCAGAGGCTAAACCCTCAGACACTTTGCCCTACTCTACCATCATCTTCTTTTCTATATAATAAACATCTCCTATTCCCTTAAACCATTTCTCATATGACATGATCTTAAAGTTTTTTGTTTCCCATCCCCACCTCCACATGCCCCTGAATATTCTCTAGCTCATAAATATCCTGCTTAATTAATGTAGTGCCCTTATAATGAACAGGAACACAGAATTTAGAGTACAGAGGGACTTTATAGGCCTTTAAGACTAATTTCCTCATTGTAAAATGAGGAAACTATGAGATAGCATTCAGTCACTTGCCCAATGTCAATCAGCTAGTAAGTTGAGAAGGAGGATTTAACTCCTAATATATAGTGCCCTATCTAATGAACAATGCTTCCCTTCAATGAAGATGATGATGATGATGATGATGATGACAACTTACATTTATATATCCTTTTAAGGTTCTTCTCAGAAATGAAATAATCTTTTCAATGTAGTTGAACAGGGACAGGAGAGTGTACAAAATTCTTGTAGCCTGTAGTTACATGAACCTTTTGGGTAGCTATGTAATACTATGGGTACTATTCAAAGAATCACAAATTTAGTGCTGGAAGGAACTTTAACAATCATCTAGTCTTTTTCTTTTCACAGATATGGAAACTGAGGTACAGGGAAGTGAAAGTCATGCAGGAAATAAGTAGGAGGATCAGGATCTGATGTCATCTTAGCTATTATTAGTCCTGCAGTAATCCAAGACACTTCCAAAGGAATCTTGATGAAAATATTATCTTCCTTTGGAAAAAGAACTGATGGAATCTGAATGCAGATCACAGGACATGTTTTTTACTTTTTCTTGTCACCTTTTAAAAAAAATGATCCATGTTTTCTTTGCAACATGTCTAATATGTAAATATAGTGCATGCTTTTCCATGCCTGTACATATATAATCTATATCAAAGCACTTATTTTCTCAAGAGAAGAGGAGGCAGATAATTTATTACTAAATTTTTTTTAATGTTAAAAAATTATTTTACTTTTAATTGAGAAAAAATAAATTAAAAAAAAAACCTGTCCCTGTCTGAGAATGACAATCAGAAGAGCATTCATTTCTATTGTACATTTTCTCACAGATGCCTCGGTAGCAGGTTATAAATCTAGAACCAGGAAGGATCTCAGAGGCCATCTAGTTCAACCTCATCATTTTACAGATGAAGAAAATGGGGCCCAGGGAGATGGATACTAATTCTAAAGTGAGAAGAGGCTTCAGATGTCATCTAATCCCACTCCCTCATTTTACACAGTGGGAAACCGAGACTCAAAGAGGTTAAGTAAAATGTCTGAGATCATGCATCTAGGAAGCATTAGACCAGGATTTTAATCTACATTGCCCATCTCCAATTTCAGCATCCTTTCCGCTAGGCCATACTGCTTCTCTCTGTTTCAGATTCAGACTATGTTTGGAGAGGGACTATGTTTCCAGAGAGAGGGAGAGAGAGAGAGAGAAAGAGAGACAGACAGACAGAGAGTCTGCCCCTGGAAGGGGTTATTCTCTTTTCTTTTTTCGTTTCTAACATATATAAATTTTAACAGGTCTTTGCTGTCCCTGCATTCTGTCCCCTGGGTGATCTATTATGGAGGAACTGGGGGAGTAATATTCGGTCTACATGGATGATCATCCTCCTTTGTCTATTCACAAACCGATCCCCCACAGCTCTTCATTGATTTAAGCTCTGGAGGCCTGGGGTTGGAAAAGGCAGTAAGGGCTTTCTTTTATCTTTCCTATGTCTGCTGAAAGCCCTTCTCTTGTGAGCATAGCCTGACATCCATGTTAAACAATTTCTGAAAGACACCATGTAGTCGACTGGCCTGTTAACTGGACCATTGATCAGCTAATATTAAAAACCTCTCATTGTTATGCACTACCTGCTTGCCAGTAATAGAAGTCCCTCCTGGAGCATGAGGTGGAGTAAAACATGAAGAATTTAGTATGGAATGAGAGAGAAATGTGACAGAATCATAAATATTCCACTAATATAATCTACAGCTACTTCCCAGATAGGGCCCAAGTCTCTCTGAGTCTCTCACACACTATATTTTAGACTTTTTATTCATCCCTATAAAGTTCGATTTGTATTCAGAAGGACTTATTCTTTTGCATTTTTTTTCCAGAAACATTAACTCTATCAAAGATCCCTTTGAAAAGGAAGGCCTCACTAGAGTTTACCAAGGAGCTTTGTGTTTCCTGACAGATTTTCACTATTATTCTTTTAAGTATATGATGGCCTCTTATTATAAGAGAATGAAGATAGGCTGGTGGATTCTCTCCCTAAAATCTGATCCCATATCTCACAGTCAAATTATGATTCTCTTGAAAATGTGACCTATTTTTTGACTTCTCCAATGTTGCTCCACTTAAAAGGCACAATTGTGGATCAGGGCTCACAGACAAAATAATAACATTGGTGCCTAATATTTATATAGTACATATTTATATATGTTTCAGGTACTGCTTTAAGTACTTTTCAATTGTCATCTCATTTAACCTTCATTTACAACAGCCCTGCACGCTAAATATTATCATTAACTCTATTTTATGTATGAGAAAACTGAAGCAAACAAGAGATTAAGATTAAGATTGCCCAGGATCACAGAGCTAGTAAATATCTGAAGATGAATTTGAATTCAGATCTTCCCTTCTCTAGACCTGACACTCTATTATGTCACCCAGCTATCCCTAGAATGATGGGAAGAGATTACAAACTGCTTCTGATTCTAAAATATTCTGGATAGATGCCTTTCTCCCCCTAGAGAAATTTCTGTCCTGGAGTACCTCCCTTTATCACTTGACTGGAGACTGCCCCTTCTATAGCACTATTTGAAGAAAAGTCACAGTCATATTTCATTTCTTTCCCGACTCTCTGGTCATTTCTTTCACTGTCTCACTAGACTCTCAGGTACCTTTTTCTTCCACTGCCTCATCCCCTATTCTGAGGATGTTCTGGAAGCATGAAGCATGATAAAATTAATGCTGCCTTTGTTCCTGGATGGAGACTGACAATCTACTACCTATAATTATACCTATAATTTTCCACACCAAAGGCCTCCTCTGGAACCACCATGGATAACTCTCCTTTGACCATTGCCCAGCTCCTCGTCTATGAGAGCTCTTTAAGGGCAGAAATTGTTTGTACCTTTTGTTTTTCTATCTATAACACTTAGCACAGGCCTTGGTAAGTGATACATGGTTAATAAATGCATTTCCATTCATTCATACTTTCATACAATCATTCATGCACTCATGCATGCAAATACGTGTGTATAATAAATTCAGTGTGAAAGTATGGGAAGAGAAAAGGATTTGCAGTAAGAGGTGCTTAGTTTGAATTCTGACTGGACTATAGATTAACAATTGCCATTGTTCCAGTTATATAGTGTCCAGATATTTTGGAGATATTCTGTTTTCCAGAGCTAAAGCCTAACAGTCATGCTGTATCTGAAGCTTAGTATAGCAATAATCCTTTGCACTCAGGATCATAGTGTCCTCTGGCAAAATGTATTGCTTGGACTAGTACCAGATGTTCACTGAGGGATTTAGCTCCCTCTACTTTCCAAGGTTATCTATCCCATGTTCCCAATATTTGTTGCTTGTCACTGACAGGTACTGCACGCCTATTCCCATCACAGACCTCTGGTTCTGTGCCTCTCAGGGTGGACATGATCCCCAAGAGTTGAGACAATGC
The DNA here is from genome assembly GCA_028658325.1 of Potorous gilbertii. NCBI lineage: Eukaryota > Metazoa > Chordata > Mammalia > Diprotodontia > Potoroidae > Potorous > Potorous gilbertii. The sequence goes on along the minus strand of CM053771.1, from coordinate 31,196,321 downwards.
TGTTCCCACAGGGCCCATGGGAACAGTAACTTAAGACCTAAAAATGATTATGTCATGGCCCAACACAGTATGTGTATAAGATCCACCTTTAGTCCAACATATTAAGGCCATTTCCTTAGGAGGGGGGCTTCCATATGCATGTGTCATTTCCCTCAATCTGAAATTGATTAAATTTATGTTTATGTCCTCACTCCAGCCTGCTCTAGTTGTTTGGCTCTGGCTACCTACAGGTTAGAGGCTGGTTCCAATCCAATTTACAACGACCTTTCTTGGCCTCATTTCACTCATCAATAAAATCAGAGTATTGAACTAGATGTCCTCTGAATTCTCTTCCTTTTCTAGCTATGATTCTATTATTACTCAAGTTGAATTGAATGACAGAATGATGTCATTCCCCTTGGCCTCTCTTTCTTTGTCCCAGTGAACCCCATGCCAGGATTTCTCTACCTCCTTACTTCCTTCTTTTGAAATCCTAGCTACCATTAGCAGTCAGATCAAAAGCCTCCCAATACATAATTTCTTTAGTGATTCCCCCTAGTTCTTAGTATCCTCCAAAATATTACTCGGTATTCACTGTGTTTATACTTTCTATTGATTTGGCTGAATACAAACTATCTCTCCCCAGAAGACTATAAGTTCCAGAAAGGTGAAGATTACTCATTTTGTCTTTTTCATAACCAAAATATAGAAGAGTGTTTTGTCCATAGTAAGCTTGTAGGTCTTTTGAGTTCAAGACCACTCATCCTTTTTTTAAACTCTAAAAAAAATGGGGGTTTTAGAAATACAGTTATATTTCTGGAATTCTGGTTTTGAATTTTGTTGGAAGTAGAAGTCCTGGGAAAGAGACTCAGAACACTGAAGTCATTGTTAACCTTTCCATATTCCTCTTCCCCACGTACATAGAGATCCAGAAAGGACTATGTCTGTCCTGAGTTTCTAGAAACTCAACCCTTTACTTTTTCATTGGCTCTGTTTGAGTCTAGCTCCTTAATATCTTCTGCTTAGACCATAACATACCTTTTGTTGGTTTGGCCTCCCATCATTGTGTCTCTTTCTCCTATATCAATCCACCTAAAAAAGAGGTGGCATGATAAAGCATTAACACCTTAGCATGAGTTTATCAGAGATTGACAAGGTGGCCACATGGGTAAGGTCTCAAGAGAAAATGACACAAGAGGGAGAAAGGACAGAAAGCAATAGGGGAAATGACACTGATAAAGCTCCTTCAGAGAACTCATGCCAAGGTGTTAATGATTTAGTTTAACAGGGACAAAAAAAGCAGTCACCTGAACAAGAGTCTTGGTGAATGAATTCCAACAGGGGAAAGAAATGAGAAAAGGTCAAATAGTATTGTCAAAAGAACATCGGGAAGTTAGAATTCAGGTCTGTAACTTACTGTCATGTGATTGTGGGCAAGTCATTTACCTTGGGCTTGAGTTTCCTTCTTTGTAGGATGAGATTTTGGCATTCAGTCCACTCCAATTCTATCCCAGAAAGGCAGGTTTTGTTTGGAGAATCACTGTGCAAAGGGTTTAGATAGACCCACTAGATTCCTCATCCTGAGGGAAGGCCCTGATTGTATCATCCTAAATATGGTTTCCTCCAAAAAATCAGAATAAGTCATCATTTTTGCTTCATTTCTGAGAGTCACTCTTGCAGACACATGGATGGACATCTTTGAGAGCAGTACCATCTGGAAATGACTTTGTCTATATGTTTTAGACATTTTAAAGTTGCCTTGAGAAAAAGGACAGTACCATTTTGATATTTATATGAAAATGCCTGATACATAGCAACAGGGATAGGCACCAGATCCCTGAGGAAACTCCCTCAGTCAATACAGACAGATTAGCATCCACTTTTCAATTAAGACGCTTAGATTACTGTATCTCTGAGAGGTTACCCAACTTGCCCAGAGTTTGGGGAGCCAGTATATGTCAGGTGTGATTTCAGTGCAGTGCACCCTGGTTCTAAGACTGACTTTTTATCCACTAAGTCACATTTCCTAGGCTGCATGACACATAGATGCTTAGTAAGTGATTGTTGAATTCAATAACTCTATAAATGTACATCTACAAGACAAATTAATGACTCTCCCACAGGAAGCATTTACAGTTGTATCTCTAAAATAGGAAGCAGCTAAAACAACAATGGGAATAGATTGGGGGAGGGGTTCCCCAAACAAATTCAAACTATCCTTATGAAAGAAGTAGGTGGGGGTCAGAGCCAAGATGGCGGAGCAGAAAGATTCACATATGCTAGCTCTGAACCCAAAGCCCATGGATTTCCTCCAAATGAACTCCCAACAAATTCTGGAACAGTGGAAGCCACGCAGCAACAGAGTGAAGTAGATTTCTGTTCCAGAGAGCCCTGAAAAACCGACTCCAAAGGTCCATTGCACACCAGACGGGAGCGGAGCCCTGCCCTGCCCTGGCCGTGTGGTACTGAGAGGAGCAGATCCAAGCAGGCTTCAGGGATGGAATCTCCAGCAGCCACAAAGGTCCTTTCACCCACAGGCACATAGGGCAGTGAGAGAGCCTTCGGGACTGACCAAGAGGGAAGTGGGGTGTCTCCATAATTCAGGCCCCCTCGGAAGGCAGCAGCAGAGACAGGGACAGCAGCAGACCCGGGCTCCCCAAGCAGGCAGGAGCTCAGATCCATTACTGAAGGTCTCAGCATAAACCCCCTGAGGGAACTGAGCCTGGGAGGTGTCCCTGCCCCCACCTGAGCACCAGAACTTAAGCTCCCATTGAATAGCAGCCAGGCCTGCCACCAAAAGCCCTGAGGCTGGGGAACAGCATTTGAATCTCAGACCCTAAGCACTAGCTGGGTGGATCTAGGCGGGAATGCAGAGGAATCTCAGAAGTCAAGTAACTGGCTGGGAAAATGCACAGAAAAGGGGAAAAAAATAAGACCATAGAAGGTTATTACTTTCTTGGGGAATCAGATGTTTCCTCCTTGTCTTTCTGATGAGGAAGAACAATTCTTACCAACAGGAAAACACATAGGAGTCAAGGCCTCTGTATCTGAAACATCTGAAATAGATATCCAACGGGCTCAAGCCATGGAAGAGCTCATAAAGGATTTTGAAAATCAACTTAGACAGGTGGAGGAAAAACTGGGAAGAGAAATGAGAGAGGTGCAAGAAAAGCATGAAAAATGGGTCAAAACCTTGATAAAGGAGACCGAAAAAGTGCTGAAGAAAATAACACCTTGAAAAATAGGCTAACTCAATTGGCAAAAGACATTCAAAAAGCCAATGAGGAGAAGAATGCTTTCAAAAGCAGAATTAGCCAAGTGGAAAAAGAGGTGCAAAAGCTCACTGAAGAAAATAGTTCTCTCAAAATGAGAATGGAACAGATGGAGGCTAATGACTTTATGAGAAACCAAGAAATCACAAAACAAAACCAAAAGAATGAAAAAATGGAAGATAATGTGAAATATCTCATGGGAAAAACAAC
>CM053771.1:31158555-31192360 GCA_028658325.1 Potorous gilbertii | reverse complement strand
CACAAGATCTAGCAGCTTCTACATTAAGGGATCAAAGGGCATGGAATAGGATATTCCAGAAGTCAAAGGAACTAGGACTAAAACCAAGAATCACCTACCCAGCAAAACTGAGTATAATACTTCAGGGGAAAATGTGGTCTTTCAATGAAATTGAAGACTTTCAAGCATTCTTGATTAAAAGACCAGAGCTGAAAAGAAAATTTGACTTTCAAACACAAGAATGAGAAGAAGCATGAAAAAGTAAACAGCAAAGAGAAGTCCTAACGGACTTACCATAGTTGAGCTGTTTACATCCCTATGTGGAAAGACAATATTTGTAACTCCTGAAATTTTTCAGTATCTGGGTACACACACATACACACACACGTAGACACATGCGTGCACACACAGAGACAGACAGTACAGAGTGAATTGAATAGGATGGGATCATATCTTAAAAGAAATCAAGGTAAACAGTGAGAGAGAAATGTAGTGGGAGGAGAGAGGGTGAAATGGAATGGGGCAAATTATCTCTCATGGAAGAGGCAAGCAGGAGACTTCTTAGTGGAGGGAAAAAGAGGAGAGCTGAGAAAAATAACATGAAGCTTATTCTCATCACAATCGACTAATGGAAGGAATAAAATACAAACTCATTGTGGTATGAAAACCTATCTTACAATGCAGGAAAGTGGGGGAGAAGAAGATAAGCAGGGTTGGGGGGGATGATGGAAGGGAGGGCAATGGGAGGAGGGAACAATTTGAAGTCAACCCTTGGAGAGGGACAGGACCCAAAGAGAGAATAGCAATGATAAGGGGCAGGATAGGATGGAGGGAAATATAGTTAGTCTTACACAATATGACTATTGTGGAAATCAATTGCAAAACTACACAAATATGGCCTATATTGAATTGCCTGCCTTCCCAAAGGGAATGGGTGGGGGAGGGAGGGATGGGGAGAAGTTGGAACGCAAAGTTTTAGGAACAACTGTTGAGTATTGTTCTTGCTACTAGGAAATAAGAAACACAGGTAATGGGGAATAGAAAGTTATCTGGCCCTACAGGACAAAAGAGAAGATGGGGGCAAGAGAAGGGAGGGATGATAGAAGAAAGGGTAGATTGGTGATAGGGGAAATTAGAATGATTAGTGTATTGCGGTGTGGGAGGGGACAAATGGGGAGAAAATTTTGGAACCCAAAATCTTGTGAAAATGAATGTAAAAATTTAAATAAATAAATTTATATTAAAAAAATAAAAAATAAAAAAAAAAAGTAGGCAACCCTTGGTTGTTCCCTGGTCCAGAGTCCATATGAGTCCTTCCTTTGGAGTGCACAATTATTCTAGTATTGGGAGAAAGATGTAACATGCTTTCCTCTCTTTTATATGTTCTTGGCCACCATCATGGGCCTCTTCTAAGCATCATGTGATTTTCCTGCTGAGGTGGCTGTAATTTACCAGTGGGGAACTGTTCTGTTTTTATACATGGAGGCCACGTATAATTAATATATGGACACAGAGACCGTGAGGTGCTCTGAAATGGCGTTAAATATAAGACATTACTCTGATTTACTGTTATTAATACAGTAGAATCTACATAATCACCATTCCCTTAATAAACAGTATGTCTGCTTAACTGGGACAATGTCCAAGAGACTGACTTCCTACCCATGCTTCACACAGCTCATCTCTATATGTCTAAAACTTTCTTGGGAGAGAACTCTGTGAGCTTTCTGCAGTCCTTCAGGTGACTACCTCACCCAGTTTTAGATCCCACCCTTGTGAACTCCATCCCCATTCCTTCTCATTCTTATCTGAGTCCTTCTGAACACAATAAATCACAAAAGCATAGGGTTACATGGGAGCTCAGAGGCCAATATTATTCTGTAGCTGATGAAGAATTTCCTCTACAACACATTCCATTATGCAAACATGTAGAATGGAATGAAGATGATCCATTATCTCTTTTTTTAATTCAACAAAACTTCTTTTTAAAATTAAGCATCAGAATAATTACACATGTATACATATATATTTATGTGCATATACATAAAGATACGTATGTATGTTGTGCTTCCATATACACACATGTGTATATGATATACATGCACATACACACAGACACATACATGATATATATATGTGCATGTTTGTATGGGTATGCATGTATACACATAGTATAAATGTATATGTATATATATATGCATATTCACATACACATATACATATAATATACACTGCATATACACATACACATGCATGGTTGTTGTCTTTTGTTTTAAAGAAGATCAGAATAACATCATTATGTTAGAGTCAAGTTATAGTGTGTCTGACTGTGGTTGATCAGACCAATACTTTATAATGTTCTATCACAATTCCAGAACAAATAGTCCATGTGAACATATATACATATATAAGCACATGTGTTTACAAATACATAGACACACATTATACACATGTATACATATTACATACACTGCATATATATATATTTATATTACACATAAATATGTAAATACATATACCTGTGTTTATAAATATATCTGAAGACTTCAGATTATAATGGTCATAGTTAATTATCTCCAATAACCTTAGGAGATTTGGGGCAGGGAGTAGTACCAGAACTGGGATGTATTGAAAAGCAGTTCTTTTAAAGAAAACAGAAGCCTGAGGGAAGATTCAAGATGGTAAAGAAAAGTCAGAAAGTTGCCTGAGCCCCCACTTAGTTTCTCTCAGAAACAATGTTAAATCAAGCCTCTAAATGGATTCTGGAGTTATAGAACCCACAAAAAGATGGAGTGAAACAATTTTCTAACTTGAGATAATTTAGGCCTTCAGGAAAGGTCTTTCTCCTTGAATAAAGGGGAAACACAGCATGTTACAGATGGCATCTGGACAAACCAGTGGGAAACTCTAAACCACAGTGTAGATCAATAACCGAGGCTCTCTCCTGGCTTAGGCAGTCAGTGACATAGCAGGCCAGCTGTGACGCCTCCAGTTCCAGCACAGAAGGTAAACTACCAGCCCAGGAACCCTTGGTACAACAAGCACTACTAGGCCAAGTCACTTCACTCCAAAGCCACGGGCTAGCACCAGCACCTGGGAATCCAGAACGGAAAGCCAGTGAACAGGTCCCTGACCTCCAGCATAAAAAACTTAGGAAAGTGCCCCCTGTGCCCCAGGGGAAGAGCTCAGTTATAAAAGTCATGAAATAGACTAAAAGTGAGTGCCCCCCAAAAAAACAACAGTAGCAACAACAACACAAAAGAGCTCTGACCTTAGAAAGCTGCAATGATGACAGGAAATATCAAAACACAAACTCAGAAAAGGATGACAATGTCAAAATATCCATGGGGGAAGCCACAAAGGGGAATATGAATTAGTCTCAAGCCCAATAATTTTTCTCGGAAAAGCTCAAAAAGGATTTTAAAAATGAAATAAGAGAGGTAGAAGGAAATGAGAGGTATGAAAGAGACAGTCAGTAGCTTGGAAAAAAAAGGACAAAATTGACTGAAGAAAACAATTCCTTAAAAAATATATTTGGTAAATGGAGAAAAAATCCACTGTAGGAAACAACTCTTTAAAAAGTAGAATTGACCAAATAGAAAAGAAGGTCTATAAACTCATAAAAGAAAATAATTCCTTTAAAAAATAGAATTAGGTAGGTAGAAGCTAATCAGTCAAATACTTTTTTTATTTAAATTATGAAGAAAATGTGAACTACCCTATGGGAAAAGTGTCTGACATGGAAATTAGTTTCAGGTGAGATAATTTAACAAATATTAGACTATCTGAAACTCATAATCAGTTAGAGTCTGGTCAGGAACTTTCAAGAAATTATCAAGAAAAACTTCCCTGATATCCTAGAACCAAAGGGTAAAATATAAATTGAAAGAACTCACTAATCACCTACTGAAAGTGATCCCACAATGACAACTCCAAGGAATATTGCAGTCAAATCTCAGGATTATCAGTTCAAAGAGGAAAAAAAAAAGAAAAACACTGCCAAAAAGAAACAATTCAGTCACAATCAGGATTACACAGGATTTAGTAGTTTCTGTATTAAAGGCTTGGGATAGGATATTCCAGAAGGCAAAGGAGCTTGGATTACAACCAAAAATCAACTACCCAGCAAAAGTGAGCATAATCTTTCACGGGGAGAGAGGGACATTAGAAGAAATATGTGACTTTTAAATTTTCCTGACTGGAGCTGAACAGAAGATTCTATATTCAAATACAAGACTCAAGAGAAGCCCACAAAGGTATACAGCAAAGTAAAAAAATGAAAAAAATTGCTATTAAATGATGTTAAAATGTTTACATCCCTGTACAGGAAGATGATACTTGTAACTCTTGAGAATTGTATCTCTATTAGAGCAGTTAGAAGAGATACAGACAGAGGGAGTAGATATAAATTGACTCCAATGTGATATCAAAAAAAAAATTAAGGGTTAAAAATGTATTATGCTGGGAGAAAAGGAAAGGAAGATGCAGTATAGGCTAAATTATATCACATGAAGTGCCACGAAAGACCTTTATAGTAGAGAGAAAAAAGGGAAGGAGTGAGCATGATTCGAACCTTACTCTCAATGGATTTGGCTCAGAGAGGGAATAACATACACATGCAGTTGGGTGTAGAAATGTATCTGATTCTATAGGGACATAGAAGAGGAAAAGGGAAAGAGATGGGAAGGAAAGCAGACTGATAGAAGGGACAGACTGAGGGAGGCAGTACTCAGAAGTGAAACACAGTGAGGAGGGACAGGGTGAAATGAGAAAGAAAAGTATAGACAGTGAGGAAACAGGATGGAGGGAAATACACAGTAATAACTGTAAATGTGAATGGGATAAACTTTCCTATAAGATGGAGTCTATATCAGAATGCTTGCTATCTTAGGGAAGGGAGAAAGGGAGAAAAATTTGGAACTTAAAATCTTGTAAAAATGACTGTTGAAAACTATCTTTACATGTAATTGAAAAAAATACTATTAAGTGAGTAGAGGGAAGACAAAAAAAAAGAAAGAAAGAAAGCAGAAGCCTAAATCATCTTTACACTATAGAAAGCCCATTTTCTCTGAAGGCAGTCCATTGTATTTTGGGGGGTATCTCTATTAATTAGGGAGTTTAGTGTTTAGTGTTGAGTTTTGCTCCTACTTTCCCCACTGCTCCCCATATGCGACAATTGCAAAGCTGGACATCCTATTTCATCTCCGCACCTCAAATCTCTCCTCATTTCTATCTGCCCTCATTATAGGAGCCAAAGTGATTTTCCTTAAGTACAGGTCCAACCACCTCCTACTCAATTAACTCCAATCACTTCTTATTGTCTCTAGGTTAAAACTGAAATTACTCTGTTTGACTTTTAATTTTTACAATCTGACTCCACCCTATCTTTCCAGACCTTTCATCATCCTGGTCATTGTCCTCAGGATGCTTTCCAGCTTCCCAAAAATCCTTCCAAAAAAGTGATGCCCAGTATCTAACATAGAATTTTAAATGTAGGCAGATCTGAGTAGAATTCAATGGTCTCATCATCTCTCTATTCCTGTATCCATCTCTTAATACTAAAAATCACATTAGCATACTTAGCTGTCACCTCACCCTACTGATTTATTTAGTGTGCTTTCCTTCAAGCCCCCAGATCTTTTTCAGAAAAAGTACTTAGTCACACCTCCCCCATCTTGTACTTGTGAAATTGATTGGGGCCATGAGTGCCTTCACCTGGTTTAGAATGGTAGAATGAAACCATATGAATAGGATCAGTAGCTTATATTTCCATAATAAAGAAGTAGTCTGGCATAAGGGATGGGCTCCAAGTCATGAAGACCTCTGTTCAAAAATTCTCTAGATTTTATGACCATGAGTGAATGATTTAACCTATCAGTGCTTCAGACAATTCTCTAAGATGAAAAAGTTGCAGAGAAGGTTCTTAACTGCCCAGGTAAAGGAGTTTTCTTCACCTTGGAGACCCTATGCCAATGAAACTGCAAGTCCAGTCATTATCCCCTATTTATTTAGCACCTAAAGGTCCAGGAATCACTTTGCACACATTGCTGTTTCTTGGGTATTTTGTTTGTTTATTGTTATTTCCGTCACCATAAGATTCTTTGCAATTTCCACCTATTTCATAGCTGCTGTTTATGATACGATATGATAATATGATATTTATGATACAATATGGTAATAACCCTTATCATTATAATACCCAGTTTTTTCAGATGAGAAAGCTGAGGCTCAGTGAGTCTATGACGTCACAGAATTATGAAATTTTAGATCTGGATGTTGTTTTAATAGCCATATATTCAATCTAAACATGAAATGAGTCAGTACTTATACATAACAAGCGATCATCCAGTCTCCATGACTTGGCCAGCCAGCGTCATATATCTAATAAGTATCTGAGGAGAGATTCGAGCCCAGGTGTCCTTGGCTGCACTCATTTCCCCAGACTGACTTTTAAATTTTACAAAGAGCTTAATATTTATTACCTCATAAGAGCTTCAGTGACAATGCAATGGGGTACATAGCCTAGGTTATACTGTACTAGTGGGGATAGTGATGGGCTTATCATCAGGAAGACATGAGTTCATATCTTGTCTCAGATTTCTAACTATAGGACTCTAAAGTTTCCCCGTCAGTTGAATGGGGATTATAACCGTGTCTACCTCATTGGATTATGTTGGGATCAAATGAGCCGATATGTGAAAAACACTTTGCAAACCTTCAAGCTCTCCAGAAATGTTGTTGCTATAGTTATTTTTACTATTAACCCATTTTGCAGATAAAAAAAAACTGAGGTCCAGAAAAGTTAAGTTATCTATCTAGAAATTAACTGAGGCAGAACTCAAATGCAAGTCCTCCTGCTTCTATATCCAGTCACATACAACAAAATTTCTTTTCTATTAGTACAAAAGATGGTAAAGTGGTGAAGTGAAAGGAGTCTTTAACAAATGAATTATCAAACACTGCCCATGATTTTTATTTAAAAAATAAAAATAGGAAAATGCCACAGATAAAACTAAACCACACTAAAGCAAGAGAGATCAAAACATTCTTTGTTCTGCCATGATTTTCCAAAAGAAACACATTTAGCCTCAAGGTAGAAATCAATGTTCAAAGACCTTACTGATTTTTTTAAAAGGATAAGTGCTGTGTTTAATACATAACTGAATGACTATTCAAAAATCCATCCTTGCTAGGAATAAGACAGGAGCAAAATTATACTAACATTCATTGGTTTAAAAGAAAAAAAATGTATGTGTGTCAGAGGATGCTAGGACAGTAGTAAGTACAAGGACAGAGTACTTAGGGGTCAGGAAATAGCTGAGTTTAAAACCATGACTTTGAGTTCAATTAGGAGACACTACACCAGTTAAGAATCCATTTAACTAAAGTTTTGCTCTCAACAGATTCTTGTCAGAAGATGATTTCTAGGTGTTGCTATCTGAGTCTCCAAGATGAGTCTAGAATGGAATTGAGAATTGAGCCTGTACCAAAACGGTAGGTTTCCAGCCTCTGAAGTAGAAATAACATCCTATTTCATCTCCCAACTCAAATCCCTCCTCATTTCTATCTGCCCTCATCACAGGAGCCAAAGTGATTTTCCTTAAGCACAAGTCCAACCACATCCTGCTCAATTAACTCCAATCAATTCCTATTGTCTCTAGATTAAAATTGAAATTCCTGTTTGACTTTTAGTTTTCACAATCTGACTCCACCCTATCTTTCCAGCATTATGATATATTACTCCTCTTCCATCACACTATAGCATAGTCAAACTGACCTTCCCTTTATTCCTTGAACACAGCACTCCATCACTTATCTCTAGGCCTTTACATTTTTCCCATGACTAGGAAGTACAATGGTTAATATAGTGTTGATTAAGTAAATTACTCCAGAATTTCCAAATTGAAAGAGATTTGCTTGGTGATCCTGCCAAGAATTCTGCCTACAGTGTATGTGATGAGTGGTCACGCAGATTTTATCTAAAGACCTCAATCTTAGGAGGAACCCATTACTACTGGAGGAGGCAGATAAATCTCTTTTCCTGAACACAGCAAGTTGCTGAAGACAGAACGAGGGAATAGACCATCTGTTGCATTACTCTGCAGCACACTCATGCCCATTTTAGGCAACTTCAAGTTCTTAATGAACTCAGGGACCAAATACTTCCCTGGACATCAGCATTCTCTCCACAAATGCTGCCACATGTCTAGCTCAGCAGGCTTTGGAGATTCATAATCTGGCATTTGGAATCAGAGAGTCTCTGTTTAGAGCCCCAGAAAGCTTCCTAGGACCTAGGTCATACCTTTTATTTGGCTCTGAATCTCCTCACTTTCTGTTTTAAGGCCTCCATTCTCTACCCCACCCCATTTTCTGTTCTTATAGGCTGACTGTGTGATCTTGGGCAAGTCACTCAGTCTCTATGTGTTCAATTCTTATTTCTAAAACAAGGAGGCCAAAACTTGCTACCACTAGATAATATCAAGGACAGTTTGGGCATTAATTAAGTGGACATTGACTAGGTCATACGTACTCTGTTTTCAGTCAAAGAGTGAAGAGGAAATAGAACACATAGGTTCATATACTTGGAAACATCCTTGACTATTCCCATTATCGACCATAGACAATAATTTGGCTTTAGCATCTTTTTATGGTATTCCTTTCTTTGAATTTATGCAACCCTTGTTATATCTTTCTTGGGCCATGGAAATTGGTCTCCTCAGTCCCCGTCTCTGTCTTTCTCTCTATGTCTCCATGTGTGTCTCTCTGTCTCTGTCTCCTCTAAACTCATCAACACAGATGATAATATAACATCCTGAAGGAGCAAGTCGTACCCAGTCATATCTTTGTTTAGAGTCCTTCAATGGCCTGCACTGTGAGAAGATCAAATATAGAAAGAAAGAAAGAAATGAATGAATAAATGAATACATAAACATATGTATATATATATATAGAAAAAAATATATATACACACAGAGAGACACAGTCACACACATATGATACAAATATATGTATTATATATTTGTGTCATATGTGTATATCTGTATGTATATATGTATTTATATATTATTTGAGTTATATATATATATATATATACACACACATACATATATACCTATAAAATATGTTCATCATCACTCTTGGTGATAGCAAAACAACAATAGAAGCTGAGTGTCAATTGATTGGGAAATGATGAGGGGTGTGCTAGAATGAGCTCCAACTGACTCCTGAGAGTCTATTGTTACATCTTTCAGTATAAGCACTTAAACTTTGAAACATGGAAAATGCTTCAGATCAGAGCTTGACTTCTTGCTTTGTTGATTGTTTAAAATTAAGAAAGTGATCAAGAAAAGGCTTATAATGCAGATTAATGTAAAGTGGGTTAGGAATATATTTTTTCCGAAGATCACTGGGAAATCAGGACATAGGAATATACTTGATTATTGTCATATTATAGGAAATAACAGAAACAAGGAATTCATGAAACCATTCTTGATGCTCATGCTTTTATTCCCTTAACTACTTTGTATTTATTTCGCATATATTTCAGTCAGTCTGTCAACAAAGCTACAATGTTATATGATGTGTATTAAAAGCAAGGCAAAAGATACCCCATGTTTTCAAGGAGATCACAGTCTAATTAGAGAGACAATACACAAAGAACTATGTATAAACAAGTTATATGCAGAAGAAATTGGGAATATGAACAGAAGTCTTGCAGTGAATGACTGAAGGTTTTCTGAAGAAAGTGGGATTTCAGTTGGGATGCGAAGGAAGCCAGGGAAGCTAGAAAGTGGAGATGTGGAGCAAGAGCATTCCAGCCATGGGGGACAGTCAGGGAAAATGTTCAGAGGTTCAGAGAATGTTTTATTTCAAAAATAACGGAGATGCCTGGGTCGTTTGATTTCAGGATACTTGGGGGGTGAATAAAGCTTATGAAGATGAGAAATATAGGAGGTATAAGTTATTCATGGATTTGCACAGGAAAAAAAGGTTTTGATTTGATCCTAGAGGTGATGAAGAGTCATTGAAGTTTATTGGATAGGGTGGAGATGTGGTCAGAATTATACTATAGTAAGATTACTTTGATGAATAAAAAGAGGATGTACTGGAATGGGGAGAGACTTCAGGATGGCAGACCCACAGGCAGGCTGCTATAGTTGGTAACCAGAGTCTGCACCAGGGTCATAGCAGTGTCAGAAGAGAGAAGGGAGAATATTCAAGAGCTGCTGTGAAGGTAAAAATCAATAGAAATTAGGCCCTGATTGGATATGGAAAGTGATAGAGAGGTAAGAGTTGAGGATGAAACCTAGGATGTGAGCCTGGGTGACTGGAAGAAGGGTGGTATCCTGAGCAGTGCTGGACTTAGAATCAGAAAACCTCATCTTCAAGAGTTCAGGTCTAGCCTTTGACACTTACTAGATGTGTGACCCTGGGCAAATCACCTAATCCTGTTTGCCTCAATTCTTCATCTGTAAAATGAGCTGGACAAGGAAATGGCAAAGCACTCAATTGTCTTTGGCACAAAAAGCCCTAATTAGGTCAGAAAAAGTCAATGATGACTGAAACAACTGAATCACAACAGGGAAATTTTAAAGAGGATGGATTTGGGGAAAAGAAAAATGTTTTTCAATTTTGGACATGTTGAGTTTAACTTAACTAGAAATCTATAGGCCATGGAATTCCAGATGTCCAATCAACAGTTGACAATGGGAGACTAAAAGTCAGAAGAAATATTGGGGCTGGATAAATAAATATGAGAATTATCAGGATTCATATCATGATTGAATCCATGGGAGTGTATCATTAAAGAGAAATGCACAGCTGCTTTAACAATTTTCAGGATTGAATAGCACAGTATAATGAACAAGCTCACTCCAGATTAGAATCACTGTAGCATTCATTCTGTACACAAGGGCAACATAAAGCAGTATTAAAGAAATGTATGAATATACTTTTAAAGATAAAAGCCTAGGAGAATAATCAATATATTTACATATATCACCAAATCAGGGGAATACCTACATATGGGTCATGCGACTGGGGAGTCCCAGTTCAGCTTCCAGGATCCCTATTGGGAAAAGGTCCTGGGCAGAAGATCCTCCCCATAGATGAACTCCGAAGAGTAGGAGGATGTCTCAGAATTATATCCAATTTTATAAAAAAAACAAACCACTAGGCCAATTAATCAACTCATCACCAGAGCCTTAAGTGACTTAGAGTAACTAATTGCACTGGACAATGCAGGTCGGGACTGGGCCAGAGTCCAAAAAAACAAAACATCTGTGATTGATATGGCAAAATGTCTGTGTTAAAAAGGACATAGGATGAATTCCATTTGTTCCCATAAGGGTGACCAACACTTCCAGGAAGAGGAATTGCCCAAGAGCAGGTTGAACTTTTAGCCCTGGGAACCAGGACAAAGTGACTTTCTTAGTCCTGGAAACTTAGCCACTGTTCCAAGAAGAAAGAGCAACATATGTACAGTCTATAAATGTATAGGGAAGATCTTTAATTCTTCATTAACTTTTCAGGGAGCTGATGAGGTCATTAAGTGAAAGAGTATAAAAAGAGATAAGGCCCAGGACAGAGACGTGAAGCAAAGCCCTAGGTCACAGATATGGCATCGAACAGGACTCATATTCGTCTCCATTAGAATTCTCACTTCTTGAATTTCATTGTATTATAACTATAATATTATTATATTATATATAATAACTACCTCTTAGAACGGAACCTGGTATATAATAAATATTTGTGGATTGATCTTGTCCAGAGAAACAGCGGAAATTATGTATGAACAGATACAGGGAGTAGTCAGCAAAACCATGAAAACAACGTAACAACAACAGCTTATATGTACAATGTTGAAAAGTTGGCAAAACTTTTTACAAACATTATATCATTGTACCCTCACAACAAACTTGGGAAAAAGATGCCATTATCATCCCCACTTCATAGATGAGGAAAACTGAGGTAGGCAGCAGTTAGCTGGTAAGTGTCTGAAGCTAGATTTGAACATCCAAACTCTTAGTCTATCAAGGCTCTATGCACTGAACCACCAATATGCCTAGAGAATCTGGTTGTAATTATTTAAATGAAGAAAAAAAGGAAGCTGAAAAGAAGCAACTGTTTGTTATTTATAGTGATCAATTTTGTACATTGTCTTGGGCTTCAGGTTGGGTAAGCAGACAATTTTAGGGCACCTTTTCTACCCACCTTTGTCACACCAGGAGGTGAGCAGTGCGATCCTTAAAAGGCTGCACAGATACTCAGGGAGCTGCAGAGTCCCATGCTGATTCCATTGAGAAACGACTGTATGGCCTGGGCCACCTGCGTGCAGGGTTGGGACTACAGGTCCCAGTGTATCCACACCTGCTGCTTCATCACTTGCCTGTCTCCAAAGGACTTTGAGATTTAGCAGTAAAATGGTACAGGTGATGTCTTTTGATTTGTCCATAAATTGGATTTAAGTGAGACAGAACTGCACAAAGACATCAGCCTCACTGTCTCCTCCAGAGTCATCATAGTCCAGTGGTAGGAGAGAGTCAAGAAGGCTGGTGATGGTTTATAATGCAGTGGATGATTTTGGTGTCTTCAGTATCTAACCAATTTCTAAAGCCCTCCATATCACCTGCTTCAATGGCATTCATGGCCGTTGGAACAAATTGTTCTCATCTGCCCATTCCATCAGGGAAAGTCTTCACATGCTTGGGACAGACACCCCCTTAGACACCAATAGGCATCCAGACACATAGACACCAATGGGGTCGAGACCCCTCAGTTATCCTCAACCTGGTTTGGCCCTTCTGCTGAAACAGTTTACTGGGGTGTGGCTGCTGCGCATGCTGCAGTTTCGTGGAGTCACAGGTGAAAGTTGGGTGAAACAGGTGGAAATCAAAGGAGGAAAGAACGCCAAAAAGGGCTTGGCAGCCATCACACCAAAGGTACCAGTCTTCCCTGAACAGCTCCTTTCGTGTGCCAAAGCACCTGGTACTGATTATATTCCAGCTGAGATTTACAAGGTAGGGGGTGCCATTACTCATATAAAAGCTGACTGAAATATTCCAGGTTACATGGCAAGAGGAAGTAATTCCCCTGGAGTTCAAAAATGCCTCCATTGTCTGTCTTTATAAAGGTGAAGGGGATAGATTGTCCTGGGACAATTACAGGGAGGTTTCTCTCTTAGTCATTGCTGGCAAGATTCTTGCTATCCTGGTTCTTCACCTGGAAGATGGTCATCTACCTGAGAGCCAGCGTGGCTTCAGAAAGGGCTGAGGAACAGTCAATATGGTGTTTGCTGCCCGACAACTCCAGGAGAAATGCCCAGAACAGAAGAGAGGTCTGTACAAAACATTTGTAGATCAGACCAAGGCCTTTGACACTCTTAGTTGTGATGGCTTATGGAAAATTATGTCAAAATTTGGTTGTCCAAAGAATTTCATCAGTATTGTATGTCAATTTCATGATGACATGTTTGCCAGATTCTGGATAATGGACAATGCTCTCGTGCCTTCCCAGTCACCAGTGAAGTAAAACAGGGCTGTGTTCTTGCTCCCATGCTTTTTAGCTTGCTGTTTTCAGTCATATTGTCAAATGTTTTGAATGAGGATGAACACGGATGTACTAATGGTAGGTTCTTCAATTTGAAAAGGGTACAAGCCAAGAGAAAAGTGCAGGGAGTGTTGGTGCATGATTTTCTGTTTGCAGATGATTGTGCACTCAATGCAGCCTCTGAAGCTGAGATGCAACAATGTATGGATCAATTTTCTGCTGCCTGCACTAATTTTCGTTTAATAATCAACACCAAGAAAACACAGGTGCTCCTTCAGTCACCACCACACCATCGATGTGTGGACCCACTGGTTACAACAAATGGAGAAGTTTTGAATGCTGTGCTCTGGCACTTACCTTGGTAGTGTACTTTCCAGGGATGCACACATTGGCAATGAGAGTTGATGCACTCATTGCTAGAGCTAGCTAAGTGTTTGGGAGTCTCCAAAAAAATGTTTAGGAGAGAAGACGTATTAGACTGACTATCAAATTGAAGATCTACAGAAGATCTACATTGTGCTGACCTCATTGTTGTATGCCTGCAAAACATGGACAGTCTACCAGTGTCATGCCAGAAAACTGAATTGCTTCCATTTGAACTGTCTTAGGAAGATTCTGAGGATCACCTGGCAGGATAAAGTACCAGACACTGAAGTCCTTGCTCGAGCTGAACTGCCAAACATTCAAACTATGCTTCAGAGAGCACAGCTCCAATGGGATGGCCCTGTTGTTTCAATGCAAAATGAATGCTAGCCAAAAAGACAAGTTTACAGAGAACTCACATGGGGCAGGTGATCACATGGTCAACCAAGTACTATAGAGGCCAGTCTGGAGCAGGAGATGAGATGAGAAAAAAGTGCCTCTTTTTTTCTGGCACTCAGGAAACTCCTTGAGAGCAGAATGAGTTTTGGTCTTGTCTTTGCGCCTAGTACATTAATGGGCACATAACAGGCAATGAAAAATGCTTGCTAAATTCAATATATTTCCTTGGAGAGGTGAGGTACTAAGGATGAGGAACTTCATATAGTTAGATGAGTCATTTCATTGGTTGATTTGTCTGTCTTTGTCACAAGGGAAGGCTCACTTTGGTGAAAGGGAAATGCATGTGATACAAAAAATAAAACCTTTATTTTTTAAAGAAAAGGACTTATGTTGCGACCAGTTGCCCATTTTTTTAAATGTAAGCTAATTAGCCTAGCAACATGGTTTTCTATGGTCTGCCTATAATCTCTTTCCCAAGTTATTTCATTTTACTCTCATCCACAATCACTGTTACCAACAAAATAGACTGCTAGCTGGTTTTTAAATTCAAAATTTCATTTCTCACCTCCATGCATTTGCATAATAAATCTTCAGTGTCTGGAATCAAGCCTATTGGAATTATAATCTTTCTTCAAGAGAATTCAGTTGTTCATTCCTCAGTGAAATCTTGCATCATTTTACCATTAGTTTAGTTTTTCTTAACTAAATCATTAGTTCTTGTTGGTTAATTAACTTAATTGTTTTCTAGTATTCATTTTTTCTAATGTTACACATATTTGTCTATATATTATATGGTCCTGGAAGAATATAAATTTCCTGAAAACAAAAACTCTTCAGTTTGTGTCTTTGTAATCTTAGTGCCTTGAACGGAGTAAATGCTTAATGAATATTCATTAAATTCAACCTTCTTCTCTGGGCTGGTGATTTCCATATCTATTTGCTCAGTCTCAATCTTTCTCCTGACTATCTTCAACTACCTATCAGTCATCTTGGACTTTCTGTCCCATAGACATCTTAAATTCATGTTTTAAACTGAACTCAGTAACTTTTCCTCCAAATCCTGCCTCTTTCTAACTTCCTTATTAGTGTCAAGGATAGCATCATCCTTCCTAATCATCTAGGCTCATAAGCTAGATGTCATCCTTGACTCCATACCCTCACTCCTCATATCTAATCTGTTGCTAAGTGCTGCCAATTCTGCTTTTGCAATGTATCCACTATATACCTGTCTTCCTTTCCTGGCAATGTCATCAACCTGGTGAAGATACTTATACCTTATGTCTAGACTATTGCAATAGCCCACCAGTTGGTGTCCCTGCCTCATGTCCCTCCCTACTCTAGTCTGCCTTTTACTCAGTTTCCAAACAGATCATCCTAAAGTTCAGGTAGGATCATATTACCCTTCTATACAATAAGCTTGTCACTCCCTATTGTCTCCAGAATCAAATATGCAATTTTTTTTGTCATACAAGGACCTTCATCTCCCAGTCTCTGCTCACATACCTTTCCCATCTTCTCATACTTCAGTCACCTTCCACATCTGCACTAGTAACTAGTAACACTAGTCTTTTTGCTGTTTCTTGAATAAGATAGTCCATCTCTTGACTCCAGGCAATTTTCACTTGACATAGCCTCCCTCTCATCTCTACCTCCTGATTTCCCAAGCATCCTTCAAGTCACAGGTAAAATATGGTCTTCTGTAAGATGTCTTTCCTGATATCCTTTCATACTACAAATTAATAATCATTTATTGCTATTGGTTATCTCCAGTATTTCTTGCATTTAACTTGTTTATACCTAGTCATATTCATGTTTCTCCCATTAGACTATGAGGAACTTGAGAGCAGGTCTTCTCCCCACCACTTCAAATGCTTAGAACAATGCCTGGCAGATGTGAGTTTTAGGACTCTTAATAAATGCTTGTTGACTGACTGATCTACTGAATTTAATGTGATCATTAAACCATTAGGTGGATTGTTGTAGAGGGAAAGTTGAAGTAAATGGCCCCTGAAGTTGCATTCCTGTCCTCCTGACTACTTGGTAAGTTAATCCACTCACTGTGATGCTACAGAAGCATTCCTGGGTAAATATGGATTGGACAAAATGGGTCTCCTGGAGTCCCTTTAAATCTGAGACAACATGACTATAGAAATAATTTAATTCAAAACTAATTGAAATTAGAGCACACCTTTTCCCTTAAGCCATTGAAAATTTATCTGTCCTATGTTTTGGGGTCATGAAAAATCAAATGAATGAAAAATGACTGAATACCAACAATCTGATATTTCACTCTTTCAATATTTTTCTGAGGTGACTTGATTAATTAGTGATAGATCAAAGATAGAAAATTCAAACATATGTGTGCAAGCCAAAGAGAAAGCTATTCCCCCTTTCCTGGATTTATCCTATAAAGAGTAATTACCCTTCATCCAATGAATTTAGGGAATGGTTTTATATATATTTGAGGTAGATTGTAAGGCACCTAGCCAGGCAGGTGGGTCTGACCTCAGACACTTACTAGCGGTGTGACTCTGAACAAGTCACTCAACTTCTGTCTCAGTTTTCTCATCTGTACAACATGGTTATTAATAAGACCCATTTTTCATTGTGGTTGTAAGGATACATGAGATTCTGTTTGTAAAGCACTCTGCAAATATTGAAGTACTATATAAATATTAGTTGCTATTGCTGCTGATGCTGCTGTTGCAGCTGCTGTTCCTCTACCTCCTCCTTTTCCTCCTCTTTCCTCTCTTATTACTACTACCACTATTGCTACTACAACTACTACTACTACTACAACTACTACTACTACTACTACTACAACTACTACTACTACTACTACTACTACTACTACTACTACAACTACTACTACTACTACTGCTACTACTACTACTACTACTGCTAGGTTACATGAAAAATACTTTGGCTTGAGAATTACGTAGGTACAAACAGAGTTCCTGGACTGTTGGCCCATAGGAATTTCCAAGTGAAATGAAGTCTACAAGGATATTTGAGGTTTTCTGAGGGCCAGGATTCTGAAAGGGGTCATTACCATTAACCCACAATCCTTGGTTTTTTCATCATTTCATCATGTCACTCATAATCAGTTACTTTGAATATAAGATCTCTCAGATCACAAGGTCCAACGCAATCACTTTATTGATGAGGCCCCTATCTCCTCAATCTCTTTTTTGTTGATTTTTCTCAAGTTAGGGTCTCCTCTGTAACTCAGGGAATAAGGGCTGTACACTCAAAATTAGAACGATTTCAAACACCCAGCTACCTTCCTTTTATTACAACATACCATGCCTTCTAACAAGTCCTATGCTTTTGTTTCCTTTACTCCCCATCCTACTGCCAGCTCCTCCTTGACTCCTAGGTTTTCCTTTGTTCCATTTCCTTAGGATCAAATGAGATAGCTCAAATAAAGTACTTCATCAAACTTAACATGCTATATAAATCCTATTTATCATTATATACTTTTTCTGTGCTTAGAGGACCTCTTTTACTTCTAGTACCCAAAAGGCACAATTCCTTGCATTGTATTCTTACACAGATAGCCTCTTTTGACCTCCTTGTGATCTGTGTGTTTCCTAGGGAGAAGACCACATCCCAGATTCAGCCTGGGGCACTGGGCCTTTCTTTCATCAGAAAATGTCAAAGAGCCTTGAATTCCAGTCCCAGAATAGCACTGGCACAACCTACATCCTTGTTCCCTTCAACAACTTTTAGATATACCCAACAGGGGTACAAGGATATACTTGTGAATCTGGTCTAAAGAGGTTTTATCATCTAGGTCAACTTGGGTTGAACTCCAAAGCAGAGCTTGCATTCTGAGAATATTTTAGGCCTTCAGTTCTTAGCTAGAAATGAGAATCTAGAGGTATTCTCCAATTAAGATGAATATATATTAGATTATTTACATTTTATAATATGATATGTCAAATAGCATTAAAGGGAGAAGGCTCCCCAACCAAATGAACTCAACTTTCTTGCTGCTTTTTCACTTTAAAATAAATACAATGTCTGAGGTAGGAGGGCCCTTGGAACATAGAATGTCAAAATTGGGAAGACCTTTGGAAAATAGAATGCTGGAGCTTGGAAGACCCTTAAAACAAAGAACATTAGAGCTTGCAGGGGCCTTGCAATATAGAATGAGCTAAGAGAGCCTTCATAACATGGATTGCCAAAGCTGGGAGTGTATTTAAAACATGGGATGTTATAACTGGGAGGAATTTTAGAACAGAGGAGTTCAGAGCTGAAAGGAACCTTAGAATAAATAATTTCAAAAGTAGAAAACATCAGAATTAGGAGGGATCTTAGAATAGAACAGTCCATTGGAATGGACTTCAAGAACACAGAATGTTAAATCTGAGTTGAGTGGGAAGGAGTTTTCTAAAAACACAGAATATCAAGATTGGGAAATATTTTGAAAGAAAGCTTAAAATTGACCTTAAAACATAGATTGTCATAAGGAGGAGGGAAACTACATATAACAGAGAATTTTAGCACTTTATGACATCTTCGATATCACCTAATTCAATATTTCCATTTCTCAAATGAGGAAAATGAGGCCAGAGAGTATAAATGACTTTCCCAATCCTCATACAACTTGTCTGTGATGACACTAATGGCCAGAACTCTGGTTTTCCAAACCACACTTCCCTTCCCACAAAGGGACAGCTTTCCTACCAACTATCTTGCACAGCTTCCTTTTCACTTACACTCAAGTCTGCTTACTCTAAATAGAATCTAGTTGCTCACTCAACATTCATTCATCAAGTACTTTCTATGTGCCTAATATTGTGTCAGGAACTATAGGGAGAAATTTTTTAAAAATGCAGAAACAGTCCCTGACCTCTAGAAGTTACCTCTCTCACAATGGTGTTAACAAGAGACTCAGTTGACACAGGATATAAGCCAGAACAAATTTGGAGGAGGAGAAGGGGAAAGATGAAAAAGAAATGAAATTATCTGAGAGTCATGGGCAGGTTGGGGTTTAAAGAGAGGGTGACTTGTATGAGGATTTCTTCAAATGGAAGTTCAGAGAGGAAACCAAAATGAGGAATAGTCCATAGGAGTAACATTGTTTGCATTGTAAAAAGAATGCCTTCAGTGATCATGTGGTCAAACCCTCTTATTTAATATGAATTGATTTGTATTAGATCAAATATATAATTCAAATTCAGTTCTAAGCACAATCTATTATTTTGAACTGTACCTACCTATTTATGTCCTCTTGCCTTTGCCAACCACATCATATTCATACTAGTAGAACAGTAGATATAGAGTAAAACATTGAAATCCCTGGTTCAAATCCCTCCTTCAACATGTACTCTCTGAGTAATCATTTAATTTCAATGGGTTTGAGTG
This sequence comes from Potorous gilbertii, assembly GCA_028658325.1. Taxonomy (NCBI): domain Eukaryota; kingdom Metazoa; phylum Chordata; class Mammalia; order Diprotodontia; family Potoroidae; genus Potorous; species Potorous gilbertii. Next base: position 31,172,695 of record CM053771.1, on the reverse strand, counting down.
TCCCAATGTATAGAGATTGAACTATGTGATCTCTGAGGTTCCTTTTATCTCTACAACTGTGATCTTAAGAACCAGGTCAAATATGAAAAGTAACTGAAAATTCAGGATGCACTCATAAATCTCATCTTTCATTGTTAATTCTGTCTCTCCCTTTTTTGATTCCTATCTCTTATTTTCTCTCAGTCTGCTTATTTGTCTCCCTCCCTTTAATTCTACACAAACTGAGACAAAAGCAAGAAAAATCCAGATTGAGAAGTTTCCACTAAATTCTTGTATAAATAGAGCCTAATTTAATTTCTGAAATGATATTTTGAAAAAAAGGTTAAAATATCCATTACCAGGCATAGTTTAAAAAGTACATTATCTTGAATGTGTCTGCCTGGAAAGAATGGGCTGGTAGTGCTGTCTCCTTCTCTGTATGGGCTTAGAATGATAGTGAATTCCTTAAGGGGCCTACGTCTCTCAATCATGTTGGGTAATAGAAAGTACAGGCCTGTGAACAGATAGAGTATAGTAATGCATCTTCAGCCCCTGAAGATGAATTCCTTGTGGTTAGGAAGTACATTCTCCCCTCAAAAGGAGGGTGATGTAGTGATGTTTTCCCCCCTCTTTATTCTACAGACATCACTCGTACCATGTCTTATCACATGCTCTTTTTTTTCCCTTCTCTATCATTATGGTCTGAAAGGAGTAGGAGAAATAGTAGAAGAATGGAAAGGAGGTGACATACTGGAGTAATTGCTGTTCCTGTGTAGAATTTATTGAAAATGAGTTATCAGACTTTAAGGTCCATCAACTTTCAACATAAAATATTAGGGAAGAAAGGTTTATATCTGCTAATCAGTTGTCTTCCCAGTTTGTGATTCTCTGGGTGCTAATTAGAAAGGGATGAATCTGTGCATGTTCGATATCTACTGACTCCAAACTTTTCCCAAGTCTCCAGTCAAATCTTACTCAAATATGTTCTTAATATTGGAAAGGAGGTGACAGTTATGACCATTTGTGGTTCTCGATGTATTTCTGAGATTTGTGTTGTATGTACCAAAAAAAGACAAAAAAAATCAAAGAAAAGAAATTTTAAAATATAGTTTAAGGAATCATTCATAAATATGAAAAAAATATTAAGTAATCATCTTCTTCTTCAAGAATACTAAGCCCAAGAGAGAATTCTTGGAAGATGGCAGAGTAGGTCAGAAAATTCCAATCTCTCAAGATTTTCCCGCAAAGAAGAGATAAAATAGAACCTTAGGGTGAACAAAGTATAAGTAAAAATAAAAAAAAATAATAGGGTCACAATTGGGGTCTTTCTGGGACATTTGAAAATATTGGAAGAAAAATCTCAAGACCAGGCTTGGTCCCTGCGAAGAGTAAACCCCTCCAGACTAGGGTCAACTTAAACAACAAGTGGCAAAGGGCTTAAGCAACAAGCAGCAAGCCCTGGGATTAGTTTGTCTGAGAGGCTTCCTCAACCCCAGCCACAGGAACTTTTACCCCAGGATAGTGGGGGGAGTTGGGCATCTGAGTCCTGGAAGGGAGCCTCTACTGACAAGAATACTGGAAAGTGGTGGGAGTGGGGGTGGGGAGAAGGAAACCAGAATACATCTGAAGAGTGCAGAAGCAGTGAGGCAGAACACTCTTGGCTGTGGACACTTATAGGAGGTTGGAGGTTTTGGTTCTAGGCTGGAGGGGAGAACTGAAAATCTGGGGCAAGAGTCACCATTTCCCATAACCCAGGGCTAGAAGTGATTACAAAAATGAAGCTATTACCACAAAAAATGGACAGTCAAAGGAGAAATAATCCACCACAGGAAGCTATTATGGGAATAGAAAAGACTGGGGTTCATCTTCAGAAAAGGATATTGGAGTAAAGAAACCATTAAAGAGTAATGTCAAAAGGTCACCTACCAAAAAAAAAGAAAAGAAATGGTAGAACATCTTACAAAAGACTTTAAAAATTTAAATGACAGAGATGGAGGAAAAACTAAAAAAAGAAAAAAAAAGAACAAGCCAAGGAGATTATGAAAGGAAAGTTGACCAATTAGAAATGGAGATCCAGAACCTTAAGGAAGAAAACAACACCTTGAAAATTAGAAGTGGATGTGGTAAAGCCAGAGAAATTATAAGAAACTAAGAAATAATTAAGCAAAATATGAATAATAAAAAAATAGAAGAGAAAGCAAAACATAAGAAAATCAATAGATTTGGAGAACAGATCAAGATGTGAAAACATAAAAATAATCACTAACTGAAAGTTATGACCAAAAAAAGAATATTGATACAGTAATACAAAAAATACTTAAGGAAAAATGTCCTGAAACATTAGAACAAAGAAAGTAAAAGTAGAAAAAAAGTCCTTCTATCAAATCCTCAACTCAAGGATAAAATATTGAAAGCATACAGATTAAAACAATTTTAGCATGACGGTGCTACAATTAGAATAACACAAGACCTAGTAGCAGAGATCTTAAGGGACCACAAGTTTTGGAACACTATATATTAAAGAGCAAAAGAACTGAGACTCTGGCTAAAAATATCATACCCAGCAAAGTTAAGCATAACTGTGAATAAAAAAAATGAATATGTGATCACACTCTCAAGACTTAAAAAAAAACTGAACTTATTAGAAGATTTGACATACAAGAGTCAAGAGAAATGTAAGGTATATACCAAAGAATGACTCCAAGGGATTCATAAGGACAGACTGTTTACTTTCTATATATGTAAAATCTCAAATATATGTCTGATTCTTATTAATAATTGAGTAGCTCATAAGAAAGATTGGGGTAAATCTGAGTATGATATGAATTTTAAAAGTATAAAGTTAAAAAGAGTAATTATTTTATACAAATGAGGTACAAGAAGAAGAACTGATGCAAAGGAATTAGATAGGGGAGGAGGGCTGGTGATTCTGATAACACAATTTCATTGGGAATGGGTGTAAGAGGAAACAATACATACATACATATACGTGTTTGTCTATATAAGTATATGTATGTATGTATGTATGTATTTAGAACAGTATAAAAATCTTCCGAATTCAGAAGAAGTAAAATGGTAGGATCATAAAGAGGGGAGAGAGGACAAGGGAGGGATTTTAGAGCAGAGGGTAAAGGGACAGGTTAAAGGGGAGTATAGAAGGGTGTTTAGATTTATGGGAATGGGAGCATAGGGCAAGGATACTTGGGAGAGTAGGCAAGTAATAGGTGGGCAAAGTAGCTGGTAGAGGTAGAAGAAGTGGGAGGGATAGGAAATAATAGATGCTCAAACATAAAAACAAAGATTAGGAGTAGGATTTTTTGGGGAAAGCATATGTCTATATATGTACTTATATATGTATATCTGTATGTATATATCTATAGCTATGGAGATAAATATCTAAACTTAGTTGTTGCCTTCAGGGTGGAGGGGAGCAAAAATAAAAGTAAAAATGTACACAGCAGAGAACAAAAGAAAACTTACAAGAAAGCAAAGATGGACAGTTCTCAACATAATGTGTATTATTTATCATACAAGCTTTCTTGAAATGCAAATTTATTATTATATAGTTTGAATCCTCTCTTATGTTCTGCTATGCTCATGACATACATTTTTTCATTCTTATTTTGTGTTTAAGTTCTAATATTTAAATTTATGAAATGTTTTTGTTTCTTTTCTCTATTCTGTATTTGTATTCTGGCCTTTGATTCTAAAATAGAATTTAAAAGAAGAATTTTAGAAAAAGAACACTATACCTAGAATTAAGGTAGCTAAAAAGCTTAGATACAATCCAAGAAGGTCCTTCCTTCATGAAATTGATAGTTTACTGAATTAGGAGGGGCTAAGTGTGATAGAGGGCAACTAGAAGATGCAGTGGCTAGAGCAGTAGACCAGTAGAGACTGAAAAACTCATCTTCCTGACTGCAAATCTGACCTCAGACACTTATTTGTTGTGTGACTCTAGGCAAGCCATTTAACCCTGTCGGTATCAGTTTCCTCATCTGTAAAAAAAACTGGAGAAAGACATGACAAACCACTCCAGTATTTTTTGCCAAGAAAATCTGAAATAAGGTCACACAGGACTGGACACGAGGCGTCATAATGTACAAAGAAATAGCCCTGGAATAAGAAAGATCTGACTTTAACTCCTGCTTCCAAAACTTACTAGATGTCTGCCTAGTATATAAACTACAACCTGTCATGGCCTCAGTTTCCTCATCTGTAAATTAGAGATAATGCCATCAACTTCACAGGATTGATGTGAAGAAAGAATGAGATTATTTTTATGTACACATATATTTGTCTACATACAATATATGTATATACATACATATATGTATATATGCATATGTATACATTCATATATATTTAAGATCTACAAAGATATAGAGATATGCATGTACATATTTTTTGCAATCACATACATATCGTATCCAATCAAGAAAATCAAGGGAAGGAATCATAGGCCTATAGATCTAGAGTTGGAAGAACTCTATACACAGTCAAATCCCCTCATCTTACAGAAACTAAGACCCAGAGACATTAATGGACTGTCTGGAGTCACACAGAGAGGACCTAGACTTTAGAATTAATATTCTTTCCACAAGGAAACAGAATCCTTAGAAAAATGCATATTGAAGAGGCAGTGAGTAACTCAGTTTGCTTGAAAAATAAGATGCATGAAAAGGAGTAATGTGAGCCATTTGGTGAAATTAAGTGAAGTGACACCTTAAAGGGCCTTGAATGTCAGGAAAACAAATGGGCACTTTTTTTTCCTGGAGACAATAAGGAGCCAATGAAGATTTTTGAGCAGGAATCACTAGACCAGATTTATGCATCAAGAGTTTTCTAGTGTCATTTTCATATTCAGATAAACAATACAGAGCAATAAACTTTCCAAAGCAAATATGTTCTAGACAAGTTGACCATGATGAGTTCTATGTTATATACATGTGCGATATTTTTATTTAGCAATATTCAGATGGAAACATAAAACAATTAGAATTTTCCAAAAACTCAATTCAGGAAAGGATTTTGCTTTTTCTATCTTTACAACATCTCTTCCAATTTTTTATTTTGTTATATTCCACTGGGGGAATCTTTATGTTTTCAAGATGATATCTTTTGCTTGTGTAGATTTCATGTTTTCTTTTAAGGTTATTCTTCATGCCTCTCTTTCGGATTGTTCTTCACTTCCACATATTGACATTCCCAATGATTATGTTCTCTATTGCTGCTTTTGTGAAACTTGCTATTATGGATTCAAGGGTTTTTTCCCCTGTTTGGTCAATGTTTTCTGTTGTATAAGACGTATTTTTCTTTCATAATTCTTTATCTTTTGAACCATTTAGTAACGTCCTGCTATGATGCCATGTTCTCTTAGGAATCCACAGGTTGTTTTGCCTCATTAGGCATTGATTCATGTTTCCTTTGTTTTACAATATCTTTTCAACATATGTGAACTCTTTTAGCTGATCTAGAGGATATTCCCTTCTGTAAATAGTATCTTCCCTATAGGTTTATCTGCTTATGCTCAAATAGTCTACTGAGCTTCCTTGTTCCTGAGATATTAGGTAATTTCTGTATCATTTTCCTATGTTCCTCTATTGCTCACATAATGGCTCTTTCTTCTTCTATGGTAATTTCCCTGGGTGGATTGGGGTGAGAAATAAAAGTGAGGTCTCAAGGATTTCTCAACCTTCTCCCATTCTGGGCAATTCACATTTCACCAGTCTCAGTATCTGCCGTAAGGGACTTCTGGGGAGATGAAACTGGTCCTAGCTGGATATTGGGGTCTTTCCTTTTTCCTCAGGAATAGTGGAGTATCACATAGCCATCCACATATCTATTACTTAGTTCTCACTGATCTCCATTTCTCTGGCTGAGCTGTGTTACAGTATAAAGAGCTGTCATGCTACTGTCCCAATCAGTATAAACAAGGTACTGTCTTTTGGTTTTCTGTAGCATTGGGAAGAGAAGAATGGGTAGAATTGAATTCTGTTGCCAGTCTCTGCATCCACTTATTCAGCTTTGCAATGAAGGAAAAAAAGGTTCTGAGAGAGTGAATTAGGAGTTGAGATTATTGATCTCTATTCTGTTTATCAGATTCTTAACTCATTTGAGTCCCTGGTGTCTAAGATGTTGGAGGCACTAAAGTTATTCTGCCTTTTTCACATAATTCCTATTTCAGAGAGTTTTGATAGGTTTTGAGAATTTGAGAAAATTATATTTCATTTTACTTTACAACATCTCTTACATAGATTGCCTTCTCTCCACTCAGGTAATCTTTATTCTAATATAGATTTTCATAACTTCTTGAAAAGCGAAGAGGGGTTGTCTTCTTATGTATCTTCTTTGGGACCAAGTTTGTTCTATATTAATTTTAATCATTTTTGATAGTGATTTTCTCATTTATACTATTGCAGTCATTGTACATGTTGCTTTCCTATCATTTAATGTCATTTTTTATGACTTTATGTGATTTTTTCCAGTCTTTTCTGTATGAATCATATTCTTTTCTCATAACAAAATAATATTCCATTTACACCTATGTTCCACAAATTATTTGGGCATTCCCCTATTGATAGGCATCTACTTTATCATACAGGATTTTTGCTACTACAAAGATTTCTGCTATAAATATTTGATGAATAAAGAAGTTTTATTTTTCTAAATGACCTGTTTAGGGGGTATATGCTTAGCGGTTCCATCTCTGGCAAAACATTCTTTACAGAAATAAAATATTACAAGTGCAAAAATGAAAAAAACTTCATCATTAAGCCATGATGATATGAATAAAATTACAATATCCAATGCCAAGGCAATAAAACTACACACATATACACATGTATATAAATGCAGATGTATATTATATGTATATATTTACATGTGAATGTATGTGTATGGACTAAAATATTTATCTCTCATTATAACAAAGTACTTGGAAACTAAATAGGTGCTAGTCAGTTACATAGATGAAATTAGTAATTCTAGTCACCCTATTCCTTTTTCTCCTACCTATTACTCTGCAGAATTAACCCATAGGCAACTTCTTTCCTTTTCTCAGCTTCCCTTGAATTACCAGATTTTTTTCCTATACTTGGGCATCCCCTTTCTCCAAAATCACTGCTTCCAGAACAACATTCACCTTTTCATTTTGTCTATTATCTTATACAAGTTCAAAGTCATATATTTGTCAATAAATTCTGGCATCTAATACATGAGTCTTTCTATTAAAAGAATTTCTAGTGTTTGGAGGTTTGAAGGTCACAGGCAGGTAAATGATTTCCTACTTTGTCAATTTTTGCAATTCTATACATTGAATTTCCTTTGAATGATATATATCAGTATCCCACCTATTGCTTGACCCACAGTGCTCAGGAAAGGGGATTGATGAAGGAATCCACAAAGGCAATCTACAATCAAAAGACCTGAGTTTAAATCCCATCTGTGATATTTTTATGATCTTAGTCACATCCACTAACTTCCTTGGGTCTAAGTTTCTTCATTTGTGAAGTACAGAGGTAGGGCTACTTGGCCTCTGAGGTCCTCTGAGCTCTCTATTCATGATTCTATGGTATCCTATAAGTTTCTATGACCCTAAGCTCTGCCTATGCCAGTTTTTTTTTCAATTAAGTAAACCTCTATAGCAAGTTTCATTATTTCAGGTCCAGAGAGGAATCAAAAGGTATAAAATTTCAAAAGCTTTTCTGTACTGAGACCCTTCTTCCATTCTTCATGAGGAAGGAGAACAGCAGGTAGAGGAAGCACTCTGAGTCTAGAGACAGAAATGCCACTAGCACATTTTAAACCATCTTCCAATCGAGACTGGTGACTACTTTCCAGGTAAGTTATAATGGGGATTCCTTTAATCTATGTGATGAACTAAATGGGTCATGAACTTCCTTCCAATTTTGAAATTCTCCGATTTTGTGATTCAGCGGTAAATCTGAGAGTGTATCCCCTTGACATCACTCCCAGGAAAGGATTCTGCTTAGAACAGGAACATAAGATATTAACAAGCTGAAAGATGTATCTGGTATAATGAAGAGTCTCAAGGCTGAGTTCTTAACTTAGAATCCATGAACAGGTGTGTATATATATATATATATATATATATATATATATATATATGTGTGTGTGTGTGTGTGTGTGTGTGTGTGTGTGTGTGTGTGTGTGCGTGTTTAAAAAACTCAGTAGTTTCCTTTGTATTTCTATATATTCTTAGAAATTCATTTAAAAAATTATTTAGGAAAGGCATCTGTAGGCATCACTAGATTTCCAAAAAAGGTCCATTACACCTGGGCATGCATGTTCTCACATATGCACACATGCATGCAGTCCAAAGTTATAAACCTTATTGATGAGTCATATGTGGCTCATATGGAGCAGGTAGGTGGAGTAGTGGATAAAAACTATACCAAGAATCAGGAAGAATTAGATAAAGATTTTTCTTTACCAGGTATGTGACCATAACAAGTCATTTAACCTCTTCATTTTCCCCATCTGTCTCCACTCTCAAGAACTTTGGATTTGACTGTGCAACATGGGAGACACTGGCACAGGGCCATTCAGCAGAGAGTACCTGCATCAGAAAGAGTGCTGTGCTCTATGAGTAAATCAGAATTGAGACAGCACAAAGTAAAAGTAAGATGCACAAATTTGGAGGCTCCACCCCAAATATTCATATGGACTATCTGTGCCCAACTTGTGGTAGAGCATTCTGAGCTTGTATTGATTTGATCAGCCACAGTCAGACATACTGACATCATGGTGATGTCATTTTGGTCCTCTTCGAAAATGAAGGACAACAACCACCAACCAACCAACCCCATCTGTAAAAAGGGGATAATATTAACACCTACTTCACATTGTTGTTGTATCAAATAAGATAACATACATAAAGTGTTATGGAAAACTTAAAGCAATATATAAATGCTAATTCTGGTGATGATGATGATGATGACCTAAAGACTTTCGAAGAAAAGATATATTGGAGATATGGTACCAAAAGTGTTTGAAAAGCTACCATGGGGGAAGGGGACTTGTTTTCCTTGCTCTTAGAGAGTAGGACTTAGAGCAGACATCACATGGGTATAAGATGAAGGAAATGCGGCTGTTGGGGCTATAAAAAAGCTGACTCCTAAGAAACAGTTCAGCATTTTCAAGTATGTGAAGAGATGTTAGGAGAAAGAAAAATTAGTCTTATTTTATTCATCCCCATGAAGGAGAACTAGTAGTAAAGGGAGAACATTTAAGAAAGAGAGAGTTAGGCACCTTAGAGATGTCCCAAAATGGCATGACCTGTCTCATGAAATGATCTCTTCTCCTTTCCTGGAGATTTCCAAGTGAAACCTGGAGACCCACTTTCCATGGATTTACAGCATCTCTCAGAGTAGATGACTTCTGAAATCTCTTCCATCTCAGATATCCTGTGGTTCTGTCCCTTAGAGCTAAGTTCTATGGTCTTTTTTGCTGCTTAGCCAAAGTTCTTCATGGAAATGGAAAACAACAATGAAGGGGAAAGTTGCGAGACTGAAATCTATTTTAATTGTAGAAGTATGCACAACAGCCAGTAGAGGATATGCATTTCCTAAATCCTAGTTGCCAAATTTTTTACCCAAATGACATCATATTGCAAGAACAGGAAGGTTAGATTTGTAGGCAAAAGATCTGGGTCCAAATACTACTGTTGATACCCTGTGCAACTTTGGACAGGTATCTTATCCTATTTAGGATGTAGTATCCTCATCTCTACAATGGTGGAGGGAGGGAAGTGTGGACTAGATTGTTATGGAGATCTCTCACGATCTTAAATCCATGCTCCTGTATCCTCAGGCATAACATAATAATTATTATTTGTGAGTGTTTAAATACATGCAGTACTTTTAATAGTCCAAAGGGGAAGAGTCTAATGTATTAATGAAGCATCTATCATGTACTTTACAAATATGATTTCATCTAATCCTCAAAATGACCCTATAAGGTAAGGAGTATTATTTTCCCTATTTTATATTTGAGGAAACTGAAGCAGACAAAGGTGACAAACTTGTGCAAGATCACACAATTAATAAGTATCTGAGCTGGATTTGAACTCGTCTTCTTGACTCCATCTACTGTGTCATGACCTCTATGCCCTTTCTTTATATATTTTGTACTTAGTTATATCTTACACACACACACACACACACACACACACACACATACATATGTATATATATACATATATATATACATATGTATGTATGTGTGTAGATGCTTTTTTTCTCATCAAATTCTTTGAGAACAGGTATGGTTTGGGTTTTGATTTGTATTTTTGGTGTTTATTAAAATTACTGGCAAAAGGTAAGTATTTAATAAATGCTCATTGATTAATCCTCACAATAACCTTTTAAGGTAGATATTATAGGTGTTTTGGGCAGTTAGGTGGCACAGTAGATAGAACATTTCACTTGCAATCAGGAAGACTAAATTTCATGAGTTCAAATCCAGCCTCAGACACTTACTGTGTGGCCCTGGGAAAGTCACATAATTATGTTTGCTTCAGTTCATCTGTAAAATGAGCTGGAGAAAGTATCTTTGCCAAGAAAAACCAAAAGGAGGTCACAAAGAGCCAGACAAGACTTGAACAGCAATGATTATAGGTATTAGTATTTCCATTTTATAGGAGAGGAAACTGGAGTTCATTGAAGTCTAAATGACTTATCGATGGTCAAACTCATGAAAGTCAAGGGCAGGATCTAAAACCAACTCTCCACTGATAATGCAAAGATCCCTTGCTCTGGAGCTATAAGACCTGGGTTCAGATATTAACTTGTACGCTACCTGTGTGATCTGAGACAGATCACTTAATTATTTGGGCTTAATTCTGTTCTCAAATAAAATGTTGGGGAAGAAGGATTGAACCAGATGATCTCTGGGACATCTTCAGATTCTAAACTTATAATCCTATGACTCCCAATCCAAAACACTTTCCATGAAGTTTCCCATTCACCATCTTCTCTTTTGGTGGACAGATGGCAGAGATGAACTCTTCTGGTCATCCAGAGAATTTGCTCCTCATTTGTCATATGGTGCATTAGACCTGATCAAAGCTGCAACAATAAAACTGTATTTCAGCTCCAGAACCACTTCTGTCAGTTTTGCTCCCAGGCTTCTGAACAAGAATACATTTTTGGTTCATATCTGAGCAGAATAATTGTATTTGATATGAAAGGCAAGTTAAAAGTGAATTGTCCCAAATTAATATTGATTCAAATTAAACCATTTATCTCTTTATGTATTTCAACTTCACATCAAACACCCCAATTGCTCCAGTTAGGCTGCTGCAATAACATTATAAGGGATATTGCATCTGAGTTTCATTTTCCATTACTGAGAAGGGGTGGGGGTGGGGGTGGTGGTGAACAGAACTCTTAGCTGAGTTGACAGTGGTTTTTCAGCTGAATAAAAACATGGAGCACTTGGAAGTTGGTTTGCATTGTTCCCATTATTGAGAGCTTCGAGCCTGCCTGACAATTTCACCTTTAAACACCTTTTTAACTGCACTCAGAATGCCTCCCTTGGTTCCAAAGTGTGACGGAGCAGTGTTTTATGGAATCATGGATATCGGCGATGCTGAATGTTCATTCTTTACTGGTGTGTGGCTAATGGAGAATATGGCCACTGAGATAGGAAGAACAGCCTAATTTCTGGCCTGTCTGCTATCACTTTTGGCCCTACAGGATCCAAGAAGGGAAAGTATGCTCTATCTGAGTGCGTGTATGGGGTGGTTTATGAAGATTCACTACCGTTTTTGCTTAATGGTCCAATCAGCACCTACTAGGTGGAAAGCATTCTGGTTCACCCTGGCAAAGACTTAAAGAAAACAAGTTCTTGTCCTCAAGGAGTTTACATTATACAGAAGAATTAAAAGGAGATAAGTCAATATTGGAGAAAACAATGAAAATTTGGGGGCACCAGGACATGCTGTCTACATAAATTAAAATCACAGAAAATAAGATACATATCATTCCTCATGGGTCATTTATTTAAAGCCCCCTTAAATCCTTTTGTAATAGTCCCAATTACTGATCATTCAAGAAGTGATATATGAACTAAACCTTGATAAAAGTCAAGGATTCTAAGTCCAAAGTGAGAAAGGTATACATTTCAGACATTAAAATAATATGTGATAGGCCTGGAGGAAAGAGATGAATCCTAAATTTTAAGATGAACAAGTAGATCTGCCTTTCTGTAAGGGAGAGTATAAGAAGGTGAGTATGATATAATACTCATTATACATTATTGAAAAGAAGACTGGGGGCAGACAATGAAGAGGTTTATGTAGCAAAGACTTGTTCTCAAAATGGTAGGATATGAAGGGCTTGGGGTACAAATATCTTCTACAATAATCTGGTTACACTAATAATTGGTATACTAGGTAAGGGATTTTCCTCTTTCTTCAGACCCATCAGAAAAGGTAAATATCACTGAGAAGTTTGATTCAGAAGTCTATACTCTTTCCATATACTTTTATTGCCTCTACTATCTCTTAATTTGTATGTATACGTGTATGTATGCATTCAGGTGAGTATATATGTAAGAAATATATCCACAAGATACAACTTAGAAGCATGTAGCAAAATGTAATTAGGGTACCTTCCCAATTCCCTTCTTCCTGATATAATATAGCCTATACCATTATCAATGACTTAATTTTTCTTTCTGGCCATCTAAATCCTCTCTCTACTCTGTCCCTCCTGCAGTTTCCAAAATCTACCTCGACCTGTCTTCTCTTAATCCCATCAAGTCGCTAGGTGATCTTGGTCAAAGGTTCTCACCTTGATGGTTACTTCATCAATTATTGATGAATTCCAAGGATTGAATGTGGAACTAGGTTGCATTTCTAATATTCTTATTCTAGGAAAATATTCAATGGTCAATAATTACTTTCTTCTGCTTTCTTCTTCTTTTCATTATTTATTTATTAATTTTTACTTTTCACATTCACTTCTATAAAGATTTTCAATTTTGAATTTTCTCATCTACCCTCTCCTCTCCCATCCTCAGAGAAGCATGCAATCTGATATAGATAAGCTCTACTTACACATTTGTATTAAACATGCTTTCGTACTAGTCAGAATGTAAAGATGAATTAAAACTAGTGGGAGCAAGCATAAGAAAGAAAGAATAAAACAAAAGAAGAAAAGGAGAGGAATATTATGCTTCCATCTGCATTCAGACTCCAAAGTTCTTTCTCTGGATGTGGATAGCATTTTACATAGTGAGACTTTTGGAGTTCGCTTAGATCCTTGCATTGATGGAAAGAGCTAAGTCTATCAAGGTCAGTCATCACAAAATGTGGCTGTTACTGTGTACAATTTTCTCCTACTTCTGTCATTTCACTCATCTTCAGTCTTTCCAGGTTTTTTGAAGTCTAGATGCTCATAATTTCTTATACTACAATAATATCCCATGATTACGTTAATATACCACAACTTATTCAGCCATTTCCCAATTGATGGATATCCCCTCAATTTTGAATTCTTTAACACCACAAAAAGAGCTGCTATAAATATTTTTGTATTTATAAAAAAGACGTATTGGCCCTTTTCCCATTTTTATGATCTCTTTGGGGCTATAGACCTAGAAATAGTATTGCTGGGTCAATGGGTATGCACAATTTTATAGTCCCACTCTCCAGAGTGGATGGAACAGTTCACAACTTCACCAACAATTTTTGTTTCACTTTTCCCACATCTTCTCTAATATTTATCATTTTTCTTGTTTTGTCATGTTAGCCAAATTGATAGTTGTGATATGGTACCTAAGAGCTGTTTTGATTTGTATTTCTCTAATCAATACTGATTTGGAGCATTTCTTTTTATATGACTACAAACAGCTTTAATTTCTTCCTCTGAAAACTGTCTATTCATATCCTTTGAACGTTTATTAATTGGGGAATCTCCTTTCTTCTTAATATAAGCCATTCCCATCTACCCTTCTACGTTTCAGAAGAAATTAACTTTATTATATTTTTTTCATGATCTAGCTCATTGACATGTCTCAAAGGCATTTGAATTTTTGTTTTGTTTTGTTTTGTTTTGCTTTGTTTTTTTAAATAAATTTATTTGACTTTTTACATTCATTTTCACAAGATTTTGGGTTCCAAAATTTTCTCCCC
>CM053771.1:31134260-31158055 GCA_028658325.1 Potorous gilbertii | reverse complement strand
AAAGGACAGCTTTTGTAATCTATTGAGCTCTAGATTTGGGGAACTTTGGGCCATATTTCAATTCTTTGAAAAGAATCATGACTGTGAAAGGAAAAAGAAAATAACTTCTCAAGATATAAAAACTCTGATCCAGACAGTGAACAACTATGACTTCAATAGACTTGTGACTAAGTATACTTTCCATATCTTAGTAGATAGGTGATAGATTGCACACACACATATACACACATGTATGTGTTTGTATATATGCATATGTATTTTTGTGTATGTATATATTAGTGTATACATGTGTATATGTATATGTATGTGTGTATATACACATATACATGTGTGTGCACATACATACATATCTATACTATGCACACACATACAGACATGCATTATAAGTATTAATTTTATTTGTATGTGTATATACACATACGCACATACATATATACATGCACATATATGATAGACTTCTCTATATCTCTAATCAATACTCATTCCTGACTAAGTTTAGCATCTTTATACATGTGTATACACTCACATGTGTGCATGTACACATAATTTTATATTCATAGATATTCACATGCATGCATGCATGTATACACTCATATATACAGCTTTTTTCAGATATAGCCAATGCATTTCTTCAGTTTGCTGAAATGTAGTAATTTGCCACAAGGAATAACTGGACAAGATTTTTGAAGGAGGAGGAATAGGAGGTGATTTGCATTTGTTAGAGTGATGAAATTTTTTTTAAATAAAGAAAAGAATGTCACTGAAACGTTACAATATACAAAAGAGAATAGAAAAGAAGTTCAAAGTGAATATGGACAAGCAAGTCAGTTATGTTATGAGTTTAATATAAACTAAATCAAAATTCAACTGTACAGAACTTCAGAGTTCCCTATGCAAACTTCTTTTCTGATCTTCTTTGTGTGTTGAAATGTTCATATTTGTTGACATTTCTGAGTTCATAATAAGCAAGACAATTTAAAGGACAAAAGAAGAAGAAAAATTGTCCATCTAAACTAGAAAATGTGACTTCCGTAATTACTATGTGGTCTTAGGGAAGTCATTTAAATTCTTTCTGCCAGTCTCCTCAAATATCAGGAGGAGGAGGGATAACCAAATCCACAAGTTGGAATGATAAAAATACGTCATGTGAAGTCAGAGAGCTAGAGATCGAATCCTTGATCTAGTGTGTGTGTTCGTCCTTCATTGCCGAAGAAGACTGTGCCATCAGAGAAATGATGACATGACTTGCACTTGAGTTTGTTTTGAGTGAGGGAGGGCTGTGCATGTCTCACCTCCAGCCTCACCTCCAGAGCCATCTGAATCCAGTGACAAGATGTTTATCAGGATGACTGGAGATGACCCTTGATTTATTACTTATTACTTGGATCACCTTGGGTAGGACAAAATCTCTTATCCTCAGTTTCTACATGTATAAAATGAAGAGAATGAAACACAACCTCCAGGATCCCCTCAAGCCCCACACCTAAAATCCCCTAAGTTAGACCATCTATTAAATACATCAAGCATTCATGATATTTTATCTCTGTCAACTCAGAAAACCCTTGTCTATAGCTTTAGGAGATCCGTTTTACTAAGTATCATGACTATGAGGAAAGTTCTGTAACTTATCTGGAGTTGAACAGCTAGGAAGTGGTAAAATGTTTTCCCTGCCTTACCCTCTTTGCCAAACTGCCTCTTTGTTCTTGCTTTGTGTTATTTGGACCTATGATGTCATGAACATAGGAAAGCCCAGGCGAGGATTCTCCTCCCAGTTCAGCTTCACCAGTGTTCTGCAAGGTACAGTTTTGACAGTTTCCTGGACACAGAGAATAATTGGCTTGCTCAGGGTCACATAGCCCCTGTGTCCCAAAGGTATAACTTGGACTCAGGTCTACTGACTCTGATTGAGGCTTTCTAGTTATATACTTATTTCTAAGTATTTTGATAAAGTTAAAAAGGGCTATAGCCATATATATAGCCATATACAGGTAATTCCTTCATTTGTTTATTTAATTTTCTCAAGTGAGATGGTTAGCATGACTTGACTCTTATCTACTATCTTAACATAACCCTTGGCTAAGAATGTGAACAAGGAAAATTGGTCAGTAGTGGGAGAGGAAGGGAGAGAGAGCGAGAGAGAGAGAGAGAGAGAGAGAGAGAGAGAGAGAGACAGACAGACAGACAGACAGACAGAGAAACAAAGACAGAGACACAGAGAGAGACAATGAGAAAGAAAGAGAGAAAAGAGACAGAAACAGGCATTATTACATCCTACCAGGCTGTATATTGAATGGTACACACCAAACCCTGGTATGCAAAAAATGGAAGACAAAACATTCCACTGTTCACTGAGATAAATTCTCGCATCCTGCAATATATCTTTCATAAAAAGAAACTAAATAGTCAACAAAATCCTAAAATTACCTATTTAAGCATGCAGGTTAGAATCTTACCTGAAAGAATTCTTTCCAAAACTGGTTTTCTCCAAGGTAAGCATCTAAGAATTGTCTTCTTATCTATTGACAAGTCCACTATTCAGCCAAATTAACATTTCAAACCACATTCTTAAAGCAAGACTATTCACAGTCTATTTCTGACCTAATTTGGCAGAATGCAGAGTGTCAACCTCACCCTAAAACATCTTCCCCTTTCCACTTTTCAGCAATTTGGTACTATAAAATGAAGGATGCCGTTTCTTTTTGTTTGTTTGTTTTGACCAACATTATAGAATTGTTAGTTGGTTTCCTCCTCTGATGTTCCCCAACTCTTTCTTCCCATACCCAAATGTTTGGATTCATGCTGATGCCTTCTGGCTAATTAGTAAATGATTCTAAAAGATATCCTGTTTTTTCCCATCATCCCACCTCATCCTTTCAAATCTTCTTCAATAAAAGAATACATATGTTGTGAAGTGGATTAGAAATTTGAGAATGTCTCAAAAATGTATTCCCAATGAATAAGTTCCACAGTACAAACTTAAATTGCTTGTCTTCTTTTATTAGAGTACTTTTATTAAATAGAGGGAGAGACTAGAAAGCTAAAGAAAGCCTTTCCTACCTTCCCCCCACCTCAGTGATTAAACCTTTCTCATTCTTTCAATTACCTCATATTCATTAATTGTGTACATGTTAATTTCCTCCAGCAGACTGTAAGTTTCTGGAGGGCAGGCACTTTTTCATTTTGGTCTTCAAATTCACACTGCCTAGAATACTGGCTGTTACATAGTTGTTGTTTAGTCATTTTTGAGTAGTATTCAACTCTTCATGACCTTTTTAAAAGTTTCCTTAGCACAGATACTGGAATGATTTGCTATTTCCTTCTGCAGCTCATTTTACAGAGGAGGAAACTAAGGCAAACAGCATTCAGTGACTTGCCTAAGGTCACATAGCTACTAAAGTGTCTGAATCCAAATTTGAACTGAAGTCTTCCTGACTCTATCCACTGGAAAGAATTGAACTCAAGTCTATCCACTCAATGGCAGCCACTAACTGCTTACATAATTAGAAAGTTAATAAATGCTTGTTCAATTGAATTGAACTGAACTAAATGTAAAGTAACTGTTTTCTCTAGTGAGATTCTTCCTCTGCCTAAACTCTTGTTTTTCTAAGCCATGTCTTATGGAAATCCCTAGGAGATGTGGGATCTATTTCATTTTTTGTCTTCATAGTCTCAGAATCTAGTGTAGTTACTGGCATATAAAAGGCATTTGATAAATGCTTTTTGATTAATCAATTAGCACAGGATTGTTGAGAACATCCTCTTTTTTCCCATGCCCACCCCTATCATTACCTTTGTGTTCACATAAAGTAACCATGCACAAGGTTTTTGCTTTGGAAAGTCATACTAAGAATGTCTCAGAATTATCCAAATCCCAGGCAAGATAGTTCAGATTGACAATGACTTCCTTATTTATTAGTTGTTAAAGTAATACTAAGTGCTAAAGATCTGGAATGATGAATATATGTAGAAATGTGTTCCCAGAAAGATATGGTTTTTCTCATGAATCGAACATATATTGATTTTGGGATTATGGGGAAAATAATTACATCTCTCTGAGCCTTAGTTGCTACATCTGTAAAATGGATATCATGATGTACATAGTACCTGTCTCACAGGAACATTTTAGGGGTTATCAAATGCCAGCCACAAAGTGATACATAAAATTCAATCCTTATATTTTTACAAAAAAATACCTTCTCTAGACTTAATGATGTGTCAAAGATAAGTTTTTGCAATATTATTGTTTTGTTGCTATTATATTTTAATATCATGACACAAAGGAATCCATACAGCTATGGCATTTCACAAAAACATGGGTTGCAATACATTAAAAAAATGGAAAGAAGGAAGGAAGAATGGAAGGAAGGAAACAAAGAAGGGAGAGGAGGGAAAAGATAAAATAGAAAGGAAGGAAGCAACGGAAAGGGAAGAAAGAAGAAGGGAATGATGGAATGAAAGAAAAATGGAAAGGAAAAGAAAGAGAAAGGGAGAAAGAAGCGAAAGAAATGAAAGAAGAAAAAAGGAAAGAAGGAAGGAAGGAAGGAAAATTCATCCTGTAATAAAAGTCTACCTGAGTGGGGATCATACCTAAGAACCCATTTCCCCTCTCTATCATCAACCCATTGTTTTGCTTCTTGTACTAATGTGATCATGAGAAGCAATGTAAAAGAAAATATACAAGGCCAAAAAATTAACATTATTGTAGATGATATACTCTCCATAGGTGAGTACTTTATAGAAATGTACATCAAATGTAAACAGAGGGAGAAAGATTTCTTTAGTTTCCTTTATTTTGTGCGTAAAAAAAGAATCATGATCCATGTAGAAGTAGAAGCAAAGATCCATTGGTTTATTGAAATTGAAATTGAAAATTGAAAATACTCAGGGGAGAGGGAAATAAACCCAATTTAGCCCTGCATAGGAAGGAGGAAGGGAAAAAAAACCCTTTAATTGAAAACTTAGTTGAAACCAAAGGATGCCCTTTTTACCATTTTTGTCCCTTTTTTGTCTGAGAGATTTCTTGCTTTGTGAGGAATCAGTTCTGTTAATAAGTTGGGTGGTGTCATATCGGAGACACACTAAGGAAATGTCCCTAACCCAAGGAAATCTCCAAAGGCTCTGAAGTGGGAATGGACCATGGAAATTTATTGAGTCCACTAACTTATGTTTTAAGGATCAGTGGAATGTTTTCTCCAAAAAAAAAGGAAATTGT
Source organism: Potorous gilbertii (assembly GCA_028658325.1). Lineage (NCBI taxonomy): Eukaryota > Metazoa > Chordata > Mammalia > Diprotodontia > Potoroidae > Potorous > Potorous gilbertii. Next base: position 31,152,843 of record CM053771.1, on the reverse strand, counting down.
GCTCAATTATCCATAAAAAAACAAAAGCTCCTTGAGGGCATGGTCTGCTTTGTATTGTTACAGCTTCACATAGAAAATGGGAGAAAAGATATACTGACTCCACGAAATTTGATTGAATTAAATTACAATTTTGAAAGGAATTGTCATTCCATTGATGTGAAGACAACCCCAGTGATTCTTATCGCCAACTCTCATGTAAATTATAGTCTTAAATAGTTATCTGAAGTGTTGAGAGAGAATGTGGAAGTTAGATGATACCATGGGTAGACCACATGGCCTGGAGCAGAGAAAACTTGAGTTCAAATGCAGTCACAGATGCGTAGAAGCTGTGTGACCCTAGGCAAGAAACTTAACTGCTATTTTCCTCAGCTTCCTCATCTGCAAAATGGGGATGATGATAGCACTCCATCTCCTAGGATTTTTGTGTGGATAAAATTTGAAAATAATCAGAAAGCACTGAGTATAGGGCCTGGAACGTATTAGATGCTATGTAAATCTTAGCTATTATATGGTCAAGCATCCAGAATGGTTTAAGCACAACTTGAAAACTGGTCCTCCCGGCTCAAAGCCAGAACACTGTCAACTACTCTGCATCACCTCTTAATTTTTCTTTGAGGCTTTATGTATCTAACTCTTCATCTTTGACATGGGACAAGTTAAATTATATAATCAATGATTTATAGTTAGGAGGTCCTCTTATTCAATCCTTTCTTGGTAGGAATGAGATAACGAAGGCTGAGAGTCATAAAATGATTTGCCGAAGTTCACATTCTTGGTAAAGAACAGACAGGATTCATGTCCCAGGCCCTTGACTACAGATCCAAAACCTTTTACCACAGCATCCAGACACCAACAGATTATTGGCTGAAATTCAGATTGCTTTTCTGGTGTCTGAGAATCATTTAGCTACACTTAAATGTTCAGTCCATACTATTAAATAATCTTCTTAGCTTGACTTAATTTTATATAAGACATATTTGATTATGATTCTTGCAATGAAAAAAACCCTGAAATAAACAATCAAACAAATAAAAATACTCTTGACATTTTTCATTCATTTTTCTTAGGATAATCTATGTTGTGGTTTTAGGTTTTTCTGATCATTTGAATGAACTTTGAGTCATCTTTAGGAATAAATATAATTTTCTTAACTATCTAATTTGCTTTCTGGGTGTATCTAGAGGATATATAGCCATACAGATGGATAGAGTGTTTCACTTGTTAAAGATCCAGTCATATTAGCTTTCCCTAGAGCAATAGGCCAAGGAAAGGTGAAGGATGTGAATGACAGGTGAATTTCAGAACACTAGAAATAAACATGATGATTTTTCAGTGGATTTTTGAAAATTACCTTTGTTACATTGGAGCTGAAGGTCTAGTAAGTATGTCAAGAGTTGGACTGTTGAACTCCTCCCTAGGCCTCTAAGAATCTGATTCCTCTGCTTAAAAGGCACTTATAACAAATGCCAAAAGTTAGCCATGAGTTTTTTTAAAATGATATATGGAGCACCCAAATATGTGATGAATGATTTGAGATTGTTATATAAATATCCATGTTTCAATACATTTTTAAAACATGTGCATAAGTATTGTGCAATGATCAACTATTATATACTTAGCTCTTCTAAGCAATGCAATGATCTAAGAAAATTCCAAAAGACTCATGATGGAAAATGCTAAACACAGCCAGAGAAAGAACTATGGAGTCTGAATGCAGATTGAAGCATACTATTTTCATTTTTGTGTTCGTTTTTCTTCCTCATGTTTTTCCTTTTTGTTTTGATTCTTCTTTCACAACATGACTAATGTGGGAACATATTTAACATGATTATACATGTATAGTCTATATAAGTTTGCTTGCTGTCTTGGAAAGGGGAAAGGAGAGGGAAGAAGGGAGGGAAAAATTGGAATACAAAATCTTGTAAATGTGAATGTTGAAAACCATCTTTACATGTAATTGCAATAAAATAAAATATTATTAAGTAAAAATTAAAAGAAAATGTGCATATTCAAATGATAATAACTCTCTCCAAGCCTAATTTCCAAGAAACACAACTAATTAAAAGCCTAAGTGACAATGGCCTGAGACCATTTTGCTCTCTTTGTTCACGTTCAATTATGATATTTCTAATGGACACTTCATCCAAGTTTAAATCATAAAGATGGTCCTCAGATTGAGAGAAGCAACTATGGGTACAATTTAGGTTGGTAATCTCAACGGATTATTTTAGGATGTTTTATCTGTTTTCCTCTCAGATGTAGCCTTAAAACTCAAGAAAAATAAATAAATGGATGGATGGTTGGATAAATAGATGGATAGATGGGTGGATGGATGGATGGGTGGATGGATGAATGGATGGATGATAACTGTGAAAATCCAGTGAGCCTTAGGACTTTGTTTCTTTGTTTGCTAAATATTTTGGACAGGTACCTTCTTCCTTTTCATGTCTTTTAACTGTAATAAAAGTCGTGATCCCATGTGAAATCAATAGGATTCTGGTTAGCATCGTCCTACAGCAGTTTATCTTTTTGTAACCTCTTTCTTGCCTCTGATTCATCTACAATGAATTCAAAAGAAAACTATGTATGCCTTTTCCTTTCTTAAGGTTCTATGCCATTACAAGATATGACTGGGATGCCTAGAGAAAATGACATAAAGAATTTTAGCCCTCAGTAAGACTGGGATATTGTAGATTTGCATCCTTTATTAGACTGACTAGGAATTTCTCAGACGTGAGCTTTCTGAATCATGGTTTGGCATTAAGAGCTTTATGGTCATTGGAGGCACATGGCTTTTTTTGATGCATCCATTGAGAGCAACCCCATTTTACTCCCACCAACAAAATCACAGAAAAAAAACATAGTTTTCAGATGGGTAATATCTAAGTCGGATTGGGCATGCCAATTGTAGTTTGTGGTGGTTTCCTTCATATGAAATAATATAACATGGTGTCTGTTGCAGCACTTAGGAACAATTCTAATAACATGGCACTGAGATTCATAATCACAGCAGTCACTGCGACTCTCTTGAAGTACTTGAGTGAAATCAATTAGCTTTCAAATTCATTGTGGCCCTATGGCTATAGATGCATTTCTTTGTAAAAATATAGGTGTTATAAATTATAACAGCAGGTTGCATAATGTCTGAGACTTCAGTCAGACTGAGAGTCTTTCCATGCCAGAGGTACCCCTTGATTATAAATGTGTGATGTCTGAAAAAATAGCTTGTTAAAAATTGTTTTATCTAGCCATTTGTCAATGAGAAAGTCCTACACATCAATTTGCAGAATATATACACTATGGATCTTTAGTTAGCATTGAAGCTAAGGGTAACAATCATTTGGGATAGAATGGGTTGAATATTGTATTGGCATTAATGATTCTTATATTGTTACTCCTCACCCCATTTGGGGGTTAAATTTAGCTCTTTGCCTCCAAGATCTTTTGTAATTAATAATTTTATTTACTCATGAACATCTTTATTCTTCATTCACTTATAGGTCTTGTGTTAACAAAGAGCAAGAACGTAGATTAAAAATGGGTAGATAGATAAACAGAAGGAAGGATGGATGGATAAATGGATAGACAGATAGCTGTTTAATGCAAATATATAGAGAGAAAGCCTATATCAGATGGCATGCCACCTTAGGGAGGTGAAGAAGGGGGAGAAAATTTGAAACTCAAAAATTTGTTGAAGTGAATGTCGCAAACTAAAACTAAATAAGATGATAGATAGATAGATAGATAGATAGATAGATAGATAGATAGATAGTTGTAGATAGAAGTCCAACTAGTACAACATATAGGTCAACTGTGATTCACACTTCAGACAAAATTTTCCGATTTCTTCCTTTAACTTTCTCAAAAGCAAATTTTCTCTTACGTACATTAGAAACCCACAAGAACCAATATAACTCCCAAAGTAGTAAAACTTACAACCAGGCTTTAGCATAGGAGCTAGGTGGAATTATAAAATCTATTTATAGTAATAATGTACACTGATACTAATCTTCAAAGGATGTAGAAAAATGATTTTCATATCACCAGTGCACTTACCATAGATGTTTATACCCTGATGACATTATCTACCGATATTTTTGGTTTAGTATCTTTGTTGCAAGTGGGGTTGGGTGTCAGCTAGGTCATGCCCTACTTTCTTATATAGTAATTTGTTTAAAGAGGAGCCATTTTAATAGATACTTGTACCATTGCTAAAAAGACTTTTATTTGGAATTCGAGCTCTAAAACTAATACAGAGAAATGCTGTGAATGAGCAGACATTTCTTTCTGGGTATTTGTCCTATTTAGAAGGGTTTGTGCATTTTTACATCTGGTATATGGATTAAACACAGTCTATACAGATAAAATGGGAGCCCTACTACCACATACTTTGTGTACTGCTGCCAAAAGGCATAAATGAGAAAAATCTCACCCTCCTACCCTTCTCCTGATATAGGGTATTGACTGATCCATTCACTGACATTATTTATAAGACATGAATGAAATACAGATTGGTTTAACCCTAAAGGCAAAGAGATATAGAATCTTCTCAGCTTGATGAAAGCATGCCTATCTTCTCAGGTGGTCCATACACTGAAGAAGATACTCAGTTTTTTTAGACTACAAAAGGATATGGAAATTTCTCTGTTAAAGTGCTAGTGCATTTTATTGGTCCATTTACAGAAAGAGAGATTGTGCAGGGAGTCTGATGGCCTGCTTTGGAATCTTCTGATCACATGGTGACTGGTATTGACTTCTGAGTCAGGTTTATGGTTTGAAATATTAGATCATCAGCTCCTTGAGGGCAGGCGCTTTCTTTTGTCTCTTTTTGTATCCTCAGTGTTTAGCACAGTGCCTGGCATATAGTAGATGCTTAATAAATGTTTATTGATTAATTGATCTTCAAGAGTGACCTGCAGTCAGAGGTATCAATTTGTTTGGGTGTGGGTGTTCAAACCCATGCATGCTCTTGGACAGCATGGTGAAAACTTACCATCATGAGCTTGACTTTCTCTACTTTTTATACCATTCCATTTCAAAACCTTAATAAATCCATAAAAGCAAACACAAAACACTTGAAACATTTTGGAAGGAAGGATCAGTAACATATTTCATAATGTCCAATAGTCATTGAAGATTACACTGAAAAATCCACAAAGACTACTCAGTGCAGCCAACATACACACAGTCAGTCAATGTTACTAAATAGAGCATAATAACCACTTTCCTATGAGGCACATCAATGCAAAAGAAGAAAAATTATTAAGGAAGTAAATTGAATCAAAGTTGCTCAGATGACAAGTATATGTGTGGTCTGCACTGCTTACACTGATCCAAGTCAAGAGTCACTATATGCTATAATCAAATGATTAATTGCACTAAATTCATCTCCCCCAAATTACATTGATAACTCATCTTTTGGTGTCTCCTCTGACCTTGGAAGCACGTTACACATTAAGTACTTTGAGAAATGAAATGTAATTAGTGTCAAGGATGACTTTTTTAAAAGACAGTTTCATCCCAAAGGAGTGTATCTGACTGGTCTTGGTCAGTACTTCTCAAACCTCCTCAATATTTCTGCCTATATCTCTCCTCTTGTAAGCCAAGCTCCTGTATTGGCACTGAGATAGCATGATTTAATGTGTATGGTGACTTTTGTGGAAATGGGAATACACTGGGAGAGGTCAGAGGTTAAGCATGTAAACAGAATTGTAAGAAAGATAAGATGATCTTGTAATCATAAAGTGGTACCTTTCATAGTCATTCAATTTTTCTTTAATATTCCAAATCAGTTCCATTGAAGTATTTCTCTCATACACACTCATGGCATGGAGGTGACTGCTGAAGGCTGCCAGTAGAATATAAGTGTCGACAGTTTCAACTGACCTGTAAAAGTCAATACTGGCCCAATATGCTTAGATATCACTTCCATCATCCAAGATCTAGTCTTTCTAAGTATGGGACAATTCATAACCAATTTAGCCACAGAGTACAGTGCTACAACTATTGAAACTCAAGAAGACTGTGATTTATTTTGGATCAATTGTGAGTTATGTATAAGTGGAGGTAGGTTCCATGCTGCCAAAATCATGGATCCACGAAGAGTTGAATTCCAACTACCAATAAAGTTGAAGGGCTTGGTGAAAGGGAAAGAGTGATTTAAGAACAGCAATCAGGAATGCTTGGTAAAATCCATAATTAGCATTGCTTTGGTATCTAAGAGGTAGAAGAAATGTTTTCTTTTTTCTCCTCCAAGTAAACTAGTTAGAGTTTTCTTAGAAAAAAAGTGATTGAAGTTATGAAAGGAGCCGTCATTTGTTATTTCCACTATTTCAGGCAACATAAATAAATGGGGTTCTTTTCTTCATGATATTCATGAAAGAGTTATCTAATTTCTAACACTGTTGAATTTACAGAAGTGTAGTACCATAGTCTGGATCAAAAATGAGGGACTGTAAGATATTGTTCTGTCATTGGAGTGAAACTTTGGGATTATCACTGGATCTTTAAGTATGTCTGACTTTGAAATAGTCATTCAATCTCAATCATGCCTTACTTCCATCACATTTCTAAGGGAACTGAACCACAAGAGACCATCATGATGGAAGATATTGGACAAGAACAAAATGCAGACATTGCATTTTTTTTCAAAGCACATTGACTCTGGGTCACTGTAAGATGTGTGAATCTATGAGCTGGAAATTCTCCAACCACTCCTCCCCAAAATACATTGCCTTAATAGTCCTTCTGTTGTCTTTCAAATCTTCCTTGCTTATTGACATCTCCATGGTAAAATTACAATACTGGTTTCTGTGAGAATAACAGCATAATACAGTAAAATCAACTCATACTCCTAAATGAAGGATTTATGAGTGCTACAGATGGAAGGGACCTTAGTGCTCATCTAAGTCAATCTACCGCTTTAATTGAGGAGCAAACGTGGTCCAGAGAAGGCAGTGCTTTGTCCGGTGCTGCACAGTTTCTGAGCATCAAATCTGGAAATCAAAATCAGATGTTCTCAAGCACAAATATAGCACCCTTTCCACCACAAAATTCCAGCAATCCCAGTCTCTAACTGAACCTATTAGAAATTCAGAAAACAGGATAGCAGAACATTCTAATTCTTCTTTTTCTGAAGTTGCATTGATGGATGCTTGTCCAGTTGAAGTCAAAGTAATGATATGATTGGAGAGAGAGAGAGAGAGGGAGAGAGAGAGGGAGAGAGAGAATTTTTGTAGATAAACTTAACTAAGGACACAGAAGAAAGAGGAATAGTCTTTTTAGGGCTAGGAAATGGACATTGATTTTTTTCACCAGTATTATTATGACTGGTTGTTGACAGAGTCTATGAGATATGCTGATGGTTCTAGGTTTATTGACAACTGAAATCTATAAATGACTATACAGTAGATTATCAAGTTGGCAACAAATATGTTATTCAATTCAATGAGTCTATAAGAGCTGGGAGCTAGGTTGAGAAAATATTATGTAAGATATGGCTAAAAGTTTGTCACTTGTCTCTTTTTAATCTCAAATTTCACTTTCATGTACCCTCAAGGGTACAAAATAGGCATCAGTTGATCTGGCTTTCTACCTAGCTTTCTTTATCTGATGGAACATACAGGAGTATGCTTACATATGGCTAGGATCACACCTACCCTGACATGAAAAGGATCAAGAAGTCAGAACCACCAGAAAGTAGCCTAGGAAGACCCAATAATCAATATGGCTCTCTCTTGGACTTTGAGGCAGTGGAGTTGATAACTTCACAGCTTTTCTGCATATGTCAAGGGAAGTTTCTGCTTAAAGTTGAGGAAACACTATTATAAGAGCAACCAAATCCCTAAGAAAGATGGTGGCAAACATAGATTCAACACCACTGTGAATTTGCATCAAATATGTGTTGGCTTAGATCTTTCCAAAGACAAAATCAAGACTGAGCTAACTTCCCAAAGACCAAATCAGGTGTTCAGATGAATTTATAATCTGCTAAACAAATTACTAAAACAATGATTCTGTTTCCAGTAATCCTGGGATTATTTGAAATACAGCAGGGGTTCTTAACTTGAGGTTCATGAACATATACACCTACGTAATACATACATGTATATGTGTATATATATATATGCATATCTATATGTCTACATATATGCATAAATCACAAATGTGCGCAGGTATGTATAATTGCATCTTAATGAAGGTGTATTTTCTTTGTAAACCTATGTATTCCATTTTGTATATTTGAAAATATTAGTCTGAGAAAGGATTCAGAGACTTCACCAGATTGTCAAGGAGTGCCATGATACTAACAAGGCTAAATTCCTCTTCTTTAGAGGAGAGATGTTAATAGGACATAAGTGAAGTTCTCAGATCTAAGATGAACTGTTTGATCTCAGCACTGCTTTCTTGAGGGTCAAAGGAGGCATTTGGAACTATAAAGACATTGAACAATAGGCAAGGATAAAGGAGGAGGGGTGTTATTGTTGGTGATAGAACAAGAGGGCAATGGCTTAAAGCAGAGGCAGAACTGCTAATACTAATAGTGAGGGAAGCCAAATCTGTAGCTAAATTGTTAGCCTTTCCTACTCCCACACCCCACAAATGTTATCCTATTCATCTCTGGATGATTGGCTCATTAAGATTGCACAATTAAATTCTAATCATTTAAATGTTGGAAATGTGGGAAAATTGAAACACTAATGCATTGTTGGTAGAGTTGTGAGCTGATCCAGCCATTCTGGAGAACAATTTGGAAATATGCTCAAAGGGTTATAAAACTGTGCATACCCTTTGATCCAGCAGTACCACTACTATTATGGATCCCAAAGAGATCATAAAAATGGGAAAAGAACCCACATGTACAAAATTATAGCAACTCTTTTTGTGGTGGCAAAGTATTGGAAACTGAGGGGATGCCCATCAATTGGGAAGTGACTGAACAAGTTGTGATATATAAATGTAATGGAACACGATTGTTCCCCAGGAAAATGATGAGCAGACAGGTTTCAAAAAAACCTGGAGAGACATACATGAACTGATGCTAAGTGAACTGAGCAGAACCAAGTCAACACTGTACACAGGAACAGTAACATTGTGTGATAACCGACCTTGATAGACTTAGTTCTTCTCAGTAATACAATGATCTAAGTCAATTCCAAAAGACTCATGATGGAAAATGCTATCCACATCCAGAGAAAGAATTATGGAGTCTGAATGCAGATAGAAGCATACTATTATCTTTTTTTGCTTTTGTTTTTCTTTCTTTCTTGTGGTATTCCCCTTTTATTCTGATTCTTCTTTCACAACATGACTAATATGGTAATATGTTTAATATGATTATACATATACAGTCTATATTAAATTGCATGTGCTGTCTTGGGGAGGGGAAAAGGGTGGGACAATTTCAAACTCAAAATCTTTTAAAAGTATGTTGAAAATTAAAAAAACAATTAATCAATTAATTTTAAAGAATCTAATTATTGTGGGAAAAGTCATATACATCAACAATGCCTTGCACACAGTAGGTATTTACTTAAGTGAATGGGTAATGATGCTCAGTATAGTACAATCCACACTTGGCTCTTTACACTGTGATCTGCATAAGCTACCAGATTTTATAAATCTGTTTATTTTATATCAGATCCTTTTCATACACAGATATCATCTTCCTATGTAAGATGTCCAGATGACGATCTAAAACAAATTCATCCCCTCCCTCCAACTAGCATGAAATGGTAATTGTCACCTGGCTTGTACTGGAAGCAGATGATTCCTGTTTCTCCTTCTGGTTTGAATTTTAAAAATAAAGTAGCAAACCCTGGACAGGTCAAGAAATTTAAAAAAACAAAGCTAAACTATTCTACTTATGAATGTACATGAGAAAACTGTCATCCACTCAGATTCTGTGTGCTTAAGGATGTACATACTGCATTGTGGACTGTTTTGAAAAGTCATGAAGTGGTTTTCTTCTTATATGCAGAGGTGGACTGAGTTACAATAAGTTCTATGGGAATTCAACCTCTTGAAGAGCATTTTCTCTTTTATTTTATGTTTTTTGGTTGCTGTCTCAAGTAACCAGCAGAGAGTATGTGCTTAATAAATGCTTGTTGAGTTGACTTCAATTGCCTCAAATTGCCTTGAATTATATTATACTGAATTGAAAATCCTGGTCTTGGGAAAATTGCACCTATGAGTGCAATTTAAGGTCACAAGGCATGTGGTCAATCCATCTTGTTGAGGAATTCAACCTCAAAGTCAGGATGCATTTGCGGTCCCATCACCTCCAGTTTCATTCAAAGGATCAGGCTTCCAAATGTTATGAAAGCTGACTTGACTGCATAGATATAAAACTAGCAATAACAGAACTCCCTTGGGAAGGATTGCCAAGACTTGACTGTAAATATCTGGATGTTAATGGGTATTGAAAAAAAAAAGAGGTGCATAGTTTGCAATTGCTTAGGGGAAGTGACTACCAAATAGCCAAAAGCAATTTGTGGAAGGGTGTCTTACACACCACTCCTTCCTACGGACTATTTAGGTCTTCTTTTCCCACCTTTTTGAAGCAATAGAACACATAGACAAAGCAAAGAAGTTGCTACAAAAGTTTTTTTTGAAAGTCTCTCTTTCTTCTCTCATTTCTAAATGTAGAAAAAGTCCACTTTTCAAGTTTACACTTGTCTGAAGGTGAGAATCGCCTTGGTTAGAGTCAGACATTTATCTATATTTATGTCTCACCTGTTTAGGCAAAAAAAAAAAAGGGAAAAGTGGAAAGAACTGTTCACTATACAGCCAATGATCCACATGCTATTGTAATACTAAATGTATTCAGCTCAGTTGACTGAAACTCAGTGTTAATGAGACAAGGGTCACAGGATTAATCTCCACAGGGACCTGTTAGTTTCCCACAAATATATACACACACTATGTATATGTATGTATATATACACTCTAAAACTATCTTGAAACAAGATTTCAACCTTGGGCTTGATCAAGCATCTGACAAATATTTGCACTTAGCCCCAAGGAGGGGACAAGGTGGAGGGTGTGGATGCACACAGTACATCTCACTTCCGTGATTAAGCATGTGACTCCATGGTCAGAATTGCTACTCCTGACTTTCATTCAACTCCTTGTGTAAAAGATGGTATTCTTCTCTGCATGGTGCCAAGGCACCAAGTAGGTGATCCTCACTGAAACCATCCATTCCTTTGGTGTATTGGCAGATTTGGTGTGGATTATATTTGGTAGTCGTGTATGGATGTGGCTATGGATTACAGTGTTCTGGTTTGTGTTCACATTGACCAAGAATTGTGACAGGATTTTCTGGGTACTTGACCCTAATGAAGGAATTCTGGACTTATAAACAATAATTAGTGGGATGATCTTCACAGTGCTCAGAAATGGAAGTTCAGACCTATGTTGTAGATTAAAATGTAGCCTCAGTCTCCATAAGGCTTATATTTCTAATTTAAGGGAAAGCTTGAGGTGGTATTAACAGACTGGAAATGCCCATTCACTGCTGAAGCATGAACTTCTAAGTCAAGTCAGGGTGAAACTACTGTGATTTCCAGATAGAATGAAATAAACAACTTTTTTCTGAGCACTTCATACACATTCATACACACACATACCCACACAGTAACAGAATTTTATAGTTAGAAGGGACATTGGCAGTCACTCAGACAAACTTATAACTTAAAAAGCATTTCCTATGTTACATACCTGTCATCCAGCCTTTCCTTGAAGACCTCCAATTGGGCATGTACCACCTCCTAAAACTGCCCCATCCTATTTACAATAGTTCTAGACACACATACATGCATACACTCAGATACACATGTATAAATGCTTTTAATTTGGAGACTCACTCATCATTCTGTCTTTATGCCACACTTGTAGACTCCAAGGATCCATGGCATGTATCCCTCTCCCTTCACCATTATCCTACCCATATAGTCTTCTTCAAGAACAGCCAGTCACCAAAAAAAAAAAAATGTGCCTCTGGCTCTTAGGTAGTATCTTTAAACAACCAAATGATTCAAACCAAATAACTACAATAGCAAAAATAGAACCAGGACACTCTCCTTCTGATCTAAAGTAGAAGCATTAGATAGTGGCAGCTGGTAAGAACACATTTACAAAGAGTGCTCCAGAGTGTTCACTAAGGCTTGTCCCTTGGGGTTGATGGTGATAGAATAATGGGTCTTTAGAAGAATACTGCTCACTGGTGGAAATGTTTCTAAATGGTCATATATATGTTTGTGTGAATATATATGTAGATAGATATATGTTGGAGAGGCAAGCTGCCGAAGTAAAAAACACCAGTTTATTTAGTCCATACTAAGCATGTTAAATAAATCAGATTCTGTAACCCATGACACATTTTTTCTTTAAAAAGGAACATTTAAGAGCTTCAAAAATTGCTACAGTACAAAAAGGTGTCTTTGTGTGTGTGTGTGTGTGTGTCTGTGTATGTATTTATATATTTATATATGTATATTAACCAGAAATATTGACTGTCTCAGAAGAGAAACCCCCAACCCTGTTTTCTGTAGTATTTCTATGTGTAATTAACTTAGCTTCATGTTTGAAACAAAATCTTTTCAGCTCAGTACATGGCACGTAATGGTGTTATTGGCACAGGTTCAGAATCATTGTCCAAATCCATATATCCAGGAGGTCCATCTTGTCCTTGATACTTGTCTCTTTTTCCTCCTTATGTCTTCAGAGAATCATTTTTTTCCTTTTATTTCTGGAAACTTTTCTCTTCTTCCCCCCAAAAAAATTTCTTGGGGGCAATGAAGGTTGCCTATAGGCACGTTCAGTTTTTTCTTTTTTTATTATAAAAATATATTTGGCCTATAGAGTTCTGCTCCATGAGTTCTCCACTGGCAAACAGAAATGGTAGGTTTGGGGACACTCCCCTATTTTTAGTCTTAGGGCTTTTTGTGTTTTTTTTTTTTCATTTTTTGATTTTTTAATTTTTTTTTTGTTTTTTTGTTTTTGTTTTTTTACAGGTTCACCAACGGAATCCTGCATGGAAAGAAAAAAAAACACAGAGATTAAATGGCAGCAGATTAACAGACAGATCAATCTATTCAAGTCATTTCAAGTCAATCAATGCTAAAGACTTGCTATCTGAAGGACACTCTTTTAGGTATTTTGGAAACAAAGAAAAACAAACAATTCTTGTCATCAAGGATCTTCTACTGTACTATTAAAAGCTTTAGCTGTCATCTCTTACATTAGGCTTTTCCTTTTCAGGGTCAGTTATTAATATTGAAATTTCATTGTATTCACCCTATCTATACATTGTATCTACCCTGTCTGTACATTGTATTTGTTGATCTGTAAATATGTTATATCTCCCTCATTCCCACCTCAGTAAAATATAAGTTGTCTGAGGGAAGGAATTATTTTTTCTTTATATTGCCAGTACCTGGAACAGTGACTAGAACATACTGAATGCTTAATATATATATATATGTTGAATTGAATTGTTTCATTTCTATATGATCTTGGGTCTGTCTGTTAGTCATGCTCTCCCACATTCAAGTCCCTCAATTTTCCTTCCCTGCTTTTAGACCCCACTTTTCCGCAGACTTTTATGAGTTAACTCCCAATGCTCAAAAATAGTTGACTGTTTCTCAAAAGAAATGTGAATGCTTAGCAACTCAACTGGCATGAAGCCTTAGTCTAGGCATATGTTAATAACAGTAACTCTATCTTTAACTTCAAAGATTTGAATTTGTGTATGAAAGAGTGCCCAGAACCACTGGCCATATTATTTCATTAATTATTGAATTCAGTGTGAATGTCATGCTATTTGCCTCCTATATATTAGCCTCTTATAATATTCATTTTCCCCTCCATGATCTTCACCATATCCTATGAAGACAGACCACTTCTAGATTCTCTGCATATCTGGTTAGAAACTGAGTCCGTTTTTACCATCTAGTCAACTGTAACTTTCCTGAAGCTTAGGACTTGGGAGAGATTAATGACTTACATTAGAAAACTCATATCCTATATCTCTCTGCGAGGTGATCTTGCAGAAGAAAAGATCATTGGAATCACAAATATGTCTGGGTCAGGTCAGTTGGCAACCACAGACTTTTTTTTAAAGGACTGGCAAAGCACATTCAGCTCATATCCTCTAGAGTACGTACCTCAGGAAAAAAGGAGGGGAGGGACTGAAAGCTACTGAATCTGGGGGCTCAGAATGGGAATTAGAAAGTTGAGGGAATATGACCTAGTAAGACAGCATAGGATAGCAGTCATATGTCTTGAATATTTCCTACCAAGTCACCATAAACATACAAGTAAGGATGAGATTACCTGAAATATACTGCATCAACCAAGTTATCAAGGTCAAAGCTACACAATATTTGCTCTCCACACTCAGAGCTACAATTATAATAGTATGCCTGAAGATTCATTTATTTTCCTTTTACTGTGTGCTATCTCTTGGTTGAAATGACTTTCACTTGGCCATCCTTAGCAACTATATACTCATAAATACAGACCAAAGAAAATAGTGATGTTGAGACATCTTTTCACCTAGTAATAAAATCAAGAACCCAGGGAGAAAAGCACAACAATCCTTAAATGAAGGAAAGTAAATCAGTGGTGTGGAAATCTGAATAATCTGAAGGCTTTAATTCAAATTCATGGCATTGTCTTAATAGACCAACAAATTCTCAGGTCTAGTTCAAAGAAATGCTTAAACCCTAGTTAGGTTTAATTATGGTACCACAATGACTTAGGGTTAGATTTTTTTAATGGGGGGTGGTGTGAAGAAGAAATCAATAGGATTCTGGGTGAGATGGGAAGAGTTAGAATAACCATTGCTTTTAAAGCACATGACTTAACATATTTGTTTATATACTTATGTACTTAAGATAACATCATAAGATTAATATAAGATCCTGAAGTACCCCTCCCACCAAGAAGGCTTCTCTGATTGACAAAACAAAAGTGAATTGTTCCCTTAGGCTCCACCCAGCACAAGCAAAGACCTCCCTTGTTCAAACTAAGGGCTTAGCATCTCAAGGAACTACTCTTTGTGTCTTCTGTCTCTAAAAAGCACTTTCTCCGGATTCCCATAAGTTATCAGTTTAAAGCTGAAGCTTATTGGTTTAATGTTTATGCCTGAGTGCCTCATGTTTTGCATATTTGGGGTTTACAGCAACCTATCTACTAACCCTGTATGCCCTGTAAAGTTTGTGGACTTTCTTTACTTTGTGTTGAAGAAAGTGCCATCTACAATCAGGAAGATTTTTTTTTTGTTTGTTTTGTTTTTTGGTGAAGAGCTAAAATGTTTACTGTAAAAGGTCATGCTAACCCTCTAATATGTTCCCCAATACCTTAAAAAGTGATAGAGTGATAGAGGTGCCAAAGGGCAATGTCTCATCCTAGCATTACCGTTCAGTGAAGAACTGAGACTGTATTTACATGCTCATAACATCAGGAATGTCTCAGTTCTGAATCTGACCAGTCCTGCCCAATCATGTGTCCTGTGCTTGATAAGATCCCCTTAAATGGGGCCCCCCACTGCATAAAGTTACAAGGAAAAAAGAACCAGATTAGAAACTAGAGAACCTGATTTCAAGTACCAGTTCTGCCACTAGCTATGTTATTTTAGGTAAGTCTTGTCCTTTCCCTGGACTTTAATAGTTCTATCACAAAAATGAGAAGGTTGGCCTAAATGGAATCTAAAATCTGTATCAACTCCACTATTCTGTGTTCTAAGGTCATTGCCAGAAATTCTATGTTCTCAGGTGTGGTTTCTGTTTTTTGTTTTTTTTTCCCTGCCATTTTATGCCTTAAGGTCCCTTCCAGTTGAGGCAGCTAAGTGGCATGGTAAATACAAGGCTGGCCTCAGAATCAGAAAGACGTGTTCAAATCCAATCTCAGACACTTACTAACTACGTGACCCTGGGCAAACCAATTCAGCTCTGTTTGCCTCAGTTTTCGCAACCATAAAATAGGGACAAAAACAACACTTAGTAACAGGGTTGTTGTGAGATCAAATGAAATCATATTTATAAAGTGCTTAGTGCTTGGCACATAGTAGGTGTTATATACATTCTTATTCTCTTCCCTTCAGATACTCTGTCTTCTAATGAAGCCTCCCAGCTCTGAGATTCTGTGCTCCAAGGTCCATTCCAGCTCTTAAATTTGGTGCCTGTCAACTCTGGTAATCTATGCCCTTGGCTTTCTCCTTACTCTGTTATGCTATGTTTAAAGGTCCCTTCCAGGTCCAACATCCCTATTCTAAGGTCTGGATCTGTAGTTTTGCTATTTTTATTGCTGCTGCAGTTATTGACATCTTAAGGTCCCTTTCAGTTCAGAAAACTAAGCAATATAACCAGTGGCAGACTAGATAAACCACTGTTCCTAACCTGTGGGAATTCAGAAAGAGTAATATGACTGAAAATGAACTTGATTTCACACTTTACCTTTCCTTTCCCTACCTATTATGTTCCCCTTGTCCTCTATTGTACTCTGGGCAGCTAAGTGGTGCAGTGGATAGAGCACCAGTGCAAGAGTCAGGAGGACCTGAGTTCAAATCTCACCTCACTCACTTGACACTCACTAGCCGTGTGACTTTGGGCAAGTCACCTTACCCCAATTGCCTCATCCTGGGTCATCTCCAGTCATCCTGATGAATATCTGGTCACTGGATTCAGCTGGCTCTGGAGGAGAAGTGAGGCTGGTGACGTGCACAGCTCTCCCTCCCTTAAAACAAAGTCAAGTGCAAGTCATATCATCATTTCTCTGATGACATGGTCTTCTTTGGGCAATGAAGGATAAACACACACCATTGTACTCCATTATTACATACATCTCCAATGTCCATGACTCAACATTTGCTAAACTACAAGGAAAGAGCCAGGGAGCCACTGAGCTGGAATAGGCCTCCTTCCAAGGACTCTCCTCTATCCAACTATCTCATGTCATAATGGGGAGAAATCCTGGCCAAGCTCCAGGAGGGATATGTCATTTCCTGAGGTAGGGGCCCTGGGTTACATTTTGAGCTCTGATACTTTGTCCCAGTATAACTCTAAGCAAATCACTCCCATTCACTGGTCCTTAGTTTCTCATCTATAAAATGAGGGGCATGGAAAGTATTCTAGATTTAGAATCAGAGGACTTATTTTCAAATCTCAGTCCTGTTAGCTATGTGGCCTTTGACAAATTAAGTGGTTCATTTCTCTAGGGCTCAATTTCCTACTCTCAAAATGAAGTCAAATTAGATAACCTCCAAGGTAGCCTACAGTTTAAAATCTTAGATCTTATGCTTGTCCTTAAAGAAAGGCTGAAGTTCAGTCTCCAGGTTAGCTTCTTAAGCCTGGAAGGGGAAGGAGAAGGAGAAGGCAGTATAACCTATGAAGTAGGTGCAAGAAGAAAAGGAGGAGGAGGAGGAAGAAAGGGAGAAAGAAGAGATGAAAAGAAAGAAGGAAGGAAGGAAGACGGGAAGAGAAATAAATATTTTAAGTACCTGCTATGTGTCAAACAATGTTCTTTAATTTAAGGGAATATATATTTTTAAAGTACCTTTTATGCTTCAGGCAATGTGCTTTAAACATTATCTCATTTGGTCCTCACAATGACTTTGTGAGAGAGCTATTATTATGTCCATTTTACAGATGAGAAAACTGAAGTCAAGTGACTTGCCCAGGGTAACATACCTACCTAATAAATGGCTGAAACAAAATTTGAACTCTGGTCTTGTTGACTCCAAGTCTAGTACTCCATCCCCAATTCCACCCAGCTTCCCAGTGGAGAAAGCATCTATGGTGGTACTTGGTCTCTGAGTCAAGAAAATCTGAGTTTAAATTCTGCCTCTAGCAGTATTAACTGGTATTCTTAGACATCTCCCTTAAAAGTTCAGAATTGCCTGAGGCAATTCTCTAAAACACTAAGTCAAAGGTGAGTAACTGAGTAACTTATCTGCATCGATGGAGGTAGTTTCCAAACTAAAGTTTCCTACTCTGATAAAGTCACAGGCCTGGCCAAACCAAAGCAACCAAATAACCCCTCCCTCATTTGACAACATCTGTATGAGTCAGAAAATCCAATATGAGCAGATCTTGTTGGGACTACCAGCTTTTCTCTAAGTACTTGAACAACCTTGAAGAACTCAATTCTCTTTGATATGGCAAGAATGAATACTGTATTTAGAGGACCATGAGTTAACTAACATCTCATCCTCTCACTACCTATGTGCCTTTAGAAAATCACTTACTTTTTCTTAACCTCAGTTTCCTCATCTGTAAAATGAGGGTGTTGGATGAGATGGCCTCCAAGTTCCCTTTGAGCTCAGGTTCTGTGACTCTAGGTTTTCCATCACCAAATTTGCCACGGGGCTGTGTGTGTGTGTGTGTGTTCCTCCTTCTTTGCTGAAGAAGACCATGCCATCAGAGAAATGATAACATGATTTGCATTTGACTTTGTTTTGAGTGAGGGAGGGCTGTGCAGGTCACCAGCCTCACTTCTCCTCCAGAGCCAGCTGAATCCAGTGACCAGATATTCATCAGGATGACTGGAGATGACCCAGGATGATGCAGTTGGGGTTAAG
>CM053771.1:30955865-31134160 GCA_028658325.1 Potorous gilbertii | reverse complement strand
AGTTACACAGCTAGTAAGCGTGTGAAACCAGATTGGAACTCGTCTTACTGACTTTAGTCTCAGTGCTCTACACACTGAACCACTTGGCTCCCTCAAAAGACTAACAATTGAAATCCTTTCCTCCGCTCTCCCACCTGCTCCAGGTGGTCATTCAAGATCCCTTTTGTCTTTCCACAAGGCAGGGTATTCATTGCCAAGACCATTTATGGGTTAGTGTATCTGCCATCTTCCTCAAAAACCCGGTATGTATAAATGGGAGTCATCTAAGGGTGTCACGCCAGGTGGAATGTGGAAGACAGGTGGAGCATGGGTATGTTCTAAGTGTTTCAAAGCCTTGTTTCGCACAGGATCAAAGCAACAAGATGGTGTCATCACAGACTGTTAAATCACCATTAAAAATGCATTTATGGAGGCTTAATGGCAATGGGAGAAATAAATTTCTCCTTCAGCTCTTAAACATTAATTAAATGTTTTAGTATTAATTGGAATTTATTTAAGGGACAATAAGTATCCTAGTAAATCTAAGCAGCGTCTCTGCAAGTCTTCCATTAATGCTCATGCCCAGGCATCATTCAAAGGAATCAGAGACCACAGAGCATCCAGATTCTCTCATTCCGGTAAATGATGAACTGCATGTCAGAAACACACCAACTGAATCTTTAAACATTTATCAAGGACTAACAAGGCTGTTTGCATAGATCTCCCTGGTTTATTTCCATAAGAAAAGAAAAGAAAATGAAAGTATGACAGAATTGAACTACTCCGCTTTTTCCAGTAATATGTTGTGTTTCTTGTTCAGTACAACACTTTCATGGTCTAGAGAAAAGATCCCCAGGCTGAGGGATCAAGAGGTCTGTGTTTCTACTCAGCTCTGTCACTGACATTGTATGATATCAGACAAATCATCTAAAAACTAGACCTCACTCCGAATGTCCCTTGTCTCTAGAACAGGTTTTTTAAAATAAATCTCTGACGCTATCAATAAAGTAACCCCTCCTATAGTGGATAGAGCATTTCACAATGTCCTCTAATAACAAAGGAGATTCTCTGGTCAATTTCTTTTGCAAATTTTCTAGCAGAGTTTCACCCAATGTACTGGAGGACTTCGTTTAGAATTCATGACATTGAATAGATACTAACGGTGTATATAAACTGTGCATACATTATTCCTTGCACTCAATGCATGACAACAGACAAAATGGATAAACTGTAGGAATAATGCTTAGCAATCTTTGAAGAAAATTAATAATGGGGGCATCATTCTAGGAAGTAAAGATGAACAAAAATCTAATAGGCTGCCTTGAGAGGAAGTAGCGAATTCTGCCTCACTGGAGAGTATTCACTCAAAAACTTGACGATTACTTGTTCGGGGTTTTAAAATGAAGAATTGCTCTTGGGTAGAATTGCTCACTGATCTCTGAGGTCATTCTTCTCAAATTTTATTATTTACTTAAAAACCTAACCCAAAGTTGCATTTTTGTATACTCTTAGAATGAAGTCCTCCATAGACAGAGTATTTGAGGGTGGGGGGAGGTCAAAGTGATCATCCAGTCTAAGTCATAACTGAAATAGAATGCCTCCTGCAGTATATATGACAAGGGTTCATTCAGCCTTTGCTTTCCATTGATAGGAAATCCATTTTCACCTGACACAGCTCAGTCTGCTTCTGGGCATCCCTAATCATGCTAGTCAGAGCTAAAGGGATCTTAAGATCATCTGATCCAGGGGTTCTTAACCCTTAATCATCTGTGCATAAATTTCAGAGACTTATGTATTAAAAAAAGAAGAAAAAATCCATCCATTTTTCACTAACCTCAAACTGAAAATTAATATTTCCTATAATTACAAATGTAAATAAATATATAAATGAGATATTATTTGTGGAGTAGTTTGAAATCTTTAAGGCATGATATAAACGGTAATCATCATCATCACCATCACCATCGTTAACCATTTAGATGACAAAAGTTTATTCCACAAAAAGGTCCAAGAACAGATTGCTAAAGAGGTCTATAATACAACAAAAGGGTTAAAGATCCATGAAGAGTACCAGCAGTCTCCAAACAATAACCTCTGGAATGTATCTGAGAAATGGTCATCCAACCTTTACTTAAAGTATTCCACTTGGGAGTAGGAGCTAGCTAAATCCATGCAGTATATTTCACTGTCAGACAACTATCATTTGTAAAGCTCTCTCTCCCCCATGTTTCCACCCTGCCCCCTCATCAAGCATAATTCTGCCCCTTTATGATTTCTACCCACTGTTCTTAGTCATGGCATCTGTGGTCAAACCAAATGAGTTTATTCTCTATGACTGTATTCAAAATACTTAAATACAACAATTCTATCTCTGCTAAGTCTTCTCTAGGTTAGACATCCCTGGTTCTCTTAATCAGATCTTAAATAGCATGGATTTGATGATTATTTACCACGCTGATTGCCCTCCTCTGGTTCTGTGTAGTTATGAGAGATGTTTCCTCCCTCATTATGAATGGATAGTGAGGAGCACTTTTCCTCTGAGATTCTAAAAGGGGGAGTTTATAGTCTTTGGGAGTTACAGTGAATTTTAACTCAACTGTAGGCTGCCTTCAGAAACAAAAGTGATTTGGCCTCTTATCTCAGCTCATATAAGGAGTCACAAATTCATGCCCTCACAATTTCCCAAACTCGACTCTAAACAAATAATCCCTTCCAGCCTCAGACACTTACTAGATGTGTGACCCTATTTATTCCTTGCCTCCTTCTTCTCTCTGTCTCCTTTTCCTCATCTGTAAAATGGAGATAGTGATAACACCTATCTCCTAGGATTATTGTGAGTATCAAATGAGATAACGTGTAAAGCACTTCGAAAACCTTGAAGTGCTATAAAAATGTAGTAGTAGTAGTGGCAGTAGTATTGCTATCATCGTCATCGTCATCATCATCATTGCTATAATTCTCTCTCTCTCTCTCTCTCACACACACACACACACCCTATTAAGAATTCCTGTTTTCAATGATCACTGTGACAATGTATGTTCCTATGGTCAGCCTAGTAAGGACTCTTTTTAACTTAGCTAAATGGCCTTCAGACAACAGACTATAGACAATCCATCATCAGGCCCATGGGAAAACAGTATCTACAACTATATAGACTGGATTTCTGAATAACCTTTGATGAAAGTAAAAACCGTTCTTCCATCAGTATTTCCTCATGTTGATTCCATAGGTCAACAAATGTGAAAATGTTAGCTGAAGCTGGGTCCCTACCATGAAGTACATATGAGGCATGCAACATTGGATCAAACTTTTGGAAATGGAAACTTTATATCATTTATTCATGGGCATTAATGGTTTTGATGGAGGAAGACCATTTTTTTCCCTACTCAAACAGATGTTTACCCTTATGTGTGGAGTTGATATATCTTTAGCTGTAACATACATCTCTTCAAAGAACATACTATAAGGGCTCTTCAAAAGATGTTTTCATTCCTTGCCTCTACCATATGATGTTTCAAGATTTTAATCAGGGTTAGGACTCAGTCCAACTCTGACTCTGTCTGATTGGGATTCTGTCTGGCCTACTTGTCAGTGCAGGCCTCACAAGTGTTGGGGTTCCTTGGGAGTCAGCCCAATATGGCAAGACTTTGATAAACTTTGTTTTTGCTTTGGCTGAGGGAGGGCTTGGGTGGGGTTCATTCAGCAGGACCCAGAGTGTTGGTATTTTGGGGTTCTGTGCACCCCAGATGACTTCATGTGGTTCCCAGACATCAATGCTACTGTAGATTGAGCACAGATAGTCCTCATGAACATTTGGGGTGAATACTCTAAATTTGTGCATCCTGCATTTCCTTTGTGCTATTTCAATTCTGCTTTGCTCATAGAATGCAGCACCTTTTCTGAGGTGGGCATGCCATGATAAGCAGTCCTGTGCCAGTGTCTCCCATGTCACACAATCAATTTGTTGAGCTCTGGAAGTCATGTGAGGTTTGGGATGCTTGGAACCCCAGGGTGCTGACATGCTGGGTCTTGTCAAATAGGTTCAGCTCTGCACGTCTTCCAGCCAAGGCAGAATGGAGTTCGCTGGGGGTTCACCATGTTGGGTTGACTCTTGAGGAGCCTAGGCATTTGTGATACTTGTGTTGGTGGGTGGGCTGGATGGAGTCTCAGCTGGAGGGAGTCTGAACTGGATTGAATCTGAGCACAGAGACCTAGTTACAGCAAAGGAAAGAGCACAAAGTGCAAGGGCTAGAGACAGAGAACATGTTCAATTCTCGGCTGTTGACGTGACCAGGAAAAGACCCAGGGAGTATCTTTCCAGGGCACTGCCTTGGAGGAAGCCCAACCACTTGGGCAGTGGGGAAACCTGCTTTTGTTGTCACAAGGAGGGTCACTGGTCCAAAGAGTGCCCCCTCCAGGGTGCCCTCCCCTCAAGGAGCTTCAGGAATCAAAGCCTGTGGAACCATGCCCATGTGACTAGAAGGGACAATGGAGGAAGAATTGTCCCCAAGATTGGAAAAGTGGTGGAGCCATCTCCAATACCCTGTACTCCAGTCTTCTCAAGACTTGGGACAACAGGAAAGTCTGGAGCTTGGCAGCACTCCCACTTTCTCCACTTCTCTTGTCAAGCCCTCAGAAAAAAGCCGAGGCTGAAGAAGATTTGAGTTTAATTCATTCAGCAGGACCTGGCATGTCGGGAGTTTGGAGTCTCCAGCACCCTGAACCCCAATAAATTCCAAAATTCTTGAGAGAGACTTTGAGAATGTCCTTGCATTGCCTCTTCTGATCACCATGTGATCACCTGCCCCATATTATATCTCCTTTGACCAAGAATCTCTTCCACCAGGCTATTTCCCAAAGTGAAATGATCCCTCTAGAATTGCTGTTTCACTTCTAAAACCAAACCAACAACTGAGGAATTCTATCATTGTTCCAGCTACTCTAATCTCTTTTTCTGGGAATGTACATTTTCAGGAATTCTGCTCTTTGGACAATTGGGAAACATATCTGCTGAAGAAATTCCCTTTCTCTGGAGAGAAAGTCAGACATTTGAACTCTCAAATGTGAGTTGCTCAAAAGATTGCTCAAGAAATCTCCAACTAGTAGGATATATCTAGGACCATGTTACTGAAAAAGTCCCTTAACTCTAACTAGGAAGCAGTGGTTTAGGAGGTGCTGTTGGGTAGGTTAGTACCACCTATGGAGCGATATGTACAAAGTTCCCAAGCAAAGGCTTACATTTTGTCTCTGACACATTTTACCGATAGGACCTTGGCCAAGTGCTTTAAATTCTCTGGCTTTCATTTTCCTCATCTATAAAATTAAAGAGGTTAACTAAATGGCCTCTCAGATTTCCAAAGTGATCAAGGAACTCCTCTGATCAAAAATTTTTTGAGCTAATAACACTATATGGAAAACAAATGGAAATCATCACGAGAATAGAAATAATTCACATTCCTCTGGGATAGGACTTCTCAATCTTGTATGCATGCATCTAAAGGGGGGCAGGAGAAGTTTGTTAAGGAAATATAAGAAATATATGTAAAACTTTTTATTATCCAATTGGAATATTTCCCAATGTTTTAATACCACTCATTGTTACTCATTTCTGTGAACAAGGACTCTCAGCCTTATTTTCAATCAAATTCAAATTGCAAAAGAAAAACAAAGGATAATGACCATTGTAAGTGGATGATTCAGAAACTAAACAAAGAATAAAACTGTTGGTTGAAAGAAATGATTTTAATCAGCAAAACTTTTTTGAATATTAAACCTCTCATGATCAGTCTTGGATGTGAATGGCTATCACCAAGCAAATGAGAAAAAAGGCAGCAAGGTGTATTGGAGAGAGGGTTGTACTTGGGACACCTAGGTAAAGATATGAATTCAATTCTAGCCTTAGGTGCTCACTGACTTCTTTTGTAAAAGTACTGACTCTCCTAATTGAGATTGCAAGTGCATAATTTAGTATCTCTTAATCATATATCTAGAGCTTGAAAGGATCTCGAAGTTGGTTCATTTTACAGATGAGGAAAATGAGACCCAGTAGGGTAAGGATCCTTTCTTTTCCTGTTTCCTCAGGTATAAGATGAAAATATTGAATGTGATGACCTTTATGGTCACTTTTGTCTCTAAAACTACACCTGAATGAACTTCCTATTGTTTTTCCTTTTTTTTTTTTAATGATATATACCTCTGAGAGGCAAAATTGCCCATTTACATTCTGCACTAGTCAGTCCATATGATGTCAAAAGGTGAAAACACAGTACCTTACGCATGGTCTACCTGGGGTAAAGTGAAGTGGACTCACAGCCATCTTGATTTTGGAAACTATTCTCAATGAGACCATAATCTCTCAAGCAGATACTTATGTAGGTGAAAAGCCCCTTTTTGTGCTTGGTACCCTAAGTCTGAAACTCAAAGAGTCATAGATGTAGAGTTGGAATGGAATTTAGAGGTAACTGAGTCCAACCCGCTTCATTTTACATATGAGGAAACTAAGTTACAGAGAATTAAATGAGTTACCCAGGATCAACAAGCGAGTAAATGTCTGTGGTGACTCCAGTCTTACTATCTTTCTGCTACATCATTATGTCAATCATTTCTCAGTTTAGTCTTAATTTTAAATCAGTAAATAGATCTCATCTCTTCATTTTTTCTTATCATTTTCATCTTTATCTCTTACTTTCATATTTCAATAACTGTATTTTAATTTTGTTTCTCATCTTTTCCTCCTAGTGAAATGATATGGTATAGAAGAGATTCATGAGCATCTGAAGAATGGGCATAAAATACTCATATGAACTTTTCAGTGGTTTGATTTGGTAAGGAAAGTGTTTTGTGCAAATCATAAAATTATAGAGAAATATGAGGACCCAGGAGAAGTCCCCTTTCCTATGGTTGTGCTGAAGTTGCTCAGTGCCTCTTTGGGGATAAGAAATCTAATAGTTTGGAGGATAGGGGATGGGTGTTGTATCCAGTTCACAAGTTCTGAAAGATAATCTAATACCTATGGTCATAATTACAAATTACAAGCATTGTGGGGGACAGAAGAAAAGAACATTTATCTGGGATCCTTGGGGTGGAGGGATTGAGTGTGGCCAGAATGAGGCCAGCATTTGTCTGGGTTGGTCAAGACTGAACAGGGGCAGAACTGATGGTTGTGAAGGAAGCAAGGGATAGTGTTGCCTATGCCCTGTATATTTCCAGGTCACAGTGAGTCAGAAAACCTCTTCTGATGGAGGACAACTTGGGGGAAACATGATCCTAGTTGGTGCTTTATGTGTTCTGGCCTTAAACCAGAGCTCCAGTTATCTTACCCTAGGTAGGGCTAGGCTAAGCCTATGATGAGGGATGCCTTTACTTCCTTTCAGGAAGTCTTCCTTAATTTGGTGAGCACACTAGCACTTTCCATAACATCTGGTATTTCATGTAGGGCCAGATTGGCAGTTTTGTTGTAGTTTAGTCATTTTAGTCATGTCTGACTCTCTGTGATCCATTTTGGGGTTTTCTTTGCAAAGACAGCAGAGT
Source organism: Potorous gilbertii (assembly GCA_028658325.1). Lineage (NCBI taxonomy): Eukaryota > Metazoa > Chordata > Mammalia > Diprotodontia > Potoroidae > Potorous > Potorous gilbertii. Next base: position 31,126,651 of record CM053771.1, on the reverse strand, counting down.
GGTTTGCCATTGCCTTCTCCAGCTCATTTTACAGATGAGGAAACTGAAGCAAATCATATTAAGTAACTTGCCCAGGGTCACAAAGCTAGTAAATGTCTGAGGTTAGATTTGAACTCATGAAGTTAAGTCTTTCTGATTCCAAGACCAGTGCTCTCTCCACTGTACTATCCAGCTGCCCTCCAGCAACCTTATCACATTCAATCTATTTTATTTTTGCTTTCATGTTGTTTTTTTAAATCATAATAGAGATACTGGAAACTGTTTGGCTCGATTGGTCCCGAGTGTTCCCCACAACAAAACAGAAGCTTTTTTCATTAGTAAGCAGGCTCTCGGTTGTTACTTGAGATGAAACTACAAAGGCAGCTTCTTCTGCATCCTTAATGGCATTAATTAAGGTGGGCTAACAAAGGGGAGAGCAGGTGACAAGAGACTGATGAACATCCAGTGTCCAAGAGAACTGACCCTATTAAACTCTTATGGAAAAGAACTCATCTTACCTACTCTGCCCATAGATAACCCAGCAAAATCCATTGTATTTTATTCACTTTCCATTCTAATCTAATTACATTTCTTTGTCTTTGGCTGAACATCATGCTAAGCAGGCCATTCTGGCTCTGGGACAAGGAACGAGGGTTGGAAATTTGATTTGGAGTGAATTATGCAATTCATTAGAATTGGGATGAGGGACTGACCAATTCATTCCTATTCCTGAAAGCTGTGTGTGAATATGGATCTCAACCGATAACAAATGCCCCTTCCTTAGCACTTGTGTTCTGAAACCGTTTTCTTGGCAAATACCTTCCCCTTGCCTGAATCACTCTTCTTTTAAAATACCTACCTGCACTCCTCACCCTCTTCCTCCTCGAAAATGAGGCTAAAAAGCAGAAGTCTCTGATTATTTGTACAGTTTTATTGCATTATGATGGTGGAAAGGATTTCCTATAGGCAAAGTGTCTGCTGCTGTAAACGCACTAAATGCAAATCATTCGAAAACCTTTGATTGCATCTCTAGACTATGCCTATAACATGCGCAGTCAGAGAGGTAAAATGCAGTTTATAACACACAGTCCAAATGTTCAGAAGATTCAGCACAGAAGAAAGCAATTTACCGTTAGCATTAAAGTTAATATCATTGAAAGCAAACCAAATGTTCTTATCCAGCAGAGCGTGGAAAATTCATCCCGTCTTGGTACCAGTCCCTGGTTTCAAATTAGCAGATATGTCTCAACTCTTTACTTTCTTTCTTTATCATTTTCTTCCTTATCTCTTATTTTTATATTTCAAAATTGTATTTTAATTTAGCTCCCCACCCCCCTCCTGGTGTAAAGACATGTGATAGAGGAGAGATTCATGCACACTTAGTTGCTGGTCTAATCTTCTTCTGTTAAGGGAAATGGGAACTGTAATTGTAACTTGTTTCAAGAAGAATTTTTCCCTGCCATACATACCATCTGAGAAACTGTCTTCCTTGGTAACTGAAATACCATTGATATTAATAACAATAATAGATACGAAAAATCGCTACATGTCCATTTGTTATTTTGCCCTATTGGGGAATTTATAATGAGTTTAGAAGAGAAAGAAACTAAAAGATCATCCAATGGCTAATATGGTTGTAGGTTCTTTCATGGGTAGACAACTGCTTAAAGTGATAGAAAGTAAGAGGTTTGGGAGGAGAGGAGAGAAACTAGAATAATGTCTTAAGAGTGGTACGTACCAGGAAATAGACACATGGCGTCTGCCCTGCCCCCAGGAAGTAAAAGAGACTTCGGCCAGTCAGCAGGAGATTTCAAACCATTTCTCAGACACAAAGGCCACAGGAATTAGATGTCGATCAGAAGAAGAAGGTCTGGAGCGAGCAGAAAAATAGGCTTGCGCGTGCTGATACATAACACACAATAGGCAAGCCAGGTCAGGCCTGCTTCAAAAAAAAGCAAAACTAGCTTCTTTAGAAGAAAGAAGGAAAAGAAAAATTCTCTCTAAAGTAATGCTTTGGATTGGCTCATTCATTGGCTTTTCTGAATCCAATATATATCTTTTATTCCCCAGCCAAAGGGTTATTCTGACCAGTTAGCTATTTCCCCTCCAAATCTCAGTTAAAAAACTTGAAATAATAACGGCTTAAAATCCCTGTGATATTTAGGATTCTATGTAGTAAGCCAGAAGGGTGGGTTCCACCAGAGTTATGTCATCTTCCCAGTATTTCTGCTCATCAAATCTATTTTCTTTCTCAATTTGTACCTTAAGGAAAGACTAATGCCCCAGAAGTCTGGGACATAGAAGGAGCCTCAGATGGAAGCCAGTTGGCAAGCATTGCTATGGCATATCACTTTTCATTGATATTTTTCCAAGGCCAATGAGGGGTGATACAGAGAAAGAGTCCAACAAAGCATTACCTTAGGTGCAGGAGGAAAGCAGTGAACCCTGTTCCAATCAATGTTTTTTTTTTTCTCCCCTGTAGGAGGTTCCAGACAAAGCAGACCAGAGATGTGCTTGATGAAACATAGACATGAGAATGATAGTAGGACAGAAAGGACCCAAAAAGATCTACACCTCTCTCTCACATCCCATGAGACCCAGCATTGGTTGGCTGCAGTCCATGTCCAGATGAACACATACATACACACACACATACACATACACACACACAACACTCAATGAAATGGTTTGAAAATCCTTTTATTCTTTCAATTCTTTTATCTACTCAGCCCTCTGCAAGCCTAGAGAATTCAGGCTCCCAGGATTCCTGAAGGGGGTTTCAAAAGATGTTGAGCAAAACAATAGATTAGGGGTTGCTGCTCCTCGGGTACCTATTCTGAGAAGAAAGATTTTATGTAATGAACATAATGGAGACTCTAACATGGAGAGAAACAGGAGAAAGAAGGCATGTGGCAAGAAGCCATTGAAAGAGAAAAAAAAGGGAGGAAGAGAAAATGCTCATTTGAATTGATTAGACAAAGAAACACATTGAACTATGGGACAATGGCAGTGGAATTCTCAAGCAATTAGTCCTGAAGGCACCCTGGGATGGTCTGCTTTTGGATGGAGAAACAATAAGATTTCAACCTATACATCACACCATTAACCATTTCCAAAGGGAGCATTTCCTGTTTTGTGCTGGAGGGCACTTTCCATAGCTATTGAACTTCTCTGATTATGTTTATGCCCTAAACACCAGTCTTCTTAGTCTCTCAATCAGTCTGTCTTTTGATTGGCTATTAGCATGCTCTCTGTTGGGTACCCTAGACTCATGGGATCAAAATATTATATATTCAAAAATGGAAGAGACTTTAGGGGCCATTAAATCCAACTCCCTTATTTTATATATGAGGAAATAGACATTCAGAGAGACGGACTGACTTTCCCAGGGTTACATTCTAATAAGTGTGTCAGAGGTCAAATTTGAATCCAGGGCTTCCTAACTTAAAGTCCAATTTATCTACTATGCCCCCTCACTGCCAGGATAACTAAATAAACTACTTCAGGCTATTTGCTTGTAATGACTATTTTAATTTGATTCTGGATAAATCTTTAGGTGTCAAATTCAGATCTATAATGAGGAAATATGAGTGATTTTTTTGAGGTCACTAGATGGCATATATTTTTGAAAGCATAAATAGAAGTCAATAATAAATAGTAGCAGCATTTCATAAAGATAGATCTAGAAAAGGAGTCTGATGGGTACTTGGCATTTTAACTTTACCTGCTACTGACATTACATTGACAGGGACTCAGAGCTCCTAGTTCAGGGAATGGACAATAGTAATTTGTTGATATCCAGAAAGCCAATAAATCCAAGATGCCATTTGAACCTAGGGGATGGCAACAGTATACACACTTTAAAGCTTCATACCAGGAGAGTGCCAATGTGTTACATCTTTGGAAACTAGGAAGTGCTACATTATTGTCAATTTCTATTAATATCATTGCTACTGTTATTCACGGTACACTTTCTAATCCTTTGAATCTGGAACAAAATTTAGCTGATTAGAACTCTTGAGGGAAGAGGAGGGTACTAAGAATAAGGACCTAACCAAGTTTCTTATAGTTAACTCTATACAGAGTGCATGGTAGTGGCTATTTGCCTAATTAACTTGTTTGTAAAACATGAACACGTGAATCACATTTTGGGAACACAAGCAAGTCTTCATCTTCATGGCATGGGATCTGTCACAAGTTTTGTGAAATTTAACTGTGCTTGCTCCAAGACTTAGCTTACCTGTTTCCATTAAAGGTGCTTTTATACTCCCCAGTTGGGTGCAAAGTCTCATCAGTATACACAGGTACTGAGGTCCTAACACACTCATGTGAGCACTGCAAGGTTTCATTATAGGCGGTAAATATGTCCAAGTTGCTGGGTACCCGGGCAGGAGTGAAATCCGTCAGATTTTGGCAGCTCTCTTCTTGCTGATTGATTTTCCGTTGGTGGCTGTTTCTCCGCGTATTTCCACTTTGTGCACAGCTGAAGGAGAATGGTATGAAGTTGGGGATGTGGGGTGCAGGATTGTGGGTTGGGAAGACAGGGAATGAGGGGGTAACAAAATATACAAAGACATGATCAACATTTGAACACAGGGCCTTCATTGCAAAGCATTAATTATACATCATTTAATATTAAATTATAATTCCCAAGCTCTTCAAAAGGATCGACAGCAATCAAGCAATCAGCTTACTTTATTTTTTTATATCAAATTTGAATTTTAAATGTGAGCCATTATGGCAGAGAGAATTATTGAGATGAGTGGCTTAGCCACGTTATCAGGAAGCTGGAGTTGTGTTTGCTCAAACAGTGTCAGGAAGAACAATGACGTTAACACACTTTCCCTTCCTGATGCCTTAGTGGGACAAATAATTGGGATAGATAACTAGCCACCAAATTAGTGATGATAGTTAAGAAACACTGGAGACAGTATGAGAAGTGTTCAGCAATTCACTCTGGAATCTCAAGCAGATAGACAGAGAGAGACAGAGATATATACATACATATATACATATATAAATTTGCGTATATATATATATATGTATTTATATGTATATACACTAGTGTGTTTACATGTATATCTGCATGCATAAGTGCATATACATACATTATATAAGTGTATAAAGGTATACATATGTACTTTTGCATATGCATGTGTATGAACTTATATATCACATGCATATCCACATATGTATATATATAAATGTGTATATACACAATCATGCACATATAAGTTTGCATGTGTACATTTATATGTGTTTATAAAATATATACATATGTTTAGGAGTACTTCCTAGACCCCACTAGGCACTGGTGGTCATGCTCATACCCTAGGCACCAGTCTTCTTGTCCTGTCAGCTTCTCTTGGGGGATATTTTATAACTTGGGATGTTTTTATTTTTAGTCCAGAGCCCCCAAGTTCTACCAACATAGTATATGAAGAAAACCTGTATGATATATCTATATGACCTATGGGAATACTTATGCCAGCCTTAGGATTTTGGAAAAGAAGTCAATCTTTACTCATAAAATGACAACTGATAGCTTTTTCTCTCTTTAGTGTCTTAAAACAAGAAGGGACAAGAAAGAACTCAAAAGTTTCCCTGGTCTGTGGAATGAAGTGGACAATTGGTGATGCAGTCTCCTTCACAGCCAGTTTCACTAGTTTTGCCAGTGGGAAAATATCAATGACATCTGCCATTTTTCAGATATGTGTCATGTCTCAGAATCTGTCCATGGTGGTCTTCTCTGAGCAGCCCACAGGAGTGGTAAAAGGAGGACAAATGACTAGGGAGGAAATTGCCCCGTATAAGGTAATATGCTCAAATGGAATTCACCATAGGACCTACTCTTCGCTATTACACCCCTAGATCATAGGGTTAAAGTGTCTCATTTTATATGTGAGGAGGGAGAGGTATTTTTTATACATAGAGGGAGAAATTGACTAGCCAAGATCAAAAAGAGGTACACATCAGAGTCAGAACTAGAACCCAGATCCTCTGATGGCAAGGACATTGCTCTTTCTGTTGGGTCACCTTGTCACCCCTTTCAGAACAGCAGATGAATTTTCATCCATTCTGGAGTTCCCAGGTTGATATTCTCCCCCTTCCCAATCCTAAGGTCATCTCCCCATTGCTCTGTAGGGACTTTCCATGGAAACTCAAAGGTGACAAACAAATCTCCGTATGGAATTAGACTTCTCACCTCCATTTGGGTCTCACCTGAGTCCCACAGGAAATACCTTTTGGAGAAAGAACAATACTCTGGATATAGAGCAATGGACGCCACCTTGTGCTCACATATCAGAACACTCCCTCTTCAGATCTGTAGAGCAAGGTGGGCTCAAATCATCCCTAACTTGTCAATCTGACTGAACTCTATCTAACAGGCTCCATTAGACATATTTGTCTGGCTGCCCTTCATTTGCTTGTAGGCAATGCTCTGTGGGTGCAGGGATTTTCTAAAGGTATCAAAGGAGGTTCCCTTGGCACCTTTGGGCTCCTTACATACTCTGTGACTGTGATACCCTGGATATTTGGTATTGCCTAATTCCATCAACTGAATAATCAACTAGCTTCCTTCCCATTCCCCTTATTTCAGGATTTGGATGCCCTCTGTGCCCACCAGTCAGTATGCCTTTTAGATATCTGGAGATAGCAAGGAGCTCATTTAGGTACATTACACTACAACAGAATTGAACTTTGAAGTGAGAATGGGAGCACATTTTCTGAAAGAACACCTACCTGCAAATTAGGGGTGGGGGGATGTTAAAGGGACTTCCAAAGTGCCTTTGTGAAGAATGAGGTTACCCAGTGCTTCTCCCAATTTCCCCAGTAATGCAGGTGGTGACAGATACATAACACCCAGCAAATCTGACCTCAAAGTAGGCCAATTTCCACAAGAAAACAGGCAAAAGCAGGCATGCCTGAAGCAAAGAACTAACCTATTTCACTATTTGCAGAGCTAATGTTGAAGGGAAAACCAGAGAGTAAATTAAACAAGCAAAGTGAATGAAATTATCCAAGGACCTATGTGTTGCGGAAGGAGAGATAGGCTGGATGAAGGGGAAAGGGAGCAGAGGGGGAATCCTATGTTAGGGGAATCTCAGTGAAAGTATGGCAACATTCACTAAAGGTTTGGAGAAATTAAAAAAAGGAACTAATAACCACTACACTGGTAGGCTGGACTGGCTCTTATTTTTACAAGTTGCTTTTGCATCACAGAAGAAGGTTTGGGAACACAAGCAGCAAGGCATCTGGGAAGCTATTTGAATATGGTTAGTGCTCAGCACAGCTCCGGATGAGGGAGCCATGGGGAAGGAAGATTTGCCCTAAATAGCGGGTGTAGTTTCCAATACAATAACTAGCCCAAGGAATCACAGCAGAGAAGGCCAGCAAGTTTAGATGCTGGGGAATCAGCTAGAAAGAATACTGTGACTTGGAAAATGAAAATCAGCAATAATGTTACTTGTCTTTTTTCCCCTAAATGCCATAATAGGCAATGGAATAAATTATATTCCCAAAGATCTGTAGCTAGAAGGAACTTTGGAGGATATCTAATCCATTCCTCTCATTTTACAAAGTAGGAAACTGAGGCTTAGAGAAGCAAAATGAAGTGCCCAGGGTCACCCAGCTGATAACTGTCAGAGGAGAGATTTAAATTCAAGTCTTCCTTACCTCCAAATCCAGCACTCTTCAAACAACTGTTTAGCATACCATTCCCCAAGGCCCAGGGCCTACAAAAATAGCCACCCTATCCTGCTTTACCCAAGTCAGAATGGTCCTTACCAATTTTTTAAGACAAGAGTTGTAATCAGAGCAGCTATAACCATGATGAGGGAGACAGTGATGGTTATTATCTGATGGACAGCCAGACCTGTAAAGAAAGAAAGAAAATGAGGGAAACTGGAGATGGAGGGTGGAGGGGAGAAAAGAACATCCTTAAAATTAATGAGCAGAAAAGGAAGGCAAACTTTTCAAAGTGAAAAAAGTACATTAATGTTCCTTGGTTAAAAAAGAAAATAAAATAACTAAGTATCATTCATGACCAGCCCTCCAATTTCTCTGAAATGATGTCACATTGCAGATTAGAAAAGATGGCAACTACCTCAGTGCTCACCTTTCTAGGACAAAACATTGGACACTTGCTGCATAAAGCTGGGATCAAAGATCCACAAAAGCCCCTGGGGAAGGTATGGTCTGCAGCCCCTTTGATTCCCACTAACTCTCCTTTTCCCAAGACCCAGAACAACAGTTCACATCACTTCTACTTTTTCTTCTTCCCTTTCACTTTCTTCATCATTTTCCCATTTCCCATGAGAGAGTAAAATAGGGAGACCCTGGATTTTCAGTCGATCCTTCATTTCTAGCCCAATCTCTTCTCCCTCAAATTCAGGCATAAGTAAAGGGCTGATCACTCAACAAATGTTTTCAAGTGCCTACTGTGTTCAAGTTGCTAGGCGCAGTATTGGGGAAACCATTCAATTAATATATCAATGAGCATTTATTAAGTGCTTGCTATACACTAAATGCTGGGATAAGTGATGAGACACAGAGACAAAAGGGAGCTAACCCCCTACTCTCAAGGAGCTATGGTTTAAATAAAAGAGAGAACACACACAAGAAATACATGCATACATAAATATCTACTTGTGCAGATATGCATACATATGTATATACATATATATGTATGTACAGCAGGCAGCTAGATGGCACAGTGCCAGACTTGGAGCCAGGAAGACCAATCATCCTGAGTTCAAATTTGGCTTCAGATGCCCACTAATTGTGTGACCCTGGGCAAATCACTTTACCCTGTTTGCCTCTATTTCCTCATCTGTAAAGTGAGCTGGAAAAGGAAATGTCAAACCACTCCAATATTTTTGCCAAGAAAACCCCAAATGGGTCATGGAGGGGCAGATACAACAGAACAACTGAATAATCATGCATATATATCATATCCTTTTCTGATTGTTCACATACATATATACATACACCCACACACCCACAGTATCCAAAGAAAAGTGGGTTCAATTTTATAGCACATATGGCAAAAAAGTTGGTTTGTAATTATATTTTGTACTCTAGGGAACTGAGGAGCAATCTTAGTTCAGGTGATGTTGCGCTATATGCTATGGGGTGGTAATACACTGCTAGTTTGAAGAGACAGAGACAGAGAGAAAGACAGAGGGAGACAGAGCCACAGAGAGAAAGGAAAGCAAAGCAAAGAGAGAATGGGAGAGTGGGGTAGAGAGGGAGGGAGAAAGGAAAGAAATATAAGATGAATATAAGGCAGATACATGTTGACCTCAGCTGAGAAGGTAATAGTAGTTGGGAGGACCATAAAAAGACCTCTGGAGATACAAAGACAAAAAAAGAAACAGTCCTTATCTATATGGAACTTACATTCTACCAGAATGGAGGGATAGGACCAAATGAATCAATTCAAAGCATATGCAAAGTAATTTGAAGGAAAAGAGAACCTTGAGAACTACAGGACTCTATGAGATCTATAGAAAGTCCATATCCACGGAAGACAATAAGGTTACAGGGTCATGAAAGGAGGAGGTAAAATGACTTCCAAGTGCTGTGAATTACCTTTTTTTTTTGCCACATATGCTCTGAGCTTGAATCCATTTCTTCCTTCGACACTGCATGTATTATTTTGGGAGGGAAAATATATTTCTTTTTTGGGGGGAGAGGTATTTTGAATAAACCACAGAATGGTATAGTCAATATATCACCCTAGAATATATATATTTCTAAAAGCCAATTAATTGATTAATTTTTATATCAAATGATCGTCATTAGGGGCAATACACTGATGGGGGCTCTTGAGCGATGTTGTTTGACAGCTCCTATTCCCCCCAAAATTAAAATGTCCCTAGGAACCTGAGGGGGAAAAGTAGCCAGCTTCTCTCTGGGCTCCAGTTTACAAATCTAAATGGGGTCAGAGAGAATGAACACTAGAGCCCATGGTGTACTAGTATTCAAGCATATCAATAACTTCCACATAGATGAGGGATTAGAGTTATATTGTTTGGCCCCAGAGGGAAAAAAACAGAAGCACTGGGTGGAAACTGCAAAAAAAAGTTACATTTAAGCTTGAAGTCAGGAAAACAAAACAAAATTAAGAATTAGAACTATCCCAAAGTATTTAGGAAGGGGCTTCCCTGAAAGTTAATGAGATTTTCCCTTTTAAAGGTCTTCCAATCATTTATTAAGTAATTGAGATTCTTTTATGGGTATATACTAACATGTAAGAACACCAAAATCTCTTGTATTTCCATAATTCTGTGACTGACCTGGGATCCTATGAACAAAAATTCAGAGCTGAAAAGTAGCTTAGAGACCCTCAAACCCAGCTTTCACATTTTAACATGAGGAAACTGAGGATAGAAAAATTAAGTGATTTTCTCAGGGTTACACAACTAGTGTAACCAGATTGTCCCTGGTGGGTTGATGATGAAGATGTTGAAGATGAAGAAGCAATAAGAAGGGTGACATCTATTTTATAATACCTGAAGGTTTGCAAAGTGGTTTACATATCCAGAGGATCCCCCAAATTATTGTGCAACTTGAATATAAAGCTTAAAACTGCACAAAGTCTTTAGGGACATGCTGCATTATCATATATGATCTTCATAAGACTCCCAGGAGACAGAGGTTATCATTACCCCACTTTATAGATGGGAAAATTAGGGTAGAGAGAGAGGAAGTGTCTTGTCCAGTGTCACATTACTAGTAAGCATCTGAGGCAAGATTTGAACTCCGGTCTACTTAGCTTCAATTTCAGTACGTTAATTTATCTACTTCACAGATGTGTCATGAAACTTCAGCAGAAGGGGGCATTTAAGGAATGATTTGGTTCTAAAATGGATCATCCTGCCAAAAAGTCTAAACCTGAAGTGTAGAGAGTAGCTCCTTCCTCCTCAGCAGCCTCCCTTTCATCTTAACCCATCATACACCTAAAACCATGCCCCCAAACCTTCTTATTTTCTTCTTAGGGAGACCTTTTAATCAACTATTGATCACAAGCACTTCTTCCTTGTCAGACTACAGATAGAAATTCTCTTGGTTTACTTGTTAGGAAGAAAAAAAAATCTTGACACACTCAAAATTTGAGCGAAATTTAAGGAGACAAAATTTAATAGAAATAAACCTAAAGTCTAAAACTTGGAGATTGAAAAACAATAATCTTAGAAGTACAAGATGGGGAACAGTTTTTCTGACAATGGCCTGGGGCAGGGGTGGGGAATTTGTGGCCTTGAGGTCACACGTGGCCCTCTAGCTCCTCAAGTGTGGCTCTTTGACAAATCCAAACTTGAACCCTTGGGGGTTTACATGGACTGCTATAGAAATTATATGTCACCAGTGTAATAGGGCTGCCAAGAATATTGAGAGGGAGTTTTATTGGGAAACATCATCCAGATCCATGGAGACAATATACCTACAGTATTCCAAATCACCTTGACTGGTTCTAGGGTTGGAACTCTAGTCAGGATACTGATCAGCTGGAAAACATGGAGATGAGGATGATTAGGATGGGAAAGGGAATTGAGATACTTTCATGGAAACCATAGTTGAAAGAACTAAGGGCAGGGGAAATAATTATTCTGAAGTAGAGAAGATTTAAGGTAGGATGTGACATCTACCTACCAATATTTGATGTCATCTATTAAATGGGAACACTGACATTTTACTGGCTTCATATCATTATTGTAGATGCTGCTGGAAGGATCCAAGGGAAGTGCAAGGATAACTTTATGTGTACCTTTTTAATTTCATCACCCAGTAAAATGCTGGTGACATGGTGTGGACTTTAGCATACTCTTTGGATGGAACTGAGTCAGAAATTACTTAAAAAATTTGGAACATTACATAAATATGAGCTACTATATCATATTGTGATGTAAATTGTACAAGATAACTTCAAAGAAGGTCTACCTAAATTGGTTAACGCATATTAATTGTCCTAGCATAGCGCTTCCCATCTACTGGGGAAATAACAAACGCTTGAATTAAATTATTGAATTTTTAAAGAAATGTAATCTATGGATATGGAAAAGAATGGGAAGAAAATGATTTTTTTTTTGCATTTGTATTGCTGGCATCTAGCACTATGCTCCCCACATAATAGGTATTTAATGAAGGCTTGTTGAACTGAAATGAATAGCTGGAGGGACAGAGGCTGCCTAAACTCTTTACAGTTATCTCTTTCACATTGTGTGGGGGAGGGTTAGTATCCCATGATCTGGAAAATCCAAGTGAAATTTTTGGCCCTCCTCTTACACCAGAGAAGAAGTCTAAATTATTATGGCATTAAAAACTAAAATATGCTGATATGATACAATTATATATAGAAATGTACACATATAAATATATAAGTGTATATATAAATATACATGTACATACACATATGCATACACATACATATATACACATGCATACATGTATAAGTGTATGCATATGTGTATATATAAATATATATATAAATAACATCTCTAAACTTTTTCTGTGACAACTGCTGACTTTTGCATGTAGCCTATGGCTTCTACAAAACTCCCCCACCAAATTCCCATTTAATTTCTTATGCCAACCCATGATATATGGAAACTGCGATGGAGAAAATTTCAATGCAGAAGGGATAACTGTAGTGTATTGTAGTAGGAATGCTTTTTAGACAAGGAACAGACTAGGTAATCACTACCAAAGCCCCTTGTAACTCTGAAGTTGTATGATCTATGATTTATGATGTCTCCTAAAGACACCCTTTGCATCAAGGCAATATTCTACCACCAATCTCCCTTCCTTACAAGTGTCTGAGCTTTCCATGGTGATTTTTTTTTTTTTGATTTTGGGTTTGTTTCTGTGATGGGCTGTTTGTGCATCTGTTTGCCCAATATACGTATGTATTTCCTGATGGCAGATTTCATCCCAAAATGACTTTGCTGGCTGTCTCCCAAAGACACAATGTCGCAAACAGATGCTAACTCTCCATTGGATATCATCTGATGGGGAGAAATTGTTAATAAATAATTAAGAGTTGGCATGACCATCAAGTAAGTTTAATTCTTTTCCCTCTCCTATAAGCTTTTGTTATGTTTGGTAAGGGATTTCTATCTTGAGCCTAGAAGAAAAATACTGCTTTCCAAAAGAATAGGAGCTAACATAGAAATGCCATTTGCATGTAGAGCTGGTATTCAAAAGCTTAAGTTTTGGGGTGATTGCAGATAAACACATTTGGGGAGAACTAGAGACTGACTGTAGGTAATGGAATGCACATATACATCCCCAATGTCTCTCTGTCTCTGTCTCCCTGTCTCTGTCTCTCTCTTTGTCTGTATCTCTCTTTGTGTGTGTATGTCTGTCTCTGTCTCTGTCTCTCTCTGTCTCTTTCTCTCTCTCTCTGTCTGTCTCTTTCTTTCCCTCATTCTCTCCCTCTCTTATTTCTCACTTCAGTAGATTGGAAACTCCTTGAGGCCAGAGACTCTTTTATATGAGTCTTGACATCCTCAGCAAGTGCCCAGTGCCCAAGTGGTTTAATGAATGTCTTTTGAATAGAATAGAATTGAATTGAGTTCATGGAATTTAAAATATTATGTAAAGATGAATTGTTATATCAATAGAAATTTATGTTGTAAAATAGATTTTTTTGGTAGAGAGATTCTTCCCTATTTGGTTAATGCATATTAATTGATGTCCTCCCTTAAGCCCAGCATTGGGCTACCTAGCGCAGGGTCTGCAATATAGGAGAGATATAACAAATGCTTGAATTGAATTGTTGAATTAAAAAAAAATGTTATCTATGGTGAATACATAGGGAGAATGTGACAACAGTGGTAGAAGTCCCAGAATCATGAAAGTTCAGATTGGCAGTACCTCCACAACCCTATAAACATCCCTATTACAACATGCCTCTGAGAACAGGAATATCTGGGTTCAGATTCCACTGATGACACATATTGGTTGGGTGACTCTAGACAAGTCTCTTAACTTCTCAATGATTTAGATAAGTCTCTAAGACTGTACAATGAAGCCTAGGTAGCCACCTGCAGTGTTCCATGGAGTTTCCTCATTAGGCAGTTCTTTATAAACAGTTCTAGTCCCTATCAGTATAACATGCTCTACTTCTATAGAAGAACTACTGGGTATTTTGTAGATAAAATATAAAGTCACTTTTCCTATGTGACTAGCATTGTGCTGGTACAGTGCCTAATGTATTGTAGATGCTTGCAGAAACGCCTATTTATTGATTGATTAGTTGGTACTTTGGGAAATTTTATGGGGGATCCATACACATAGATATTATAAACATGCAAGCATACACATACATATACATACATATAAATTCATATACATATCTACATATACATAACACACACATCTATACCCAAAATGCCTATTAATCTGTCAGCATTTATCCAGTCATTTACAATAAATCAGGCATTGTGCTGACTGAATGCTAGACACATAGGAAGAGAAAAATTAAAATATGTTCCCTGACATGTAGCCTCCTTCTACCAACAAGTCTGGTATAATTATCTTCCCATATAATATATAATAACATTTATAAGGGGTTCCGAAGTTTGTAAACCATTTCTGTTTCAGTTCCATTGAACGAGCATGTAGAAGTCACACCACATTGGCATTGTTTTAGGCACCGGGGCTACGGTCAAAAATGAAGCAATTCATGGATATAAATCACTTACATCCAATGACATTTGAATGACATTATGAAGTATGCAGTACATTATTGCCACTATTTTACAGATGAGTCAACTGAGACTCTGAAAAATCAAAGATTTAGAGTTAGAATGGACCTTAAAGATCATCTCACCTAACTATGTTATTTTACGGCTGAGGAAACTGAGCCCCAAATAGGTTAAATAATTTCCTCAAGGTATCATGGATAATATGGGGCACAGCTGGGATTTCAACTTTCTACTACATGAGGATTTCCAAGATCACATAGTTAATTAGCACCCAGGTCTCCTGACTTGAGTCAAGAATCGGTCTCCTATACCTGGCAGGCTTTTTTGACTGATAACTCAATCAATAAACATATATTAAGTGCCTGCTATATTTCAATCACTGTGCTAAACCTTAGGGATACACAAAGAGGGAAGGGTAGTCCCTACTCTCAAAGAACTCGCAATCTAATGGAAACATGAACTTTGAATGACAATTGACAGAAAGGAATCCCAGGACTCAATGGTAGATAAATCATCTTATATGGTTTTTACCAAGGTAGCTAAAGAAATGATCAAGTGATTTAAGCATGTCACCTTACTAGCTTCCAAATTTCATCAAATCATGAACATTATATTGTCTATACTGAATATTTCTGTGCTTAAATCAATGCTCCAGAAACAGTATGTGCTTAATACATGTTTGTTGAATGGAATTAGTGATTTTTTAAAATGATAGACAATATACAAAGGCCTTTTGATCTCTAAAACCAGATTTTTCCCATATAAGAGCTTTGTCCCCCCTTTTCCCTTAAGGACTATCCCTTTCCCTTTAGCAATTTAGAGAAACAGTGTGAAAATCCATTCAATTCGTTAAGCATTTATTCCATAATGGCTAGGTGTAAGGCACTGTGCTAAATGTTGGAGAGACAAAGAGAAAATTTAAAATAGCCCTCTGCCATACCCTCTAGTATGGAGGTAGAACATATAAATAGAGGATGTAATTTTAAGATGAAGAAATATTACTATCCAGAGAAATCATGAAAGTCTTATCTTAGGAGAGGATCTATGAGCTGATTTTTAGAAGGAAGCAAAGGAATCAGTCAGTCAGTCAAGGAGCATTGATTAAGTGTTTATAGTGTCTGACTCTGTGTTACTGTGTTAAGATATGGGAATATAACAAAAGTGGGGGGAAAAATCATTTAAGAAGTAACCTCTAAGAAGTAGAGAGGAAGGAAAGTTGATGAAAGACATTCCATTTTTTTCTGCCATCCTTTCCCATCCTATCAAAAAAAATGTACATGGGTATGTCTTTTAAGTGTGATGAGGAGACTAGCTGAGGAGTGCCATTATTTAAGGCATTTATAATATGCCCTGTCTGATTCTACTTTGCATGAGGTTTAGTGAGCCTGCTTCTTGAGCCTTCAGAGCATGAACAGGTACCCTCTGACAATAAGATTACAAAATTGGCTACTGAGCCACAACTGAGTGTACAAACAAAAGGCTCATGCAGGCAATCCCCCACTCTCTTCCCTGTTAGTTTTTTTGAAGATGAATTACTCTGGGCAGGGTATATAGGGCAACATCTTTGGATCCCTTATCTCCATACCCAGCTGCCATGTTCCTGAGAACACATGATATAATTGTGATATATTTCTTTCTTTCTGATATTAGGTCAATGAGTATCCTGAGATGGTAGTGCCCAGGAAACCGGTAGGACCATCAAAACCATCTGAGATCCCAAAGGAAACATATTCTCAGAGTTGGTGGAAATATTAGCTATGTATGCTGAGTACACTATTGTAGAAATCCCAAAGACTGACTTTTTTGACCCATCCCAGTAAGGAAGTAGACCACCTGAGCAAAGAGTCCACCTGAATATCCATAGGCCATTCATCAGAATTACATTCCTCGAATGGAGAAAAAAACTAGGGGATTATTTTGTAGCAATATTTTAACTTCCAGTCAACTATCCCCAGGGACCAAGTAGGTTTATTGAGGGAAGACTCACCTCATGGTTTGGAAAGGGAAAGAATAGTTATTCTATTTCAGATCTTGTTATACCTTCTCAGTAGACATGCAGATGTTATTGATACTGATCAATTAAACTTGGAGAAATGTTAACTGGCTAAATGATTTTGGAAAGCACACTAGTGGGGCCTCATGAATGACTATATTAAAAACTCCATCTTTTTAAAATTATTCCCCTAGAATCTTGATAGGAACAGCAGTCAATGGCCCTCTGAGGACCCAAACCACCAGTGAGAGTTGATAGGAATAATTAGCCCACAGAAGGTGCTATGCATGAATTTACCTTAGATAAAGTGATGAACTAGGTCATGTTTTAAGTTGCTAGCTAAGATACACCCTTCCCAGGCTACCCAAAATGGAGCTCTAGAACAAACAAAACAAACTAAATGCTGAAATGGATGGATCAAATAACACCTTTAACAAGATTGATTAATTTGAACATTCCCAACACCATTTTTAGGAGGTAGATTGTATGTATTTATGTGTGTGTGTATGTAGATGTGTTCTCTTTTCCATCTTGAGGATGAATGAATCAAAAATTCAATAAACAAGTATTTATTAAGTATCTACAGAGTACCTATAATTGTGCTGAGGATAACAAAGCCAAAATAATCCCTGACCTCAAAGAGTATGTCTTTTACTGAGACAGGAATGAAATCACACCAGTGTCAGGCATGGTCCAATAAGATTATGTGCAAGAAAAGGAATAGCTGAGAAGTAAATACTTCCAAATCTTAGGTAGTAAGGACTAGACAAGCAGTTTGATCTATTTATGAGAACTGGGATTTGATGATAGAAAACATCCATTAGGCTAGCTCCTACACATGTTTTTTTTTACCTACACCAAAGCTACTACCTTTAGAATGTTAGCTCATTGAGCATATATGGATCATTTTATTTTTTAATCTTATTTTTTATCCTCAGTGTCTAGCACAATATCTGGCACAGAATAAGTGCTTAATAAATGCTTGTTCATTGATTGATTGATTCTTACTTATAGCATCCGTTCCTAATGCATTCTCAGATGCTCCAAAGACACAGGAACTCAATAATCATTGAAATTTGATGGCCATAAAAATATCATTGATAGAAAGATAAAGGATAACACAGAGGTCAACCTACCCATTCCTCTCTTTTCTATAGACTATTAAATTGAGACCCAAAGGGGTGAAGAAGTGACTTGTCTAACAATACAATGGGAATAAAGATCCAGGAACAAAGATTTGAACCCAAGACTTCTGGTTTCAAATCCAACCTTCTGTCTCATCTCTTGACTAGCATTAATCTACATTGTATCTGCCTATTGTCAAGGTCCTAAATTGTAAAGTCCTCTGTCAAAGGGCCCTTGATCAAGAAGTATTCCTGATATTGGGAAGTGAGGCAGAGATTACCAAATTAATTTTTTCAAAGATTGACATCATTCTTCAAGTGGAGGTTGAATGATGACTTGCAGGATGTTATGCAATGAGGATTCTTTTGGGAATTTTGGCTAGACTAGATGTCTACTGAGATGCTTTATAACAATAAATTTCTGTCGTTATCATTCATCAATTATTTTTTTGTTACTTTCATTGATTTTTCTTCATTTTATTCTCTGGAAACACACAACTCTCACCTGTCTTTCACAGGGCAACTTTTCAAGTAGTTGGTGACAGATATCATGTTTCTCTGCCTGTCCCCTTTAATTCCTCTATCTTTTCTGTTTTAGACCACAGACTCTTAGAACTTTAAACTGTCCCCAAGGTGACCTGAACTTGAGCCTCTCCAGCAATTCTAGATGCTATCTTTTGAAGTTTCTGCAGCTCATCATTGTCCTTCTTAAACTGTGGTTCTATGCAAGAAGCACAGTATTCCAGAAATAATCTAATGAAGACATAGTGGAGAGGGATTGTCACCTCCTCATTCCTAGAGGGACTAAAGAAGATGTATAACCTAAAGGAAATGTCATGAAGAAAAGGTACAAGGTATAGAGTTTCCTCAGTGAAGAGTGAGCTCATATATTCTGTTTTTCCACAATATCAGCAGGAATTAAATAATCCTCTGACCTTGTCAAGGGCATTATCTTGCAAAGGCTAAGTTGCCCTCAACTTGGTTTATCCTGTCTGCCAAGATGATTTTATTGGGGTGTGGCTGCTGTGCATATTACAGATTATTAGAGTCACAAGTGAGAAGTGGGTGAGAGGTGGACATCAAAGATCGATGAGCAGCCCTGCAAAGGGTTTGGCAAGCTTTCACACCAAAGGTGCTATTTCTCCCTAAACATACCATAACTGATCCTGTGAGTTAGGGAATATTTACTCAAAGAATGTAAAGACTTCCTTTACAGAATGGGTGAATAAAGGCGACTAAAGCAGGCACTGTGGAGTGCTTAGAGCTTGGTCAGACATTGAAGATGCCAAGGTCATCTACTGCATCTTGAGGCACCTCCGGTAACCCTGACTTTCATCTTGCCACTGAACTTTAATGAATCATAAAAGTGAGTAAAGCTGACAACTTTGTGCAATTCTTCCTCATTTAAATATAATTCCCAAATAAGCCATCTTTGCTCCTCTTTGAAAAGGAAAGAGGAACAACATTTTGGAACAATGACAACCGGCAGTTGACAATAGTGTCAAGTAAGGAGACAAGATCAAAGGACCACAAGATTAGACCTGGAAGTGACTTTAGAAATAATCTTCTCTAAATCCATCATATTTCAGATGTAAGAACCGAGACCTTTGAAAATGAAGAGAATTATTCAAGGTCACACAACTAATAAATGGAAGGGCTGGGATTTAAACCCTTATTCACTGAGTACTAATTTGGAGCACTTTCCACAGTACTGTGCCATACGTTCCAGACTCAAGGTCAGTGTAACATCACATTCTTCAGTGCTTAAGGAGTCAGAACCAAAAATCCTATATTTAAACTTTGGAAGAGATGTCAGAGGTCATCTACCCTAAAACTTTCATTTTTTACAGATGAGGAAACTCATCTGTATGGGGAAATTAAGTGACTTGCTCATGGTTACATGGGTAATGAATGGAAGGTATGGTATTTGAACTCATATTCACTGATTCCAAAATCAGAGTGCTTTTGAATGTAGCATGCCCTTTTCTGTTTACCCATTTAGGTTTAAACAATGACAAAAATCAACTAAATAAAGACTTCTAGAACCAATGTCAATGTGGAATCGCAATTTTTTAACTACTTTGAAGTTCAGGCAAAATATTCGATTTTGGAACTGTGCCATAAGAATTTTCTCTCCTTTTCCTGACAAAGATTATCCATTCCATTTATTTAGGGGTCCTTTTTGCTTCTGGTAATTGTCATTGTAAACTAACGTGTCCGAGACTCAGCCATCATACATATAATGAAAAATTATACTTGGGATAATGGATGGGGACAGGCAGATTACCGAGTTGTACATCAATCATTAGGGTTTTATGGTTATGTTTGTGATGCTTTGTAATGAGATCAGACCCTGAAGATTGATGGAGAAATTGGTCATCCATCTCCGAGCTTGAGCAAAGTTTCATTTGACCAGGCTGAACCAAACAAGGAATGCTATCCATTGTTAAAAAGAATAAATAGTAAAATAATTTAAAAAATAACACCTTAGTGGTATCTGTATATAGATATAGATATGAAATGTACCTATCTATCAAAACACACACACACACAAAGGACATATAGATTTTCACAGTTGTTCTTTAGTTGTTTCAGTCATGCCTGACTCTTTGTGACCCCATTTGGCTTTTTCCTGGCAAAGATTTTGAAATGCTTTTCCATTTCCTTCTCAAGCTTTTTGTTTTCCTTTTCACAAATGAGGAACTAAGGCAACCAGGTTTAAGTGACTTGCCCAGAGTTATACAGCTAGTAAGTGTCTGCATCTGGATTTGAATTCAGGTCTTCCTGACTCCAGGCTCAGTCCTCTATCCACTATGCCATGTACCTGCCCCATGTGGGCTTCAGGTAGGGCAAAAAAGTCTAGCCTCAACATTAAGATAAAAAGGAAGATGATTTTTTTTTTGGAAATCTAAAATCTATGCTAGCTCTGCTTTTGTCTGCATGGAAAAGGCATGAGAAATTAATGCATTGCGGTGCCAATCGTTTTGTGGCAGCAGGCTATAGGTATTGTTGAGCATATAAAATAATAAATATCAAATCTATTCCTCACTATTTTCCAGAAGAAGGTAAGTTCATTGATCACAGTGGTACAGTGGGAGGAGGGTGAGGCTGATGACTTTGCGCAGTTCTGCCCCACTTAAATGTAATTCACATGAATGTCAGGATATCATCACCATGGTCTTCTTTGAAAACAAAAAAAAACAAAAGCATTAAGCTTGGGGTAAGGAAGATCTGAGTTCAAATTTGGCCTAAGATTTACTAGCTGTATGGTCTTGGGCAAGTCACTTAATCTCTACTTGTCTCACTTTCCTCATTGGTAAGTGGGGACAATAACAGTATATACCTGCCAAGGTTGTTATGAGGATCAAATGACATAATTAGAAAGTTTTTTATCACAATGCCTAGCAACTACTAAGTCCTCCATAAATGTTAGGTGCTATTGCTATTAGAGTGCTTAGCCCAGTGTCTGGCACATACTAAGTCCTCCATGAATGTTAGGTGCTACTGCTATTAGAGAGCTTAGCCCAGTGTCTGGTACATACTAAGTCCTCCATGAATGTTAGGTGCTATTGCTATTAGAGTGCTTAGCCCAGTGTCTGGCACATACTAAGTGCTACATAAATTTTATTTATTTTACTATTATTGCCATTATCATTAAGGATCTTGCTATCCATTATACCAAGTCTCCCATCAAATTAATTCAATATGCATTTATCAACCATCTGCTACTTATATCACCAGTTCCTAGGACTCTACACAGTGTACATGTTTGATAAATGCACACTGAAATGAGATGAATCTCATTAGAGAAGTGATAATGGTATAATGGATAGCATGCTAAACCATGAATCAGAAAGATCATAGTAGCTTGTACTTACTGGTCATGTGGCCATGGGCAGAGCACTTATTTAACCCTTCTGCTTTGAGCTTTCTTATCTTTGAAATGGGGATATTCATATCAGAATTCCTGACTCTGAGAGACTGTTATAGCACAGTGGATAGAGAACTGCCATTAGCAACAGGAAGCCCTTGGTTCAAGACCCATCTCTGGGTCTTGATAGCTTTTGGCTACGAATGTGGATGAATCATAAGCACTCAGTTTCCTAGGCAATTCTCTAAAGTTGCAAGTTACAGAAAAGTTGCTAATCTGCATTGATAGGGGGAGTTTCTTCATCTGCGAATTCCTCATGTTAGTGACATTATAGGCTAAATCTCTAGCTTCTTACTATTGGTAGGGCCATTGTGAGTAGTAAAGCAAGTAAGCATTTATAGAGTGCCTACTATATGCTGAAAATAAGCTAAGCACTGAGGGTATGGTAATAGATTCTTCAATCAAGATCTTTCTTCAAGGAATTCACATTCTAACAGAGACTACATAGGTAGATAGAGAAATGATATAGAGAGGTAAATGTGTATATAAATATATATACACATACATACATGCATGTATATATGCATACACATTTACATTATGTGGGTATGTGTGTATATATATGTATGTGAATATATATTATATAGATACTATCTATCTATATTATAGATATATAGATATATAATAGCTATCTTATTAATAACAGGACTGATATTACAGAAATGGTAGATAATGGATATATATGTGTGTGTGTACATATATATACATATACATGTATGTAACTATATAATCACAGATGTGGGGCAGTTAGTTGATGCAGTAAATAGAGTGCCTGGGCCTGGAAGCAGGCAGACTCATCTCGATGAGTTCAAATCAATCTTCAGACTATCCTGGGCTATCTCCAGTTGTCCTGATGAATATGTGGCCATTGGACCCAGATGGTTCAGGAGAAGAAAGTGAGGTTAGTGACCTTGCACAGCCCTCCCTCACTCAAATCAGTCAACTGCAAGTCATAACATCATCATTTTCCTGATGTCATGGTCCTCTTCGAGAATGAAGGACAAACACAACAACAGCATTACTAGCTGTGTGATCCTGGGCAAGTCACTTAACTTTGGTTGCCTTAGTTCCTCAGCAGCAAAAAGAAAAACAAAAAACTGAAGAAGGAAATGGCAAAGCAATCTAATATTTTTGCCAAGAAAACCCCCAGTGGGGTCACAAAAAGTCAGACATGACTGAATACAACAACATAGATGTTAGAAACATAAATCAAAAATAGATACAGAAATGATAGATAAGTAAAAGGTAATTTTAGGAATGAGAATATGAGGGGGCAGGGGAGTCAAGAAATCTTCACATTAAAGTTAGTGTTTGAACTTAATCTTGAAGGAAACTAGAGATTCTAAGGAGAATTGTGATCAGCAAAGCTCAAGACAGTATAAAAATGTTGAGTTATTATTAAAAGTTCCACTAACACTAGTTCTTATTACTGCTGTTCTCCTACAAAGAGCCTGGCAAAACTCACAACAATCCCTTTTGAACACAGCCAGCAGACAGGCTCCGTTCTTCATGGGAGCAGTATTTCAAAGTTGTTCTATACGTCTCCTCCCTCTGAATGCTGCCAATGTATCTTCTAAATCTGGCATGCTCACAGAAAAAATGCCACTAGCACTTTGCCTCCTCTGTCATTGGGGAATAAGAGTAGGCACACAGGACTGTGTGATTGCCTAAATGGAAGATCAGAGACTTCCAGAAGGTGAATCTGAAGGTCCATCCAATGCAGGGGCTTGGAGCCAGAATGCCAACGGGGGAAGATCTCCCTTTATCACGAGGCTAATTGGAACTGCTCCTTGTTCAGGATCCTATTATCAACAAAAGAAAGTGGAGTTCCCAGCAGAGTCCATTACTTTGGCATTTCACTGGAATTGACTTCACCCCTAGTGTGGCATGATAAGACATGAGAGAGCCAATATTAATTAGACAAATTAATATGGTGATTCTAGTTCAAGAAGCAAAGAGTAACCCTTTAGAATCTTTTGTGAGTTCTTCCATGTATAATCTGTGTGTTCCTGAATGAATTACCTAACCTCTCACTGCCCTAGCTATTGTCTAAGATTCTACTGACTTTACAAGCAGATTAAAAGGCTAGAGCTGGAAATGAATTGTAGAAGGCATCTAGTTGAACTCCCCTATTCAACAGATGAGGAAATTAAGGGTCATAGAAGATAAATGACTTGTTCAAGGTAACACTGTTGTGGAAGAGTTAAAACTTGAATCTAGACTTTCTGACACTCATTTTACTATGTTTCTAGCAATGTTATGATGCTTCTTTTTATTTGACTGATCAAATTATTATAAGGATTAATCTCCCTTAAAGATATTGGATAAAGAATTGAGCATGTAGAATAAGTATACATATGTCATATATTATATTTGTATATGAGAAAGAGAGATACATAGTGGACAGAAGACTGGTCTTGGAACGAGAAAGTTCAGGTTCAAGCCCAAGTTCTTCCACACACTGTTTGTTGCTTTAACTTTTCAGAAGTTTTCTAAGACAATAATGTGAAGAAAAGGCCTTGTCTGTATTGTTAGAGGCATTTCTTCACTGGTACATCCCTACCCTAATGAAATCATAGATTTAGAGAAAAAATACACAGAAGTTTATATGTTTAATACAGAGCTACAGATACAGAAAGTACAGATATGGATATAGTTATCAATATGGATATAGAGATACAGGTTGCTTGTTTTGTTCCTTAGTCATTCTCTTAGTGATCCCATGAACCATAGAACGCCAGGCCTTTCCAACCTCTACTATCTCTCTAAGTCTGTTGAAACTGCTGTTCATTCCTTCCATGGCACTATCTATTCATATCATCCTCTGCCATCCTCTTCCCCTTTTGCTTCAATCTCTCCCAACATAAGGGTCTTTTCCAATGAGTCTCATGTTCTCATTATTCAGACAAAATATTTAAGCTTCAGGTTTAGTATTTGACTTTCCACCAAATAGTATGAATTAATTTCTTCATATATTGACTAATTAGATCTCCTTGTTGTCCAAAGGACACTCAAAAGTCTTCTCCAGCACCATTAGAGACAGAGATGAATAAGGAAAACATCAGACTATGTTACAGAGTCAAATGACTTAGGTCCAAATTTTGCCTCTGGTGTTTACTATGATATCTTGGAAAGTTATTTAATTTTCCTAAGGCTCAGTTTCCTCCTCAAAAATGAAGGAATTGGACTAAAATGGTCTCTGAAGTCTATTATAGCTCTAGATCTATGATATTATATATTTATTCAGTTAGGGAAGAGGATCCAGGCTTTTGATTTTATGTTAGTTAATTTCTAGCATGGAAAATCTAAGTTGTTGTTCAGCCCTTTTTCAATCATGTCCAACTCTTTGCCACCTAGGTCATGTTATAAAATCACCACCATCAAAGGCTATAGTCATTTAATGAATATGATGAGTCAATAATTATGTTTTTATAATATGTAAGATACTATATATATATATACACTCACATATATACATATATATATACATATAATATACATATATACATACACATATATATGCATACACATACACACACACATTGATAGATGGACAGATAGTCTGCAGACATGCATTCATCCACATAGGCACTTTTATTTCCTTATGGACTGGAAATGTGTAAGGGCAAGTAAAGTAGGATCTTTGTTGTTTTTGTTTTAGTAAAATCAAGTGCCTCTGATTGAATCTTGCCTTTATCAAGAGTCTTTACTAGGAGTAAAGTACAGAAACAAAAGTTTCTTTAACTAGAAAGAGTATATGTATTTGTATTGTTAATGTGATTAAAGATCTTCCCCACCATGGGCTGCCCTTTAAGTGGAGTTTGATAAAGGAAGATTTATAGGAACACCCACAGATTTTTGTTAATGAGGCATTGATTCTCAAGGATTGGAATGCCCTCTGACTCTAAAAAAAGTATGAATACTTGGAGGGTAAGATTTTACTTTGGGCTTAGTTTTTGGAAGAAAGTTTGTGTGCCAGATGAGACTCTGGGAAGCCACTAAGCGGCTCCCTGGCTTTGAAAACCCAGATGTTGTGGCTTCCCTCTGGAAACTATGTTCAGATAGTTGGACTATGTGTTGATCTGAGATATATGTGTTGCTTATTATGTCAGACAGTTTGGAAACACTGTTGATTTCCTGAATTAAGTGAATGATATATGTACTTGATTAAAGTTGCCTTTCTTTTAGAAAAGTAGATCAAAGAACCTGTTATAGTAGTCACCCCTGAGTATGATGAGGTTCTTATTGATAAAAAATATCATACATCAATTCAGATTATTAACTAATATATACATTATAGTCTTATACTCTTGCCTAAGGATGCTAAGATGTATGTATATGTGTTTACATGGGTGCAAATAATGTATGGATCTCAAATGTATATGTATGTACAGTTTTCTATTAGAAGGTGAAGAAATGTGACTGGAAAAGAAGAATGTTGAAAGGGGCAGGATTAGAAGTAATAGAATTGAAAGGGAAAGGTGTCTCAGAGATCACCTTATCCAGTCTTCTCATATTTTACATGGAGAAATAATCTTCAAGAAGTGAAAAAGTTTTTCAAAAGCAAGGAAGTGATTTGTCCAAGGAAACACAGATCAATGCAGCCAATTCAGGATTCAAATCTAGTTCTATTACCATTACATCATGTGGAAAATGAGTCAAAATGACACTTATAGGAAAATTAAGCCAAGTAAATGGATCTATCAGATGTTTATTATATGTCAAGCAGATCAGAGGTCAAGTATAGGGAATCACAGAAGGTAAGAAGAGTCAAATATCTTTAGAGAAACAGTCTCAGGAATCTAGGAAGTCTAAGAATTAGTTTAAGTATCATTAATGAGAGGTCCATCCTGACCCCAAGGTAAATAACTACTTCCATTTGCATTATATCACTTTATGTTCTTATGAAGGGACAAAAAGATCTATGCCTGAAGTCAGAAAAATATCAATCAATAAGCAAACATTAAGTGTTTACTATGTGACACTGTTAACTGCTTGGGATATACAGAAAAAACCCAGAACAATCCCTGCTCTTAAGAAGCTTATATTCTAATAAAAGACAGAACCTTCCAGGTACAGCTTTGTTCTGATGCATGCAGATAGAAAGCTGTAATCCAAGACAATCTTTTAGCATTAAAACAAAACAAAACAAACAAAAATGCATGATTCTTGGACCTTTCCTGTGAGGAAAAAATCATTTGTTGTTGCTCTAAAGACTTAGATTCCATAATAAAATTCTTACTATGTGATAAACAATCTCTCCCATTATATTGAGGTCTTGGGTTCTAAGATCATTGAGTCAATTCTCAAAGACAAGGGAAATTTCATCATTAAGATTCACTTGATATTTTTTTGTCCTGAGTTCTGTTACTTATTGTCACAGAAATAGTATCAAGCAGTTTATAAATGTGCTTCTTTGATAAGGTCAATGGCAAGCCTGTTGAAAAAAATAGTAAATTTTTCTACTTTGCATGAAGGGAAAGAAGGGACCCAGGGAAATGAGTTTGGGATTCTCTAAATTTCTAACTCAACTTGTCCCATTTGAAAATCATTGTCGCAGTGATTACCCTATAGTGTCTTGTAGAAAAAAGAGTCGGAGATATTTGGTTCCTGAACTACCAGGCTCTAGCTGTGATGACTGGATCTTAAATCTAGATATAGTTGGGACCTTTCAGGTTATTTAAACCTACCTCCTCATTTGACAGAGGAGGAAATTGAAGCCTAGGGGGTGAAAAATCTTTGCCCAAGGTGACACATGTAGTAAGTGATAGAGCTGAGATTCAAACCCAGGCTCTTTGAACTGGAAATGAACTTTTGTTACCACTCTTTGTCATTGTTCAGTCATTCTAGTCATGGTGAAGTTTCTTGAACCCATTTGGGGTTTTCTTGGCAAAGATATTGGAATGGCTTGCCATTTCCATCTCTAAATTATTTCTCAGATGAAGAAACTGAGATAAACAGGATTAAATGATTTGCCCAGGGTGATACAGCTAGTGTCTGAGACTAAATTTGAACCGAGGAAGATGAGTCTTCCTGACTTTGGACCAGGTCCTCTGTCCACAGCACCACCTACCTGTTCTGCAACTCTAAGATACATAAATTAATTACTCAGCTTTTTCTATATGCCATACTATGTAGGACTCTGGATTTTTTACCACATCATTCTTCTAGAGATGTGAATTATACCTTCCCTAGCTGTTGACAAAATATCCTTTTGTCTAAACGTAACTGAGCTGATTCCTCTTTTTGGATCATAAACTATACATTTCTTCCCATGAAAGTAAAAAGTCTGTCTTTCTGTTAATATCATCACATTCTTTGCTGTTTATCCTAGATCTATTTATAAACTTCATGGAATCTTTACTAGCCTAAGTCTCAACACCTTACAAATGAGTTATCAGTACCCTAAGACTTTGGCATGTAATGGTTGGAGAGATTTTGGAGATCAACTAATCCACTTGTTTTACTTTACTAATAAAGAAAGTGAGGATAAAACACATGGAATGACACACAGGATCTTGAACAGTGCTTGACATGTAGCAGATATAGAATAAATGCTCATTTACATGACTTGTCATTCTTGAGATAAACAGGTAACTCTAGGGTTTGAACATGGTCCTTTCAATTTATTATCCAGTGGTCTTTTACTCTTCTAGGTAACCAGTCAAACCTAATCATGATAGTGTCAGACTTCAGGAAAGGTCAGGTATAGGCTTTAAGAACCCACTTATTTTCACCAAATGTCTTTCATACCTGACATTCACTGCTTTCTCTGCCTCTTAGAATCTCTAGATTCTTTGCAGTCCACTATTTGGCATTTGTTGTGTTTAACTATGCGTCATTTTTACAAGAATTTTATGTGTATGTGTATGGGGGGGTTGTTGTTGGGTGGGGGCAGAAAGGAGAAAAAAAGGTATGTTTGTTTAACAGGAAAAAAAGCTTTACAAAAAGAATGAGTAGTGTCCTTCAAAACTCAGCTTAAACGTCATCCACCCTTTATATTTAGCCATGATCCCCATAGTACCTAGTGCTTCCCACCAAAAATTGCCTGATTTTTTTTAGTATTAAGTGGCCATCTAGTCTGAGCCTCTCCTTTGTTAACAGATGGAGAAACTGAGGCCAATGGAAGTGAAAGGACTTATCCAAGGTCACATAGGTAATCATCGTTAGAAAAAAGAATTCAAACTAGTCTTCTGACTGAAGAATCAGTGATCTCCATGGTACTGTGCTGCCTATTTTGTTCCTTTTGTATGTAATACATATGCATATCATATTATATTGTATATATATATTATATAATACATATATTAAATAGACATATATGTATGTGTATATTTGTGTGTTTATGTATGCATTTATGTACATGCTTATTCCTCTTTTAGGAATGTAAGCTCATTGAAGGCAGAAATTTGTTTACTTTTTTTGCCTCCCCAGTGTCTAGTATAGGACCTAGTACTTAATGCTTGTTGACCGATCAATGCCCAGGAGCATACTTCCCACTTATAAGAATATTAGATATGAACTTAAAGACACTGCTTCATTTTTGACTTTGTATTCTCAGGCTCTAGCATAATGTCTAGCACATATTAGGTACTTTATTTATTTTTCTTGATAGCTGATCATAACACTATTGCTTTTGCACTAATCCCTGAAAAATCATTTCACCAAAAACTGTGTTTCCACAGAAATTTGTAACAAATTAACAGATTTTACATGTGCTATATGCTAACCACAAGCAGAAACAATAATATAGACAGAGACTCTTTGGAGTTCTGTGACACCCTGGCATGTTTGAGTAGGAGGACATTGATCAGAAAGTTTTCAAATTTCAGTGATTGAATCTCTCTCTTGAGTTCCTACACCTACTTTCTATATTTCTGTTTCTCTTTTCTTCTATCCTCTTCTGCACACCCTTCAATATTGTGAAAATTCTTGGCAAGAAAAAAAGAACTTTGTCTAATAATGCCAAGATGGATTTGGAAATGCTTCAATCTATTGAAAGAATTAATGCAGAAACTGGGTGAAGAGCTTTGCATGCATGGACCAAAACCCAGGGCATCTGGTCCCTAACAATGGTACTGAGACTTGGAAAGTACCTAAGCTAAATGGATCCATGAAGTTTCCCCTAGACTATAGATCCTTAAACAGAAGTAACATCAACAACTATGTGCAGGCTGATTTAAAAAAGTGAAGAGATCATCATCACTAGACAACAGAACCCTACTCTCAGCATCTTCCCCTACTCGGTTGGCAGATCCAGGAGACTAGCCATACTCAGAGAAGGACACAGAGTGCCAATGTACTTTCCAGATAAAACCAAGTGGAGATAATATCACCAATGAGGAGAGAAAGGTTCCAATGCAGCTGGGAATGCCTCAGTGGGCTGATACCTCCATAAAGAGTATAGAATTTAGAGTTGGAAGGAGACAGAGATCATAAGATCAGAATTTTTGAGCTGGAAAACACAAAGTTTTCCATAGGAGAGCGACCAGGATCAGAATATCAACCAACCCAACCAATAGAAACAGAGACAGAGAGATATTGTCAAAGCCAGAAAGATGATATTCCCTCTATAATTTGCCCTTGATGAAATACATCTAAAGAAGGTGTTCAGTCATAGGTACCACATTTTAGGAAGAACAATGATGTAGCTACAGAGTTTCAGAGCAGAACAGACTTTCTGAATTAAATAAATAAGTGATGATGATGATGATGATGTTAAATATAATTTTCAAGTTTACAAAGAGCTTTACAAACATCAACCTATTTTATCCTCATAACATTCTGATCTGTTTTAATTATTTCAAAGGTGAAAAGATTGATGCAAAGGTCATACATCATCAAGTAAGTATCTGAGGCCAAATTTGAATTCAAGTCTTCTTGATTTCATACCCAGTGTACTGCCTAGTTTAATGTACTGCTAAGGTGCCTCTTTCCAAGGAAACTGAAATCTTTTCCAACTCATGCTAATACAGAAATCTTTATACAACATATTGACAAGTAGTCAACCAATCTTTACTTAAATACTTCTAATATAAGGGAACTCAATGGCTAGGTTGGAAGTCCATTGCATGTTTAATGAACTGTCACTATTAGGAAATTTGTCTTGATTCCAAATGTAAATTTTCCTCTTTGTATGTTTCATTTATTGATTCAGGTTCTTCTATTTAAGGACATACAGAATTTAAAGATGTGTCATGTTCACTTTGAGTTTTCTCTTTTTGCAGACTAAATACCCTCAGGTCATTCAGTCAAACATGTCATGAAGTAGAGAGGGCTTTTACCATGATGGTCATACTCCTTTACATATTCTTCAACTTCTCAATGATTTTCCTAAAATATGGTACCTTTAAGTGAGTTCAGTCCTCTAGATGGACTCAAACAGTACTCAAAACCAGCCTCAGACACTTAATAGCTGTATGACCACTGGCAAGTCACTTAACCCTGTTTCCCCAGTTTCCCTCATTTGTGAAATGAGCTGGAGAAGGAAATGGCAAACTACTCTAGTATCTTTGCCAAGAAAATCCAAAAATGGGTAAAGAAATGTCAGACACAACTGGAAACAACTAACCAACATGGAGTTAGACACAACAGAACCATCATCTCCTTTTTGATGGAAGCTATGTCTCTCTTAATATAGCTCCAGATCCAATTGCCTTTTTTCAGTTACCATATCAGAGATTAAGTTGAGGTGTTATGAAACTCAAATGAGATAATAAGTGGAAAAAATTTTTAAAACCTTAAAGCACTATATGGAATTTCATTTCCAGCATTGTCATCATCACATTCACAATCATCATCTCCTCCTCTTTCTTTTCTTTCTCCTTCATCATCCTGTTCCTCCTCCTTTTCTTCCTCCTCCTCCTTCCTCTCCTGCTCCTCCTTTCCCTTCTCATTATGGTTTTAGTATGGTTACCAGAGGTCCAATCTGGTGATAAAATAATTCCCTGAACTTTCCAGACTCCTGTTGAGCTCAAGCAAAAATAAGGGATGTGTTGGTAAATGGCAAATGTTTAACAACTAGATTATGTGGGGGGAAATGCATACATACTTGAAAGCCTAATTTGCATTATTAATACTTTCTCAAGTCTAAATAATCAACAAGTCAATAAATCAAGGCCTGCTTTTGGGGAGATATAACAAGAAACTCTCACAAACTTTAGAGCTGTATCAGAAGCACACCCCTCTTGCACCTTCTATCCACTTAAACTCATAGATCTTTTCTTTTTTCACATATTATGCTAGCCATGTGCCCTTCTTTTTAAATTTGTGAAATCTGTTTTAGGAAACCCAGTGGAAGACTCTCCATTCATCCGTGAAATCTCATCTTATTTGATTTGATTCAATGTTTTGGCCTATCAAGATATTCAAGCTGAATATTGAATCTTTCAAACAGTACATTAATGGTCCTGCTTGGCTTGGTGTCACCTTAGCATTTCACTATAAGGCTGCTCTGCTTTTATGCAAATCATCAGGAAATTATAAACAGCTCAGGGCCAAGCAGAAACCCACTAATTCATCATTTTGTTAGTACATCTGGATATAGACATGAAACAGCTAATTTTAAAGGGGATTTAAAGATTGCTGGGCCTAGAATCAGGAAGACCTGAGATCAAATTCCCCCTCAGTATTTACTAAATATATGATTCTGGCTAAGATATTTAAACTCTCCCAGCCTTAGTCACCCTAATTGTAAAATGATGATCAAAACAGTACCTGATTCACAGGGTACTTGTGAGAATCAAATAAAATAACCTCTTTAAAGTGCTTTGCAGATATTAAAAATGAGATTTGAATACTAGTTTACTATTTGATGTAATAATTGACATTTACTCCTTCCTTGGATTTTACGTCCTGTAAACTTTTAGGAGAATCTGCTACTGCATATCTTCCTGTATTGTAGTTACTCTGCATGGCATCTTAGCTTAGAGGATATATGTCAGCAACATGATATAGTAGATAAAATCCTGAACTGATGTGAAGCCAAGCAAAGTAGGATCTTTTTGCTGTTTTTATTTCTACCAAGAAGTATAATGCCTCTGAATAATATGATTGAGGAGGATCTTTCTCACCCGTTTTTGGGCCTGCCCATTGAGGGAAGCTTGATTATGGGACTTGTTTTGTAGGAAGGTTCCAAGTACTTTTCATTTTTTTCTATTGAGGCACTGGGTCAAAGGGTCATGCCCTCTGACTCTGAAAAGCATATAATGACTCTGAGGGTAGGGTTTGGGACTTTGGGATTTACTGACTAGTGTTTGTTTGGCCAGTAGAAGACTTTGGAAAGTCCCTAAGGAGTCAGTCCCAACTTTGAAAATTCAGATGTTGGTGCTTCCCTCTCTGGTAACTATGGTCAGACAGTTGGACCTGTCTGTTGATTTGCGATATATGTATTGATCATGGTTTGACAAAGGAAGGCATATCTGTTGATCTTTGATTTTTCTGTATTTTCTAAGCAATTCAGGGTGCAGACTACCCAGAACTAGGTGAATGATATATGTGCTTGGTTAAAGGAATAACACATGTGCTTGATTAAAGTGATTGTTAATCCCTCAAAAGTTGCCTTTCCTTTTATGAATGCAGATCTAAGAACTAAGAACTTGTGATAGCAGTTCCCACCTCGTGTATGTTGGGGTACTTACTGATACAACTGAGAGTCAGCACAACCTAGGATTAAATCCTGTTTCACACTAGCTGTGTGAGCAAGAACAACTGACTTAATCTCTCTGAGCGCCAGTTTCTTAATCTGGAAAATGAGGATAAACATGCTTCCTATACCTACCTAGGAACTGTAAAGCTTGGATGAGACAATGATTATTAGGTACATTGTAAACTCTAAAAAGTCACATAAAAGCCAGCTGTTATTAACTAAGAACAATAGATAAATGTGGCAGAGAGGGAAATTTAGTCTTGCTATAAAGAAAACTTTGTTCACATCCATAGCCTAACCAAAATTGCAATGGGATGCTTTGGCAAATAGTGAATTCTTCCATCATTGGAGATCTTCAGGCCAAGACTGGACAATTACATGTTAGATATGTTATAAGGGGCATTCTTGTTCAGGTTCCAGTTGGAGTAAGTCGTCTCTAGGACTTTTGCTTCAACTCTGAGGACTGTAAAAATTTTTCTCTTCTTTTTTAGTCTTTTGGGTTTAGGGTCTCGGTTAAAGAAACGTTCCAGAACTTTTTACCTCACCTTCACTTGAATAGCAAGTTCAGTCAGAAAGTATCAGTGCTGTATTCAAGTAAAGTTAATAATCATTTATCAAGGATCTATTATGAGCCAGGCAGTGTATGAAGTGCTGGAGATATAAGACAGGAGCAGCTCCCTGCCCATAGGGAGCCAATAATCATATGGGGGGAGGGGCAACATAAAACAGCTGTGTATACTGAGCACAAACATCGGAAATAATCATCAGAGGTCAGTTTAAATAGAGAATGTGGTGAAAATCTTATTGTGGTTTCAAGCTATTAAAGTTGTTTCAAAGAGGTAAAATAACTGTCCTAAGATTAGACACTCCACAGGTATAGAAATTAAGTCAACTCAAATCAACAAGCATTTGTAAATTACTTACACTAAACTGTGCTAAGCAGGGAAAATATAAATATAAGGAGATAAAACATAATCTCTGCCTTCAAGGAATTTACATTCTAATAGAAGAAGACAATGAATAAAGAAGAGCTGAAAAGAAGGTGATGAAAGGGGGATTATAGAGAAATTTTATTGGGTAGTTTGCAAAAAAATGAAATTATGGGTGGTCTCACTATTATCTTGAAAATGGAGGTACCGGAAATAGGAGAAGACAACCCAGGAGATCCTGACTCATTTGCAATCCAGTGCAAGCCAAGACAAAATGGAAAACAATAGGTAGATATTTAGAGAGATAGATAATAGAGAGACAGATGGTAACTAAACGAGTATGTGTATATATATATATATATATATATATATATTATATATATGTATAAATGAATGGATAGATGAATAGAGAGATCAAAGGATGAATAGACAGAGAGATGAGAGATGGACCGATAGAGGCAGATGAATAGTTCCTACCTGAAAATTACTTTAATGGGGATATCATGCCATCATTGTTGGTATTGTTTCCAATGCTGCAGATCATAACCCATATCTACATCTGCCTTACACAGTTCTTTTTCATTTGCTCGCAACCATTTTCAACAGGGTATGTACCTGCTGTGCTGGGGCCTTCTTTATACTCTCTTTTGAGAAGGAGGAGAAGAAGGGGAAGGGGAAGGAGGAGAAAGCAGTGAAATCTATGCTAGAAGAAGAAGAAGAAGAAGAAGAAGAAGAAGAAGAAGAAGAAGAAGAAGAAGGAGGAGGAGGAGGAGGAGGAGGAGGAGGAGGAGGAGGAGGAGGAGGAGGAGGAGGAGGAAGAGGAGGGGGTAGGAAGGAAAGTAAAAGGAGGCAGAAAAGATGACTATGCTGTTGACAACTTATATTTATAGCATTCTTTAATTTTGTAAAGCACTCAGGACACTTAGTGTCTGGTCCTTCCTTTTATTTTTTTGACAATCTTATGAAGTAGGTGCTAATATTACCCAAACCACAGGAACAAAGGAGAACTTCAAGAGACACCTGGGACAATCTAGTTCAACCTACTCATTCTGAAGCTAAAGAAACTTTGACAACTGATGGTTAAGTGACTTGCCCAGGATACTTCAGCTTGTGTCAGAGGCTAGATTTGAACTCAAGTCTTCCTGACTCCAGGACCAGTCCTCTATCCACTCTGTCATAATACATGATTCCCTTGGACATAAGCTATCCTTCACTCTCACCCTATGGACAAGCCTATTTACTTTCAAAAGGTCGTGTGCCATAGTAGAGCATTGGACTTGTAGTAAAAATGATTTGAATTCCAATCTTACCTTATTTATTAGCTTTGTGAACCTAGGGATATCCAGCTCTCTCAGTCTCAAACACCTCAACTGTAAAATGAAGCAGATTGAACCCAAGGACCTCTATGTCCTTGAATATCTTCCAGTTCTAAATAGATGATGTTATGATGACATACTCCCTTGATGACATCCTTTAAACTTTTTATTCTCTTTAATTCTTTGTTAGCAATGCTTTGCCCATCACTCACA
The DNA here is from genome assembly GCA_028658325.1 of Potorous gilbertii. Classification (NCBI taxonomy): domain Eukaryota; kingdom Metazoa; phylum Chordata; class Mammalia; order Diprotodontia; family Potoroidae; genus Potorous; species Potorous gilbertii. Next base: position 31,090,808 of record CM053771.1, on the reverse strand, counting down.
CCCACTCTGACCTACTCCATTGCCCTTTGAGGGAGTTTCAATTTCATTGCTTAGGAGACTATATTACTACTTACTTGCTAAGGAGACTATATCACTACCTGATTTGCAACCACATAACAATCCCAGAAGAATATTGGTATTTGAAAGATGGTCCTTTTTTCAAGAAAAGAATTTAGAAGCATTAAAATAATTTTGCAAACTCACTAAAGGCAATGCAGCCTGCCTTCCTCCTCCCATTCAATTCTGGGTCCAGCACGCCACGGCATAATGGTGCGGCAGATAGTAACTGAATGAATAAAGTTAGGAATCAATTCAATCAAATCATACATGAGTCACAAAATAATTGGAAGCCATAAAATGTTGAAAGCCACAGGTTGAAGGAGTTTGTGATGACTTTAAAAAGTAGACAAAAGTAAAGGCACAGATTTCCATCTAGGACATGAGATAACTAGGAAGAATCATGAATAGAGTCCTGGACTTAGAATCAAGGAAACTGGGTTCAAATCCTACCTCAGGCTTATGCAAACTGTGTGACCCTGGACAAATCCTTGGGCTTCAGTTTCCTCTTCTGTAAAATGAGGGGATTGAACTAAATGCCCTTCATCATATCTTCAAACTCTAAAAATCTTTGATTTATGTCCAGGGACTATAGTGTGTGGGGTGAGTTTTTTGTTATACACTGAGGGTATGAGGACAGATAGGGCATAATCCCTGACAACTGTTCCTGGAGATATGAGTGGTTATGGGTTAGTATCAGTATGAAAAGAGGAAAGCTGGTAACCTGCTGTTTGCTTATGAATGCATTTGTATGTATATTGCATATCTTCAGAATGATGTACTGGGCTTAGTTTTGGGGGTCCAGGATTGGATCATGGCTCTGATACTAACTGTCAATGTACTTCCCAATCTCTAAGCATCACTTAAAAAATCAGCTGGATTAAATAAATTAAATTTGAATTTTCCTTTGATCTATTGTTACCCAGTATTACCTTCTTACATCTGATCAAAAGGAAAACAAAGGGAGGGAAGTGTCTATGCCATGTCACTGGCTAGGTTAAGTCAACTAGTAAAATTAGTTAATTAGTTCATAGTTACTAGTTAATTAGTTCATAGAATCATAGATTTATTACTGAAAAGAATCTCAGAAGTCATTTAGACCACCATCCATTTTATAGATGAGGAAATTCAAGCCAAAAGGTGAAGTTGTTTATCTAAAGTCTAAAGTCATACAGGTAGTAAGAGGGTTGGAGAGATTCAAACTCAGATCCTCTGACTCATGAGTGACTGTTGTCTTCATAGTATCATATTGCTTTACGCATTTTTAAATAAGTCAGCTGATATAGCAGCCAATTAAAACTATGGCTGACAGTCCTGAGGTATACTGATAGATTGTTCAACTCTCCAGGTCAATGGCAGAAAGAAAAAGAGGGAGAAATATCCTATATATTATTTTGTACCCTATAACTATTTCAAGGGACCCATAAATGCAAAATTTCAGCATGTCGCCCAGACTGGAGAGATAGCAAATGGGAGTTTCTCATTCCCTTCTTGCCAAACCACCTGATGAATGGAGAAACAAATCATATCTGATTATACTCAGTCTTTTTTTGTTGCAGTCCAGATGTTTCAGAAGTAACTGAAACCACAGCACTCTGATACAATTATTTTGCAGCTTCTAAAATATTTGCAGCTTCTTTGCACCTTATGTTCCTTCTAAAATAACATTTCTTAATATTTTGGTATGTCATGGATCCTTTTAGTATTCATCAGAATTCTGGAGAATCCTATGGATCTCTTCTCATAATCATAGATGTATATGTATATATAAAATACAGAAAGTATAATTCATAAGATTATAACAGAAGAAATTATATTGACTTGTAGTTACCACAATATTTGGGGGGAAATGGACTCTAGGTTAAGATGCTGTTCTAAAAGTGGTCTTTCCTGCCTCTTCATGTTTGTTCATTTTTTGTCTCCTGACAGACATTTACTGTCTGTCTTCAATTCAATAAACATTATTAAAAGCCTTTATAATTAAAAAACAAGTGTCCCTGACACTGTACTAGGTGCTGTGAAGGAGGAAAGAATAAAAAAAAAGACAGTCTTCAAGAATTTCTCATTCTATTGATGGGATAGAATAAATAGATGGTACAGCAACAGAGAAATGGATAGATATATATATGGATATATAGATACAGTTATAGATATAGATATATAGAGATGGAGGGAGGGAAGAAAAGGAGGAGGGAAAAAGAGAGATACAGAGATGGGAAGAAAGAAAGAAAGGAAGCAAGGAAGGAAGGAAGGTAGATAAATAGATAGACAGATAGAAGAGTAATAGGATAGACACATTGAGAGAAGTCAACATGTTCAAAATAATTATAAAGCAATTTCTGTTCTCAGCACAGATACGTCCTTTTATGCTCTAAGAATCTTGCCTCTCTTGATGAAGGAATGGATTGAGGGGAGGAAGGTTGTTCTGAGCTTCAGGCACTCATAAGGGAATGACCCATTTCTTTTTTTCACTTCAAATTCAATTCAGATATTGTAACAAAAGAGGAGATGCTCCTGCTACAATGAGCTTTGGGAAAATGGAGTCATGAAACAGGCTGAGATGTCATACAGATCTGGAATGTGACTTTCATAAGGTTTACGTCTGAGAGGAGGGCTCTCTGATTGAGATGAGCCCCTTACTCTGTGCACATGTACAAGCCAAGCCATGTGGTGGATAGTCAGCAAGCTAACAGAGAGAAGGATCTGGGCCCCCATGTCTCTGGCAGCTGCCTCGGCTGTTACCATATTAATCACCAGCAGTGCCAGCTTCAATCAGCAGGGCAGATTCTATTTTTAACCTCTGCTTAGCAGGTTGTTTCATTCACGTTTTTTACTATGGGAAGATTTGCCCTCCAGGAAAGCAGGGCAACATTCCCTTCGTGCTATGATGACCATATTTTGCAGAAAAAAAATTAGGACACATGGTCAATTGATTTTTGCCCTGCTGCTACCATTCTGTGGGTATTTATTCTGGCTCACATAGCCTAATGTTTTCGGACTTTACAACTGGAGAGTTCACAGGCCACATAATACAATTGTAACTATATGTGATACCATGCTAGTGGACTCACATTCTCTGGAGGCATCACAGTACTTCCTCTGGAATCAATTCAGCATAATTCAATGAACTTTTACCAAGCATCTACCAAGGACAAAGGCCTAGTTTCCTGGCTTTATATCCCTTCAACTACCTAATAAAGTGTCACCCAGTACAAACTTTTCCATAAATTCAAGCACGGCAGAGGTCCAGAGATCAAACTCATCCTTAAATAGGACAATTCTCAACTCTAGCCATTCATTAACAAGTCAACTGTGCTGATGGTTCCGGGGAACCTTTAGCATCTGAAATTCCTTCAATTTCTGGTTTGTGAAACCTTTTACCTACCTTTTATTAATATCAATTTCTCTTAATTCTTATGAAAAAGCTTTTCTTTATAATCTAGTCCAGGAAATGGAAATGATAGCATAGTGGAAAGAGTATAGAGCTTTATCATCTACAGACCCTGATTCACATTACTCATTTTCCAACCCTAGACAAATCAGTTAGTTTCTCTTAACTTTGGTCAACCTATTTAAAATAGAGATACTACTTGTACTGCCAAAATCTTTAGGCCCTTATGAGCAATAAATAGATGGATAAATTGAAAGATAGGTGAATGAATAAGTGAAGAGGAAGGAAGGAAGGAAGAAAGAAGGAAAGAAAAAAGAAACAAAGGGAAAGAATGAAAGGAAAAGAAAGGAAGGAAGAAACAAAGAGAAAGGAAGAAAGAAAGGATGAAAGAAGGAAAAAAGAAAAGAGAAAGAAAGAAGGCAGAGAAGGAAGGGAGTGAAGAAGGAAGAAAGAAGAAAGAAAGAAAAAAGAAAGAAGTAAGGAAGGAAGAAATAGAGAAAAAGAAAAGAGAGGGAGAAAAGAAGGAAGGAAGGAAAAAAGGGAGAAAAAAAACAAAGGGAAAGGAACAAAGAAAAATAAAGGAAGAGAAAGAAAGGAAAGAAGACAGAAAAAAGGCATGGCAGGAAGGAAAGAAGAAAGAAAGAAAAAAGGAGGAAGGAAGAAATAGAGAAAGAAAGAAAGAAAGAAAGAAAGAAAGAAGGAAAGAAGGAAGGAAGGAAAGAAAGAAAGAAAGAAAGAAAGAAAGAAAGAAAGAAAGAAAGAAAGAAAGAAAGGAAGAAAGAAAGAAAAGAGGGGTAGATGGAGAAAAGAAGGAAGGAGGATTGATCTTAAAATGTTGTATAAGTTTGACTTATTTTTATTGACTGGATATTATCATAATGAAGGAGACAGGACAGTTGAGTTGCAGAGGCAGGAAGGCAGCATCATCAGCCAATAGGCCTAATGAGGGACACACACCTTTTATTCCATTATAAAGTTATCAGTATGAAATGTATCAAGGACAGTCTATATCTATAAATGTGATATTAAGGTTGATTGCTTTGATCAGAAGGAGAGAAGAAAAAACAAGTGAGGTCTCTTTATGACAGAGCAACATGGGGGAACTGGGTGGCACAGTAGATAGAATGCTGGGCCTGGAGTCAAGAAGACCCATCTCCTTGATTCAAATCAGGTCTCTGACACTAACTAGTTGTGAGACATTGGGCAAGTCACTTAATCTTGTTTGTCTCAGTTTCCACATCTGTCAAATGAGCTGGAGAAGTAAATGGCAAATCACTTGAATATATTTGCCAAGATAATTCCCAATGGGTTCATGAAGAGTTAGATATGCCTAAAATGGCTGTATAGCACCATCACCAAAAATATGGCTATGGGGATTTGTTAAGGTTTTGACCATGGTCACTCAGTCAGTGTCAGAGGTGGTATCCTAACCTAGGTCTCCCCCCATATTCTGATGGGCCTCAACTTGCCTTTCTATAAAATGAGAGTCTCAGACTAGATGATTGTGAAAGTCTTCCAACCCTGACATTCTACTATTTGACATTCCCAGTTAAATTTAGGTATAAAAGAAGGTCAGAGGAACCCAAGCTAATCTCATTGCTCCACAACTAAAAACTTCTAAGCAGAGCCCAGTTGGACCTCAGTATCTTCTCTGCCTTCCAAATCCACCAATAGTTTTAGCAACCAGCAGGAAAAGGATGCTTATCTCTGTGTTTCATTAAAACCTCTGCAGGGCCAGAAAGTTTGGAGAAATTGCAATGTGGCTTGTAAATGACAGAAAGGGATGGGGGAAGAGAATGAGTGAAGGAACTAGAAGCAACAGCTTGCTATTCACCTGAATGCCCCCAGAGTCTTTCTGAATCTAGGTCAGAAACAGAGCAGGTCAAAGCTCTCATCAGTAATAACCCCAGGTCCTTGTATGACCACTTCCCTTCTAGATTAGTTGAGATAGTGACAGTATCAAAAAAGAGCACTATGAAAACTTGAGTTTTCATTGCAGAACATTATCAGTGAGGTCTGCTCTTTGCCAGGAAGGAACTCTTGCAACCTGCATGCAGGGCCAGAAGTTGCTGGTGATTGGGAAGATGCTGGGGCATCTGAGTAGAATTGACTTCAGCATCAAGAGGTGACCATGCAGAGACCAAAAAGACCAGACTGTGTGGGTACCAGAGAATCTTTGGAGTACCAGACTCCAAGGGATGGAGACAAACAGGAAAAGCAGTTGTAGAAGCAGAGATTCAGATCGGGAAGCCAATTTCTGATCAAAAGGGATTACATTAATGACTCAGCATCACATAATGGAAAATGCATTAGATATGGGGTCCAGAAGATGTAGGTTTAAATCATGCCTTTTCAGACACTTAATGGTTATATGGCTCATCTGTAAGATGAGTGACTTGTACTCAATAGTCCCTATGGTCCATTTCAGCTCTAAATCTTATGATCCCCAGATTCTATTATATCTTATAATTAATATTCTTATGTATGAAATGAGGAAGTTAGATTGGATGGTCTCTGAAGACCTTTCCAGTTCTAGAGTTATGGTCTTATCGAACAGAGGTTCTTAACCATTAATTCTTAACTCTTCTTAATCTGTGTGTGTATGAGGAGGGGTATAGACCTCTTTGGTTGTCTTTGGTTATGTCTATGAATGCATTTAAAAATAATATTTTCATCAATTTATTTATTTTTAGTTTTCAATATTCACTTTGATATATTTTTAATTTTCTTCCCCTCTCTCTCGTCTTCCCTCCCCCAGATGGTAGGCACTCTGATATGGGTTCTACATATACATTCTTATTAAACATATTTTCACATTAGTTATGTTGTATACAAGAATTGAATGAATTGGGAGGAACCATGAAAAAGAAAACAAAACAAAAAAGAGACTGCTTCAATCTGCATTCAAACTCCATATTTCTTTCTCTGGATGTGGATGGCATTTTCCATCACATGAGTCTTTTGGAGTTGTTTTAGGTTTTTGCATTGCTGAGAAGGGCTTAAATCTATTATCGCTTAGGACAAGACCCAGATGAGCTGCGGAGGCAGGAAGGCAGCATTGTTGGCCAATAGGCCTAATGAGGGATACACATCTTTTTTTCCATTATAAAGTTATCAGGATGAAATGCATCAAGGACAGTATATATCTATAAATGTGATATTAAGGCTGATTGCTTTGATCAGAAGGAGAGAAGAAAAAGCAAGTGAGGTCTCTTTATGACAGAGCAAGTCAGTCATCACACAACATGGTTGTTACTGTGTACCATGTTCTCTTGCTTCTACTCACTTTGCTCCACATGAATTCATAGAAGACTTCCCAGGTTTTTCTAAAATCTGTTCACTCATCATTTCTTATAATAGTATTCTGTTACATTCACATATCATAACTTGAGTCATTAAAAGTAATATTTTAAAACAAAATACATGAGGTTACAAATGAAAACAATTATATTGGCATCCAGTCATTAATGTTAAAATGTTTCAAAAAAGTTTACGTGTACCAAGTTAAGAATATATAATACTCTATATAGTAACTGGAAACTAAACATCTGTCTAACTCAACATGTTTCCTCAATGTTCCAGTCTTTTTGTAGAAGCCATTTGCATCTTGTAGCCCTTCCCTTTACTGAGTTGATAGCTTGGTAAGGAGAAAGGGAAATTGATTATACCTTATCCTGACTAAGACATGCCAGGGAGTGCATAGAATCATGTAGGATATGTACTAAGCATATATTCCATGCATAATACATGTGTTGAATAATGCAGGATAAGTCCATGGACATCCCATCTCATACAATTGATAAGAGGTAGCAGGTGAGGATGACAGAAAAGTATTATATGTGGGGTGGGACACTTCTAAGTCAGGAAGAGACTCTCAATCTGTTTAGGAATCAAATTGAGAGAGATGAACAGATGAAGAAGCAACTATTCTTCCCAGAATTTTAGGATCCTACTGACATTCTGACAAATGTGCATGAGAAACCTTTTAGAAGACCTTGAACATTAAGAAGGAGAGAAAATGGTGAAGTTCAGTCCAGGATTCTAGAATCTGTGAATTTCAAGTGAGATTGGATCTTGGGAAAAGTATTGTTCTCCCATCCCTAATCTGCAAGTAAGGGACATGCCATTTGGAGGAAAAGAAGCAAAATGACTAAGTCACCCCATTTCCTCTAACAAAAGTCAGCATTAATTTTCTTCAGGCAAAAGTAACATTTGCACAGAGGTTTGAACTGGAAACTGTGGCATAGTGGATCACATGCTGAACATAGAGTCAGGAATAACTGGTGTACATCCTGCCACTGATATTTCTTAGCTCTGTGATCACTGAGTATCACTTAAGTCTCTGAACTTTCATTTAATCCTCTGCAAAATAACAATATCCAGAGTTGCTCCACCACAGACTTTTAGTGAGGTTTAAATGAGATCACTTGACAAATCTTGGAGCATGAGTGGAATGTATGTTATCATTACTGGAGGAGTCTACTTATAAAATCTTGTTTCTAACTTGACTATCTACCACACGAAAAAGAAAGAAGGATGAGTGATATAGACTATAGAAGAAGCATTCAACCCATGGTGCATTATCTCTCACTTTTACTATTGCAACAGCTTCTTATTTGATCTCTCATTCAGTTTCTCCCCCACTCCAATCTATCCTCCACACAACTTCCAAAGTGATATTCCAAAATCATGACATTCCCCTGCTCAAGGAAGACCCTGTGACCCACTGTGGTCATTAGGATTTAGCACAAACTACACTTGGCACTTAAAGCTTTTCATATACTGTTTTTATGCCATTTTCCAGGATTAGCATACATCACTCCCTCTCATGTTCTCTCCTTTCCAAGTTGTTGAACCTACTGTGCATGATACATGACATCACATCCCCCATTTCTGGACCTTTGTATAGGTTCTTCCATTCTTGGAATTCTCTCTCTCCTCATATGTACCAAATTTCTCAGCCTCCGTATTCCTTCAAGATTTATTTTAAGTGTCATCTCTTTAATGATTCACCCAGTATACTCCCAAATAAATGTGAATTTATCCATTATATATTGTGTTTACTTCCTATGAAGAGTTTTATCACCTCACAAGTTAAATGTAATTTCATTAGTGATAATGACTGTCTCACTTTTTATACATCCTGGTGCTTAGCACACTGACTGACTAGTTATAGTAATTTAATTAATATGTATTAATTAATGATAGATCTAATTGGTTTGGATTTTGCCAGGAAGTGGAAAGAATCTTGGACTCAGAATCAGAAGAAAAGGATTACTATCTGGTGTATAAACCCTGAAATCATTTTATCTTTAAGCCTTATCCATAAATAAGTAAGATGATGTTTGAGAGGGAAAGATGCAAGACAAATGCAGGTATATTAAAGCACATTTCCAATGGCAACAACCTACGTACAAAAAGTGACATGTGGGATATCAGCGAAAGAATGTATGTTTGGAAAATGTGGTGGGCTGATAATGTGGCCAGTCCTAGGGATAACAGATAGCACATAAGCTGTACCAGTTACCATGGAGTGCAAAAATACCTGAAGGAAGGATTTCAGCACATTGGACAGATCTGTGGGGGCTCTATCAGGAAAGTGAACAAGCATGCTTAGGAGGAGAAAAAAGATGGCTTGTGATCTGTACTGAAGAAAAGACAAGCCCCACTGAGGAGGTGGCATTATGACACAATGAAAAACGTACTTCACTTGAAGCCAAAGGAACTGAGTTCAAATGCTGCTAATGACACCCTCAAGTGACTTAAGTTTTCCAGGCCTCATTTTCCTCATTTATAAAATGACTGTTTGACTAGATGGGCTTTAAGGTCTTTTCCAGCTCTAGATATACAATCTTACCTGAATATCTTTGGGCAACACGATCTCTCTGGGCTTCTATTTCCTCATCTATCCAAGAAAAAATGAAAGGGGTTTGAACCGGATGATTGTTAGAGTTTCTTCCAGAGTTAAATTTATGATAATGGAGCCATTGATTTATTAAAGTCTGCTACCTGTTTAAGATACCCTAAAACTGTACTCTATTACACACTTCCCTAAGAGAAACCCAAGCTTGCCCATTGCTACCAATTCATACACACCAGTCTTCAGATTCCTTAGCTGTAAAATAAGGGGATTGGACTACATGATCCCTAAGATCCTTCCAGATTCCTTCCAGACACTTAATATATAAGTGCTTACCACCCATATTGAATCAGATGCCAAGTCTTATCTACTCTACTTCTCCAACATTCTTCCTATCCATGCCCTTCTCTCCCCTCACATACCCAGTCCTTGGTATCATCTCTTATCATTAGTCTTGACTATTTTAAGAGCTCCATAGTAGGCTGTCCTGACTCAAGTATCTCCCTTCTAGAATCTATTCCTCATACGACCTTTAAAATGATTTTCATAAAGTATGATTATGACTGTGTTTTGGTACAATGGGAGAAATGGATCTAAACTCAAGAAATTTTGGTTCAAACCCCATCTTTGCCAATTAAGCCACACTAGACCTCAGTTTCCACAGCGATATAAAAACAATGAAGGCATTGGGCCAAATGACCTCTAAAGTACCTTTCAGTTTTTATTGTAATACTATGACCCCGCTCAAAAATATTAAGAGACTATCTGTTCCCTACAGTAAAAAATACAAAACTCCTGAGTCTAGTATTCAAATTCTTTCACAGTCTGGTGCGAGATGACCTGTCCAAACTTATTTCCTTCCCTTCACTTCCTTTCATTTCAAACTGGCCTATTTAATGACCCTTCAGTACCTTTGCACAAACCATAGCAAGAATATATTCCTTTCTCACGTTCACCTGACAGTTGGCTAATGCAATGGACAAAATCACTGGTCCTTGAGTCAAGAAGACCTGAGTTGAATATGACCTCTGACACTTACTAGGTTTGTGACCCCAAGTAAGTCATTTAACCTCTTCCTTGCTCACTTTCTTCATTTGTAAAATGGGGATTATATTAGCGCCTACCTCTCAGGCTGTTATGAAGATAAAATGAAATAACATTTTAAAGTATTTTATAAACCTTAAAGCACTTTATAAACAAAACATTTTCGCCTTCATCCCAAATTTTGTTCAAGGCTCAACTCACTTTCCCTCTTCCTCTTCCCCCCCCCCACTGCAAAAAAGCAAAAAACAAACAAAAAAAGCCAAAACAAACAAACAAAAACCAAAAATAAACCTTTCCAGATGCCCTTAGTCTTTAAGGCTATCTCTTTTCTCCTCTCTCTCAAAAATATTAGGTATCTATTTTTCTGGACATAAATTTCATCCCCCAGTAAAAAGTAAGTTCCCTGAGGGTAAGGACCATTTCATATTTTCATTTGTGTCTCTAACCCCTAGCATAGTGCCTTACACATAGAGGGCACTTATGAACCTATGAATTGAATTCAGTTGTGACTGAATATAACAATATCACAGTTGGGGAAGAGGCACAAGATGGAGAAATTCATGGTCTAACAACAGATGACATTTCTTTTTTTTCCCTATGGCAGGGCCAGCCAGGCTGGGAGGAGCTCTTGGCTGGTTGTTTTTGGACAGCATTTGAGGGTTTTTGCCTATAATTCATAAGGGAGCTACAGAAGGGCCAGCCACATGGACAGCAAATGGAATGGAAGGGACCTGGGTGTGCAGGGGGGCAGGGAAGGCTGTTCATTTGAGGACTCCCCAAATTGAAATTCATTGCTTTGCTTTTCTCTTTAAGCTGCCAGGGACTGGGTGCTGAGCAGATGGCTCCCTAGTCTCTGCTTCTTGGCAGTTCCTTGGTCTCTCCTCCCCCACCCAGAAGTCAGTGACTCTGCTGCTAAATTCTCATCTACTGTCTTTTCTAGAGCTTGCTTCTGAAAATTAATAAACAATAGGCATTTATTTATATGAACTGGGTGCCAGGTCCTCAAAATGATTAAAGGGAAATTGTATCTTCCCTTAAGGGGTTTCCATTCAACCTGTGAGACAAAATATAATCACAGCTAAGCAGAAACACCAAAATAAATATGAGATGATTTGTGAATTGGGCACTAATAATTAGGGAAATCATATAATCATAGGTTTAGAGGTACAGAGGCCCCAGAAGTCAAATAGTGTTGGTTACAGGTGGTGAATGGCACAGTCTGGATCCAGACAGCAGAAGGACCTCTGGGAGAAGGTGCCATATGAGAACAGAAAAGAAAGAAAGAAGAAAAAGAAAGAAAGAAGTGAGTAAGAAAGATGACAGCCAGAAAAAAAGAAAGAAAAAAGAAGAGAGAGAGAAGGAAGAGAGAGAAAGAAACATGAAAGCCAAAGAAAGAGAGGGAGGGAATGAGGGAAGGAAGAAGGAAGGAAGGATGGAAGAAAGGGGAAGGAAGGAAGGAAAAGAGGAAGGGAAAAAGGGAAGTAGAAAGAGAGGTAAGAAAGGAGGGAGAGAGGAAAGACAGAAGGAAGGGAGGGAGGGAGGAAGGAAAGAAAGAAGGAAGGAAGAGATTCAAGCCATCACTCTCCGAAGGGAAAGATTGATCCAAGGGATGAACTGTAGCAGGAAATCTGGGTTCCCTCTTAAGTGACTTGAGATGAGACAACAGTGTCTAACCTGAAGAAGTAGCATTGTCAGGAAGCATGAGGGGAGAAGCTTTTCCAGTTAGATGTTTCAAACCTGATAAAGCAGAGGCAAGGAAGGGGAGTAGATGGGGTGCCCAATGCACTCCCTCCTACCAGGCCCTCCAGTGACTGGTGTTCCGAATCTCATCCCTGCTGCTTCATGGCCATGGATGAGCATTGCTTTTCTCTGATACACATAATCCTCATTTGTAAAAGAAGAACAAAAATCCCCATATCATCTGCCTCCCAAGGTTTTAGGGAAGCTCAGATGAGATGATGTGCCTAGAGAACTAACATTTATTTATCTAAGACTTTAACATGTGCAAAGCACTTCACATTTATTCGGTCCTCACAGTGGTCCTGAGAGATCAGTGCTGTTATCATCCCTTAATTTGTTTAAATAGATGAATAAAATGAAGCATCTATTGCTAGGTGTCTTGGCCAGGGCCACTTAGCTAATAAGTGTGTGAGACAGAATTTGAAGTGGAGTCTTCCTGACTCCAAGCCCAGCTCTCCAAGCACAATCGTATCACCTAGTTACCTGACCAAAAAGCATTTCACAAACCTAAAGTCCTACATGGGAGCTATCATGACTACCAGGTTGATATATTTATTATTTGAACAGCAGCTACCACAACTGTCCCTTCTTTTACACAAAAAGAAGACAGATTTGCATGGACAGGATTTGTAACGGAGACAAATCAAATCTATTTCTGATAGAGTACCATGATGAAAACAAAAGGCGTGGCGATGTAGTCTAGGGTACTTTGTCTCTCATAACCGTTGTAAGAAGCCTAGTCTCCAGCAACATTATGGAGGAAAAAAATAATAGCTGACATCTTTAAAGGATTTTAATGTTTCAAAGCTTTTTAATCATAAGCATTTCGGGTGTGCCTCAAGTCAATCCTGTGAAATAAGTGTGGCAGTCATCATTTTGATTTTATTGATGAAGAAACCAAGGAGAATGGCTTGGCCATAGGCAGATTGGTCTGTAAAGTTCATAGGTGAGAGTCAAGTCTAGGTCTTCTTGATTAACACTCTAACCATTGTGCAACACTGCCTCCCTCCCAGTGTACATTTAATAGCAAAATCTAGGCCCCATTTTCAGCACTTTTATGCTGTTGAGCAAAGGCTGATTAGAGACTCTCACTGAAAACATGGAGGTGAACCAGGTCAGCACCTTCCCTTCTAGATCTACTATTATATTCATTCTGAAGATAAAGGAACTGAGTCAGACATGGGTTAACTGGATTGCCCAGAGTTCCATAGTTGGTAAGTGCCAGTCTTCCTGAGTCCAAGTCCAATGCTCTATCCACTGTGGCATGTAGCTTTTCTAACATCCCTGAGAGGAATGGTGTGAGTACCTGCAGCCCCATTTGGCAGGTGGGATGATAGAGGCTTGGAAAGATAGTAAGAAGATAATTCAGACCCAACAAGGATCTCAGAGACCATCATGTTCAAATGTCTTATTTTATAGATGAAGAAACCGATCCTTCAGGTAGCAAAGTAAAATGACCAGAAATCACAATAACATAGGGCTAGAAGGGATCTCAAGGACTGCTGAACTCAAACCCTTTCATTTTGCAGATGAGGAAACTACTGTCCCATAGAAATTAAACACTTGGCCAAGATCAGACAGGCAGTTAGTGTAAAGGAGGAATTTTAAACATGATGACTTGTTTCAGGTCATATGGCTGGTGAATCACACAGGCAGGATTCGAAACCAGGTCTTTGGACTCTATGTCAAGTATAATTTCTTCTATTCATTTAGGATCATAGAATCATATTTAGAACTGAAGGAATTGTGGAAATCATTGAGTGAAGCCCCTTTATGTACAGATGAAACTGGGGATCAGAGAGGTGGAGAGAGTTGCACAGTAAGTAACAAGATACAGGATTTCCAACTTCATGACTGAGTAGGTTTGATGGGAGAGATTGTTGTTGTCATTTTAGTTATGTCTGGCTCTTTGTACCCCCTTCTTGTGCTTTCTTGGCAAAGATATTGGAGTGGTTTGCCATTTAGTTCTCTTCTTCATTTTACAGATGAGAAAACTCAGGCAAACAAGGTTAAGTGATTTGCCTAGGGTCACACAACTAATGTATCTGAGGCCAAATTTGAACTCAGATCATCCTGATTCCAGGTCTGGCACCCAAGGCACTGAGCCATCTAGTTGCCCTTTTGTGGAAAAGGAGCCACAGTCAAAGCAAATCCAAGCTCCTGAAGCCAGACTTCTGGTAGTAAGCCTCTCCAAAATCAATCAGGCTGGACTTTGGACAGTAAATGTCCCACCCATTGCTAGGTTCATACTTGAAGCCTTTAAAGCATGATAGGACAGATAAGAATTTGTGCTCTGTCAGACATCTGTTTTGTTTTGTTTTGTTTTGCTTTGTCTTTTAATGACAAACAGATTCATCTCCACTCTAGTCATGTTGAGGTTTCTAAGGAAAATGTTAAGTGGAGAAGAGTCATATTAAGTTAGGGCAGTCGTGTCAAACTCAAATAGAAATAGAGATCACTGAACTGGATCCTCGAAGGCTTGGAAAATCACATATTGGCATTATCTATGTTTTATTGTGTTTTTCATTTACTTTGTTATATATTTCCCAGTTACATTTTACTCTAGGTCTGGATTTATTTGTAAGTGCTGCACCCTTGGTTGGTTGACATCTATGATGTAGGGATAAAGATCTGTCCTCAAATTCAGGAAGAGGTGGATTTCAGTCATTCCTTGGAAACACACTGGTTGTATGAACCAGGGCCAGTTATTTGATGACTAACATGGTAGAGTTGAGAGAATGTTAAATTTAGAATTAGAAAGACTTGGATTTGAATTTCTGATCAAATACTTACTAACTGTATGACCTTGGGCAACTCAATTAACCTCACTGACCCTCAGATTGCTTATTTGTCCAATGAGCAGTTTGAAGTTGATGACCTCTAAGGCCCTTACAGGTTCAAATCTACATTCTAATGGCCTCTCAGTTCTCTTGGGCAATTTTCTAAGACAATATGTTGCAGAGAATTCTGCGACATACATTAGTAGAGGTTGCTAAGTCACCAGGAAATTCATTATGGCAATGAAATCAAAGGTTGGTCTCTGTCTCCTACTGTTGCAATAGGCTGATGAGCTGGGATGGATTTTGCCAGAGAAAAGGCAGGGGTATAGGATGCCTACACTGCCTGTCCATTGAACTGCACAGGACTTTAATGAAGTTATCTCTTGCAGTTCATCTAAAATGTCATCCTCCATGAAACCTTCCCTAACCCCCCACTTCTATCCAGTCAGTAATGACCCTTGTTTCTCTCCTCAGATATTACAAGCACTTTATAGTCTAAGGATCTTTTCTGTGCAATATCTTACATCATATCTGCCATTTCATATCCCCCAAGTTGACTGTAAGTTTCCTGAGGACATGGGTAGTGTCTTATCTAAGACTGTATTTTCCCTGTCTCTATCCACAATGCTCTAATTTGTTACGTGCTTAATAAATATCTCCTAAATTGAATTATTAAATTGAAATCCTTAATCAGTGAACCAACATATATTTATTAATTACTTACTGTGTCAAACACATAGTAAATCCTAAGGATACAAAAACAAACAAATAAAAGCAAAATTAGTTTCCATCTCCAGTGAGGGAAACAACATTTAAATAACTATCTAGGTACATACAAGATGAATACAAAATAGGTAAAGGTGGTGTCTGATGGGAAGAAAAGCAGCTGGAGAGCCCAGGGAAAATTTTAATGAAAAAGAAGTATTCCATCTGAATCTTGAAGGAAAGTAAGAATTCTAAGACATGGAGATGGAGGTATGGAAGGAGAGCATTCCAGGCTTGGAGACAAGATAAGGAAGGTCAGTAGAGATGGATTGTAGAGTGTGTGTGTGTGTGTGTGTGTGTGTGTGTGTGTTCATTCTTCATTGACAAAGAAGACCATGCCATCAGAGAAATAATGACATGACTTGCACTTGACTTTGTTTTGAGTGAGGGAGGGCTGTGCAGGTCGCCAGCCTCACTTCTGCTCCAGAGCCATCTGAATCCAATGACCAGATATTCATCAGGATGACTGGAGATAAAAAAAGATGAGGCAATTGGGGTTAAGTGACTTGCTCAAGGTCACACAGCTAGTGAGTGTCAAATGTCTGAGGTGAGATCTTTAGGAGAAGTAAGGCTGGTGACCTGCACAGCCCTCCCTCACTCAAAATAAAGTCAAATGCAAGTCATGTCATCATTTCACTGATGGGGATGGGCTTCTTCAGCAATGAAGGACGAACACACATGCAACTAATTGTAGAGTATAAGAAGGCATCAAATGTAAGAAGACCAGCAAGGTAGAAAGAGGCCAATTTGAGAAAAGTTTTAATTACCAAAGGACTCTATAGTAATTGTCTCAGTATATTAATCTCCCTGGGCCTCAATTTCCTCAACTGGAAAATAAGAGAGTTAGATTACAATGTTTCCACCATCTCTCCCAGTTCTGCATCCAAGTAGGAGCCCATCATCTTTTAAGCTAGTCCTTACAACTCATTAAAAAGAGATTTTTTTATATAGTAAGGGTTTAGTCTATGTCGGTTGAATATTTGTGAAGTGCTTTACCATATACAAGATTTTTCTCTTCCTTCTTAAGCAATCAAATCAGATCAAACTGCTAGTAAATCGTTGTTGATAGCTTAGAAAGAGTACCTGTGGATGAATAAGGGGAAGCCATAACTGCAAAGGTCTTGCCACAAGATATAACATAGTTTTCCTTCCAATCAAAAGCCCCACTCACTGTTCTCAGTCCTAGGAAAGCATCTCTTTTTGTAAGGGACTCAGCGGCTGTGTTCATTATACAGTTCATTATATTACATGTACCTTAAAGTTCAATCATTTTTTAATAAAAAAAAGATGATGATAAGGAGTTTTAATTTTGTCTTCAAGGCAAAAAGACTTAAGCCCAGAAGGCTGTCCCATGCCAGAAATTTTGTCTTTTTCATACAACCTACCCACTCCTATTTCTCATAAGCATTGAGGTTTTTCAGGTGCTATAATCTATAAGGGCATGAATTAAGCCCTTTTTATTTACTACTACTACAATGATCCCAGCTCAGCATACACAGACAGTTAAAAAATCAACTTTACTTGTATGTTTTTGATCTTAGTCTGAGTGCTAGAAATTCAGAAATCATTTGGTAAAAATTGCTCATTTTATTGATCAGAAAACTGAGGCTGTCCAAGTAGTTAAATGATTTGCCCAAGTGATGAATGTGGCAAGTAGAAGATAGAGGTTTTGGTCCCAAGGTCTTTGACTCCAGATCCATTTCCCCCCCACTATACTATGTGACCACTGTACTGGTCCTCAATCTGCATTGATGGAAGGAGTTTCCATATTCAAAGTCCCTTGTGCTGAGAAAAATCCTAGATTCTTCTGTCTTTAAATTCATTTTATTCATGTGTTTTTCTTTTTTGTATCACATTCATTTTTGGGGATGTTACCACCTCTGTCCTCCTCCCACTGTAGGAACTGAATCTTCCCTTATAACAAAGAAAAATAATTAAGCAAAAACATCTGGTACAGTAACCATCTTGAACAATGCACCCTGTATTATGCTTCAGCTGTCACCTCTCAAATTGAGGGGAGGGGATATATTTAATTGTTTTCTTAAGACCCTTATTGATTTTTCAGTTACTCAAAGTTCATAGTAGAAATCAGAGATTCTGCATAGAGTTGAGTATTCACTCCTTGAGTAATTATTATGTGGCTTGCATTATTCTAAGGTTCAAAATATGAGTTATGGAATCTTAGAGAAGGAAGAAACCTTAATGACAAGTTAAGACAAGCTTTTCCCTAATGATGTGATTCCTTTCAAAGAAAAATTTTCACTGAGAGGAGAATGTAGGGGGTAAAGGAAGAAAAGAAGGAGGAGGAGGAGACAGAGAAAAGGAAGAAGAGTAAAAAGGGGGAGGGGTCCCACTCGGACAGTGCTACCTTGGGTTCATCTTGGATTTAGTATATCTTTAATTAATTATGAATAATTATTTTTTGAAATAATTATGCAGTAATTAATACTTGTATATTATCAGGGTCTTATTGAAAAAATTCTCCATTCAGGGTTTAGCAGCCATGCTAGTTTCACAGGGATCCCCTCAAAAAACAAGGAATTCTTTTTGAACAGAAGAAATGGAGAGAACATATGTTATTTATCATGGAGTTAAAAAAGAAGAGAAAAGGAAAGAGAAGATATCAAAGATTTCTTTATATTGTTATCTATCATTCCTAAACGTTGAAGAAGAAAAATCACAAACAACAGCAGATATGGAGAGGCTACTGTTAACTTTAGCATATTATTGTGTTTTCCTCACATAATTCGACATTACCTTGGAAGGCATCAGCTAAGCTTATTCCAGCTGTTACTGAAGAGTTAAGTCCAACTGAGGAAAGAAACAGCTTAGTGGTAGAGCATCAGTAGAACCTCCCAATAAGTCAGTTGGTCCAAGTAAAAGATTGTGCCAAGTTTAATGTTAGGAACATACAGTGGGGATCAACTCAGCTTACCAATGGGAGGATTTATTGAAACAGATTCTGTGCTTATCATGGAAATTTTATTTAAAAAATTATCAAGCTAGAAAAAAAATGCCAAAATCTACAGTTTCAGAATTGTGAGTTGTCCTGGCCACATGTATTTTCTACCTAAACACCTTACTAACATGAGGCATTAAGGGTGAGTCTAGCCTCCCTAGTGACACTGTGCATATTTGTAGGAAAGGGGTGTAGGGTGTGTTCAGGGAGGACCAGTACCTTGGTGTGATGGCTGTCAAGCCCTTTTTAGGACTCTTTCCACCTTTGGTGTTCACCTGTTCCACCCAGCTCTCACCTGTGTCTCCAAGAAGCTGCGGCATGTGCAGTGACCACACTCCTAGTAAACCATTTCAGCCGACAGGCCAAATGAGGTTGAGGGTAACTGAGGGGGTCTCAAACCCATTCTTGAATTTGGAGGAGTGTCTACCACAAGCATGTGAAGACTTCCTTTGGTGGAACAATTTGTTCCAACGGCCATAACGGCAGCTGAAGCAGATACTATGGAGTGCTTAGAATTTGGTCATGCAATGCATCTCAGGGCATCACCAATCATCTTGACTTCTGTGTTGCCACTGGACTTCAGTGACTCAAGAGGAAAGGGTGAGGCTGATAACCTCACACAATTCTACCTCACATAAATCCAATTCATGTATAAGTCGAGACAGAGAGAGAGAGAGAGAGAGAGAGAGAGAGAGAGAGAGAGAGAGAGAGAAGACAAGAAAAAGAGAAGAGTTGGGCACTCAGAATATACCAAAGAGATCATCAGGGATTTAATGGAGTGACTTTATCATCATGAATGGAGAGATTCTCCACCCAGGATTTAGTAGCTACTTTAGTTTCATCAAGATCCCTTAAAGAAAAGAAATAATAAATTCTTTGGAACAGTTTTTCAGGATCTTCCTTTATAAAGTTAGACCAATTTCTGTGATACAATTTTGAGGATTTGAGTACTTAACACATTAGTAACTTTAGACATTTTTTTGGCTATTACTATTACTAAATATGTAGACTTAAAAAACAATAATCCAGATGTTTTACCTTTTGAGCACTGGTGCTAATAAATTGAAATAAGAGTATCACAGAAACCAACTGATTTAAGAAATGAGTATATCAAGGTTCTTTTCAAAGATGTTACTGAAATTGTAGGGAAATATGGAGTATCAACTAAGAGATTTAGGGAGAAAAAAAATAAAACTTCATTTGTTTTCTGTCAACTATCTGAGGTTATATGTCATTCTGAAATTCCTAACAGGATAGGGGTTTCAGGAAGTGATTGGAGTCTGATTGTGAAACCTCTCATAGAGGAAAAGAGGATGCTTCATAGAGTTAAAATTTTTTTAATTAATTAGGGGATATCTGGAGATAAATTATAAGAATTAACTTGGAATGAAAACTATTTGAAAGGCCAGAAACAACAAGAGATGTTAATAGGCTTCTTCCATATCATAGAATATAATATTACATCTCAGTGAAATCATAGACCTAATTTAGAACTTTTCTCAGGGCAGGAGAGTATCTCCAGGGAAGAAACCTGAGAGATTTGGGTTGGCAATGTAACTATAGCCTCACAATAGTGGCAAGTGCCTGAAGTAGAGAAGAAAAATAAATTACTGGAAATTATTAAAGACATGGTGTTTAGGATGGTGGAAAGTATAAAGTCTGCAGCTCTTGAAATGATCTAGCAAAACTGTTTGTAGAGATGAAAAAGGCAGTTTGATGGTGGAGGGATACCTAAGCAAATGCATGCCAACTTCATCAGGAATACTATTCAGTGGAAAGGAGAATGACCTTTGAGTTTATAACTTGAATGAAGAGTAAAGTTTAAAGATTTATAGTAAGAAAAGAATCAAAACCTGAGGAAGTCAATGAGATCAGACTAGAAAAGATGGGCCAGAGTATAGTACAATTCCAAGAGTGGAAGCATATCCAGTTAGTCTCAGTAATAAAAGTTGCCTTATTTTGATAAATTGTTAATTGAGGACATTCAGGACAAGGACTCAACTTAGCCAGGCTTCAAAACACCATGCAACATCTTTTTTTGTGGACAACAGAATTCAAACACAATCTCACTTTGGATAATTCAGACTTTCCATTCAGGAATTTGTCAAATCCCTATAGAAGATGGAAGAACAGAAAAGACCATGTTCCTTTGCTCATTCAGAAAGTAAAAGCAAAGATCCAGGTCCTTTGATATATCCCCATCTCAGAATAAATGAAGAAGTGGTCATTATATTTGCTATAGCTGTAGCTGAGAAGGACACATGAATAAATATGAATGTTATTTGTACTGAAAAGAGGACTACAGAGTCAGTGTATAAGAAGCTGAGTTCTCAAAAACCAGCTTTGAGTGTGGAGCTGGAGCCTGGGATAGAGGTGTACTGAATTCCTAATACAGTAAGAACATCCTCATCATTATTTATATCACATCAAATCAATACCAAAATCCTATCATCAACATATAATTAGAAAAGCCAGATAATTTTCTACTATAATTGTGTATTAGCCTGACATAAGTACGTTCATTGCAAATGAGAACAGAATGATCATTTAGTTCAGAAAAAGTGATGAATAGACTTGAAAAATACATAGCAGTAGGAAACTCAAGAAATGAAGGAAAAAATGATAAAGTATTGAAAATAAACTTAGATATGTAAAGAATATTGGCAAAAGTTAATAAGTGCTTAAATAAACATTTTATTTTCTAAGGTTGTATAGTGAAATTAAATAAAGTAAAAAGGCTTTCTCTAAAAGAAACATAACTGTAGAAAGACACACATACTCTAGCTCCTCCCCCACAGTCCATAAAATACCTGTAAAAATGAATCTAAACAAATTCTAGAGCAGCAGAAGCCATAGAATGACAGAGTGAAAGACATTTTCAGCCCAAGGTAGCCTGGAGGGCCAACAGGAGGGGTCTGTCACACAGAGTGTGAAGTGGAGCATAGGTAAAGGAGCCCAGTCCAGCCCTGCCTGTACAGAATAACAGGGACAGGACTGGAATAAGTCTCTGGGGCAGAATCCTCAGTAGCAGCAGAGGTTCTCAGATCCCTCTACCCACAAATGCCAAAGACTTTTCAAAGGTCAGTGAAAAAGCTTTTTCTCCTAGGTGAGAAGGGAGAAATGTCCTCCCTAGCCTCAGCCCCAGGCAGCAGCAGCATGCATTTTTGGAGCCCTCAGCCTAAAATCTCTGGGGGAATTGAGCTGTTGATCAGGGTCTCAGTCCTCAGTGGTGGCTTAGGGATGAGGAAGAGTGCTGACTGGCATGGTGGAGCTGGTGGAAGTTCTGGAAAGGGAATACTACTTGCAGTCCCTGGGCAGAAAAGCTTGGGTAGTTCCCACACCAGAGTGCATGCCAGGAGAGGAATAAGCTCCTCTCCCTTGATTGAACCACTTTTGAGGAACTGAGAACTTACAAATCCCCAGAGTATACCCTCCTCTTGACAATGACTCAAAAATCAAGTAACTGGCTGGGAAAATGCACAGAAAAGGGGAAAAAATAAGACTATGGAAGGTTACTTTCTTGGTGAACAGGTATTTTCTTCTATCCTTTCATATGAAGAAGAACAATGCTTACCATCAGAGGCCTCTAAAATAAATATGCAGTGGTCTCAGGCAATGGAAGAGCTCAAAAAGGATTTTGAAAATCAAGTAAGAGAGGTGAAGGAAAAATTTGGAAGAGAAATGAGAGCAATGCAAGAAAATCATGAAAAGTGAGTCGACAGCTTGCTAAAGGAGACCCCAAAAATACTGAAGAAAATAATACCTTTAAAAATGGACTAACTCAACTGGCAAAACAGATCCAAAAAGCCAATGAGGAGAAGAATGCTTTAACAAGTAGAATTAGTCAAATGAGAAAGGAGGTTCAAAAACTCACTGAAGAAAATAGTTCTTTAAAAATTAGAGTGGAACAGATGGAGGCTAATGACTTTATGGAAAATCAAGAAATAACAAAAAAAATGAAAAGAATGAAAAATGGAAGATAATGTGAAACATCTCATTGGAACAAAAGTGATCTGGAAAACAGATACAGTAGAGACAACTTAAAAATAATGGGGCTACCTACAAGTCGTGATGAGAAAAAGAGCCTAGACATCATCTTTCATGAACCAGAGGACAAAATAAATATTGAAAGAATTCATCGATCACCTCCTGAAAGAGACCTGAAAAGAGAAACTCCTAGGAATATTGTAGCCAAATTCCAGTTTCCAGGTCAAGGAGAAAATATTGCAAGAAGCTAGAAAGAAACAATTCAAGTATTGTGGAAATGCAATCAAGATAACACAGGATCTGGCAGGTTCTATATTAAGGAATCAAAGAGCTTGGAATATGATATTCCTGAAGTCAAAGGAACTGGGATTAAAACCAAGAATCACCTACCCAGCAAAATTGAGTATAATACTTCAGGGGAAAAATGATTATTTGATGATTCAGATGACTTTCAAGTATTGTTGATGTAAAGATCAGAACTGAATAGAAAATTTGACTTTCAAACACAAGAATCAAGAGAATCATGAAAAGGTAAACAGGAAAGACAATAATAAATGACTTTCTAAACTTGAACTGTTTACATTCCTACATGGAAAGATAATATTTGTAACTGTTGAGACTTTTCTCAGTATTTGGGTAGTTGGAGGGATTACACACACACACACTTACTCACACACATAGACAGAGAGCATAGATTGAGTTGAATAAGAAGGGGTGATATCTAAAAAAATAAAATTAAGGGGTGAGACAGGAATATATTGAGAAGAGAAAGGGAAAAATGGAATGGGGCAAATTATAACTCATAACAAGACAAGAAAAATATTTTTCAATGGAGGAGAAAAGGGAGGAGGTGAGAGGAAAAAAGTGAAGCTTACTCTCTTCACATTTGGGTTAAGGAGGGAATAACATGCTCATTCAATTTGGTATGAAAAATCTATCTTATACTACAGGAAAATAGGGGAGAAGGGGACAAGTGGGGTCAGGGGAATGATAGAAGGGAGGGCAAATGGGAAAAGGGAGTAATTAGAAGTAAACACTTTTGGCGAGGGACAAAGTCAAATAAGAGAATACAATAAATGGGGGCAGGATAGGATGGAAGGGAATAGAGTTAGTCTTACACAACATGACTATTACGGAAGTCTTTTGCAGAACTACACATATATACCTTATATTGTATTGTTTACCTTCTCAGAGGAGATGGAAGAAGGGAGAGAAGTTAGAATTCAAAGTATTAGAAACGAATGTTGAGAATTGTTTTTGCATAGAACTGGGAAATAAGAAATACAGGTAATGGGGTATAGGAATCTATCTTGCTCTACAAGAAAAGTGAGACAATGGGGATAAGGGAAGGGAGGGATGTGATAGAAGGGAAGGCATATTGAGGGAAGGGGTAAATAGAATGCAAGGCATTATGGGGTGGGCGTAGGGGAGAGATGGGGAGAAAATTTGGAACTCAAAATTTTGTGGAAACAAATAAAAGACTGTTAATCAATAAAAAATAAAAAAAATATAACTAACCCAACTGATTCAAATGAATTAGTAAAAAAAAAAAACAAAAAGAAAAAAACTCAGAAAAAAAATGGGACAATATGACAACAATGCAAGAAAATTAAATATCAGGTTTTTCTTCCTTAGATCAAATTGCCAAAAGGCATTTTGCTGATAGAGAATACTATGAGAACTCCTAAAATATTGACTGAAACTAAGGAGAATTTCAGGTCAGGTAA
The DNA here is from genome assembly GCA_028658325.1 of Potorous gilbertii. NCBI lineage: Eukaryota > Metazoa > Chordata > Mammalia > Diprotodontia > Potoroidae > Potorous > Potorous gilbertii. The sequence continues at coordinate 31,066,498 of CM053771.1, read as the reverse complement.
TGATAATCTAATTGCATGGTGATACCTTCCGGAGGGTTAAATAATTCTGCCATGTGTATTTCAAAGTGGAAGAAAGGAGAATGAGGAGAACGTTGCAAAATTCTGTCCAGCTGCTGAACCCAGAAGCAACTATCTTTTATAATAGTACATTGTTGTAGAGTCCTAACAAAGTACAATTATGGAACATTATAATACAAAGCCTAATATGCCAATATAACCTCAGAATAAGTATTAAATAATGGCAATACTTAAACAGCAGATAACTTTGTATTAAATTCAAGGTAGGAGCATTAGAATAATTTAGGCATTGATGCTGTTCATTCTTCTTTCTCGAAGAGGATTGATGGAATCATGAGGGTGATGTTTTTACTTGCAAGTGAATTGGATTTAAGTGAGTCAGGGCTGTGAAAAGTTACCAGTCTCACTCTCTGCTCCAGAGTCATCGGAATCCAGTGGCAAGACACTGGTCAGGGCAACTCGCAATGGCTCCTACATATAGAACACTGACAAAACTGACTTACAATGGACTAGATAAAGCAGAAAAGATTTATTCATGTAGCCAAGTATGTTCACAAAATAATGTGTTTTGCATCCATATTATAATTATATTAATTTTATTATAATTATATAATATGTTATGCCATACATTACATATTATATAATTTTATTATATCACATGAATCTTATCACATAACATAGTTTATATTATCTCATATAACATTATATTTTACAATGCCATGCATGACTATGGTTTATTTATGAATTATGGTTTATTTTTCATTGTAAACCTAATGATATGTCTGTCTGCATGTGATATTTGAAATATACTGTTATTATAAGTATGTGTGTTGTGTTAATGCATGTAATCTATGTAATCAGTTGGTTTATGAATATCATGCATTGGAAACACATACTAAAACTACATGAAATATTAAAGTTTCTTAATTTGGAAATTTGCAATTTATATAAAAACTACATAAAAATTAGGATATATTGGTTTGCACCTAGAGTTAATCCTAATAAAATTGAAGATACTGAAAATTTGTCACTGAGGGAAAAAATGTAAGGGGGTGACTTGACAATTGACTTCTCTGGGTTGTTATTCTGCTTCTAGGGAAATTAAATCTTCTTTAACACTTGCCTTGTCTGGGGGCATTTGTCCAACTCAGGATTTAAATCCTTTAGATTATGCCCTTGAGGGTAGCAACTGCCTTTTGCCTTCCTTTGTATCCCCAGTATTTAGCAGAGTGCCCAGGACATAGCAGTTGCGAATAAATATGTATTTATGAACTGACCGACTTAACTGAGTTCTGAGCCAACATTAGTTCATTTGTATATGATAAGCTATAGATGGCTGTCCTTTTATCTTGAAGAGGAAAAAAAAGACATCACTATGTTTGAGTCAAGTGTGTGTCAAGTATAGCGTGTCCAGCCGTGGTTGATGAGACCAATATGAGCTCAGAATGCTTTACCACCTATCAGGCACAAATGGGAAACATTTAGGGTGGATCCTCTAAATCTGTACATTTTGTGTTTCTTCTGAGCCACTGCAAACCTGCTTTACTTATAGAGCACAGAATCTTCTCTGATGAGGGCATGCCATGCTAGATGGCTCTGTGCCAGTGTCTCCTATATCATATGATCAGTTCCAATGTGGAGGGAGTGCTGGTGCATGACTTTTTGTTTGCAGATAATTGTGCACGCAGTGCAGCCTCTGAAGCTGAAATGCAACAGAGTGTACATTGATTCTCTGTCACTTGTGCTAATTTTGGCCTAACAACACCAGGAAAACACAAGTGCTCCATCAGGCAGCACCCACACCATCCAAATGTAGAACCATTAGTTACAGTACATGGAGAAGTTTTGAATGCTGTGGATAAGTTCACTTACCTTGGTAGTGTACTTTCTAGGGATGTACACATTGATAATGAAGTTGGCACATGCATTGCCAGAGTTAGCTCCGTGTTTGGGAGGCTCTGAAGGAAAGTGTGAGTGAGAAGAAGTATTAGACCGACTACCGAAGTTAAGGTCTACAGAGCCATTGTGCTGACTGCATTGCTGTATGACTGTGAAACATGGACAGTCTACCAGTGCAATGCCAAGAAACTGAATTGCTTTCTTTTGAACTGTCTTAGGAAGATTGTGAAGATTACCTGGCAGGATGAGATATCAGACACTGAGGGCCTTTCTAGAGCTAAACTGCCAAGAGAACACAACTCTGCTGATCTGGCCAGGTTGTTGGAATGCCAAACATCTACTTGCTTCAAGGACTATTTTATGGAGAACTCACAGACGGCAAGAGCTCAAGTGGTGGTCAGAAGAAGCAATATAAGCTATAGAACACTGGGATGAATGGAGGGGGTAGCTTCCCTTAGTGATTTAAATATGAATGAACTAATAATGAATTAAAGAGCTTCTGGATTAATGACTATAGAAATATAGACCACAAATTTGTTTTATGGTTTTAGGATTAATGTAATTTATCTGATTATAGATAGAAGATGTGAATTTAGTTGCTAACTATGAGCTGAGGTGAAGTCATTTATAAAGACAGCACAAATGCTGAACCAAAACACTTATTAGATATAAAAAGACAGAATTAAGAATTCCGTGTGTATGCCTCTTTCTATCTATCCATGTCTCTGTCTCTGTCTTGCTTTGTGTGTCTCTGTCTGTGTGTGTCTCTCTTTGACTCTCTGTCTCTCTCTGTGTATCTGTCTCTCTATGTTTATGTCTCTGTCTCTTTTTGTCTTTGTGTAGATCATTGTCTGTCTTTCTCTTCCAAAACCATTCCATCTTTTAGGTCTTAACCTCTTCAGCTCAGGCAGATACAGCATGAAAAGAGATGGTGTCAGCATCAAACTTGGACACTGAGATTGGAGGTTGAGCTACATGCATATAAGTATGCATTTGTACATATATGTATTTTTCACACAAGAGGAAATGCAGAAGCACATGGACATGCTGACTACAATACACAATAACTAAGGAACTTGGAAGAAGATCCAAAGTATAAGATTCATCAGGAAACTACAATGCAAAGGAAGCTTGGCAGGCCACATGAAAGATTGGGTAGGCTGCATGCTTTAACTGCAATGGACTTATCACAATTATAGCAGAAATCAAGATAATCTTTTAGTACATCATGGATGATGAACTAACAGTAAGACATGAACTCACACAGGAGAGGCAAGCCTAGATGAGTCATGGCTGGGATTTTTAGAAGAAGCATCTACATTGAAGAAATCAAAATTCATTCAAGCATTTGAAGATTACATGATAAATATGCATCCATAGAATTGATACTTTGTAGATGCTTTATATTATATAGATAATACTATTTATATTATATATACATTATATACATATGTGCATATATACAAGCATACCTTATATTTGCACACACCTATATCTCTTACTTCAATGTCTTATTTTCTGGCATTGTGGTTATTCTGGGCAATTCTATTAGAAAACAACCTATGGAGGGGGAAATGGTATGCAGATGTAGAGATATGACTGGGGAGAGAGGGAGGGAAAAGGGGAGTATTAGGATAGTTATTTCAAGGATCTATATCACAACACATAGATGACTTCTCATTCTATTCATATTTTATGGATGTCCTCCCACAAATCTTACACAGACTCCACAATTTTCCCCAACAATTTCAGGTATTCCTTGAGATCTTTTCACAATATTAGTGGGAGACCAGACTATCTTTTGATCTTTTAATAGGACCAACTCAATTCCTTCTACATATTGAAAAATTGCACAAATTATCATCCCATTAATATTTATAGGAGCCAGATTGAGAAGAAAACGTCGCCTATTACCAATATGGTGACCACTTCATAATTTCTCCACTTCAGTATGTTGCTTTTGCCATAGGGAAGGAACAGAGAGAGGAGTACCCATATTTTACTTAGACTTGCACCTTTCTACTCCTAAGAATCCATAAACTATTCTATAACTCCTGAGCATGCCCAAGACTTAAAAGATTCCTTTTTTTAGGGAAAAATCAATGTATGAATCATAACTGTAGGTAGCAATCAAACATGAATACAAGTCAAGTTATGAACGGTGAGGAGTGAGTGAAGGTTCCTAATTAAAACCCCAGAGAAAACTCTCTCCCCTGGGTCTTGGTTTCCAAAGTGAAGGCTTGAGCCCACTGGATTTTACATATTTCTAATCAAAGCTTCTCTGATTTTCCAGCAAATTCCTTCAAATCCTCTTTACAGATGGATGACTGTGAGCATCAGGGGCTGGAGAAGATGGGGTTTTTGACATAAGGAAATTCCTTATCATCTTTGGGAGGTGTGCCCTCGATTTACCAGTGATGGCATGAAAATAGCAGATGCTTGGCATGCCTGCCACCTGGGAGCAGTGAGTGAGTCTCCTTTCAAGCCTCTAAGTGCCCTCCAGCATACATGGTTCTATGATTACCACTTTCCAGTCAGGCTGAGGCTCAAGTGTCTCCAAACAATTAACTTCAGGAAGGGTCGTCATAGATTCTCCAACACACTCAAGACATTTGGGAGCATGTCAGATGGTAACATCTTATTGTTATCCATTGTTATGTAGCATGATTACAGGTTACTATCCTAATTTCAGTTCTTGTTATGGGGAGTAGTGGGCACAGCTGCATGCTCCCTTGTGATTTATTCAATATAGAGAGTACTTGTTTGTAAAGTATGTTTGATTTGATGTTTCTTTATTATTGTTGTGTTATTTTGCAGGGCAATCTAAGCTAGCAGTCATATATATCATTTTAGAATGCCAAAACAAGAAAAATCTTTAGCGTTCCTCTAATCTATGCACTTTATCAAAGAAATGGAGGCCCAGGGAAGGCAAATGATATGCATAAGATGACAGGGCAAGTGAGTGTCTGAGTGAAAAGATGACTGGATTTGGAATGACAAAATCTGCCTTCAAATCTGTTCTTCTGCCTAATATTATAGCTTTGTAATCTTGCGAAAATCATTTTACCTTTCAGTTCCCTCCACAGGAAAATTAAGGGGTTGGGCTAGTTAACACAAATTCTCTTCCAATTCTGAATCTATTTTCCTATGAAACAGTTCTCCAAATATCAGTGTCTGGGCAGGGAAGTAGGGAGAAAAGTGTGGGAAACCATTTTGTGATGACCCTCTAAGCGGGTCATCTCTAAGCGACTGGTCGTGACATGAATTGGGTTTTTCATCTGAGGATTAAGGGTATTGAACTACATGACTTAAAGCTCCTAGATAACATCTATGATCCCATCAGGGATAACAGGCAGCTAGATGGCACAGCAGTAAAGTGTAAGACCCGGAGTCAGGAAGACCCAAGTTCAAATCTGACTTCTGACACTGGGCTGCAAAAGGAAATGGAAAACAGTAGCTTTGCCAGGAAAAAAAATTCAAATAGGGAAATGACTCAAAAACAACAACATAAATCATTCTGATTGGCCTCAGACATCAGCCCTAGGAGTAAGGAGTAGATATTAAAAAGGGTAAATTTAAGATTGAAAGAAGGTAAAAGTCCCTAACAATGAAAGCTATGGAAAAGTAAAAGTGTCTTCTTCAATGTTAATGGCCCCCTTCTTATTGGAGGCTTCCAAGGACTCCAAGTAATAGCTAGAGACCTACCTATTGCACATGTTATTGGTGGTCTAATGGAGAAAGAGGTGGATTTAGAAATCAGGAAGGTCTGAGTTCATATTCTTACATACTAGTTTATGTGACTCTGAGAAAGTCACTTATGCTCTGTCTGCCTCAATTTATTTATCTGTAAAATGGGAATAATAACTATATCTTCTTCACAGGTTAATGATAATATGTACACATGTAAAGGGATTTGTGAACTTGAGTGCTATATAATTTCTGGCTGTCATCATCATCATTATTTTGTTGTGTTTTGTTGTTATAGAGAGAGTTCTTGGTGTGATACAGGTTGAGCTGGAAAGGCTTTGTGTTACCCTTCCCATTGAGTTCCTGAGATTTGGGTCCTGAAACGCTAAATAAAGACATTGTGTATGGATAGATAGATAGATTAACTTTGGGCAAGCTCCTTAATTTCTCTAACCCTCAGCCAGAGATCATGGGACAAAAAAAGTTGAAAAATAGCATAAAGCTTCATGAGAAGGTCCCGGTTATTTTTTAAGCTTCCAGAGAAGGAAGACTTGATCCCCCACCCCAAACAAATGCAAGGTCCCCAGATTATGTAGCACAATAGCCGGTCAGCAGCACATGCTTTACAAGAACCAGCTACTCTTTTGTTATTAGGACTCCCCACATCCTTCTGAAGTAGATCAGACCCCACCAGAGTGCCTCTCACTCACCAATTCTTCTAGAAGACCTGCTCTCTCTCTCTCTCTCTCTCTCTCTCTCTCTCTCTCTCTCTCTCTCTCCCTTCTTCCCTCCCTCTCTCTCTCACCATCTTCCCCAGTTTTGGCTACTTTCATTTATTCACCTTTTCTCTACAAATCCAAGCTTTCTCACTGACAATAACAATACTCAATGACTTCAACCTGCCTGATCTGAATTGCACTAGAAGTCTGGAGAGTTCTCTTCCTAATAGCCCAGGTAAAGTTGCTGCTTTCCTTTCCCTTACAATTATATTATCAGATCAGAGCAGTTGTGAAAGCATTAGTGAAGTCAGGAGACCAATTATTTCCCAATCAATTCTGAGTATGTAAGTCAGGAGTTGTGACTGGAGAGACCTCCTTTCCTGACTGGGTTAAACCACCCAAACCTTCAATTTACAAATTTACAAATCACAAATCTGAAGCCAGAGCATTTAGTAGTTAAGGTCTGTATTTGAGTGAGTGAATGGGAATATGTCTATTAGAAAAAAAAAGGATTCTCATAAATTGGAAGATGGGATATAAGATATTGCCCTCCCCCCAAAAATGGTGGTCTGGTACATCAGATTGAATCATTTCTGTGCAGTCAAAAGAGCAAGGTTCCAGTCTGGGCTTTGAAATTTGCAATCTTTGTAACTACAGTCAATACCTTGAAATTTTCTGGGTCTCACTTTCCTTATCTGAAATATCAGATGGCCTCTACAATCCCTTCTAACTTTTGATCTATTATCTCAAGTCTTATAACCTCCCTTGGCCCCCATTTCCTTATTCATAAAATAAGTGCATTTGTCTGGGTAATCATTGATTTAAAGCTATAAGACACTTTAGGGGTCACATAGATCTTTCATCTCATACAAGATGAAAGTGAGACCTGAGAGTTTAATTGACTTGCCTAGGCACACACTGGTTCTAAGCACCAAAGCAGTAGTTAAAACCCAGGTGCCCTGGTCACAAATTCCACAGAAGCAGCCCCTAAGGGAAACTTCTAGTTCTTGGTCATTTAAATGAAAGAGAGAGAGAGAGAGAGAGAAACACAGAAGACACCACTCTTATCTCTGCATGCTCTATGCCTCCAACACCAATATGCTCCAGAATATATTGAGGAAAGGCCGGTGTAACATTTCATTTGTACATCTCCAGTGCCTGTTATAGTGCCTTTACACATAGTAGGTACTTAATGAATATTCATTTAATTAAATTCTGGTAGAGGTGCTTATTTTCACCCAGTATTCCTCAAAAAGAATAAGCATTTTTTTTTCTGTAGGAGTGGTTCCAGATTCACATAAAAAAAAGTAACAGAAGTATTGGATAAATAAGAACCTTGAAGAACAGGGTCTGTTATGACTGAATCTAATCTCTTGGTTCTGAAGAAAAAGGGCACTGGTTCAGCACTTGGAGATTGTGAGTTCAAACCTTGCTGCTGATGCTAACTAACTGTGTACCATCAGGCAAGTCAGTTAAACCACCTCAGCCTCAAGGACTTCACTTGTAAAACAGAGAGAAGGCAATGGACCATTTGCCATCCGAGATCCCTACAGTTCCAAACATTTTAATATTCCAAGATTTATTTGGGCAGGTGCTCATTCCATAAATGTAAATAAGACTGAAGAGTTACTGGTTCCCTCCCTGCTTGCGCAAACACATTTCTTAAAATCATCACCTGACAGGTAAAATACAGCTAGATCATCCAAAAGATTTTTCCAGCTTTTTTATTTTGTTTTGTTTTTCCTGTTTAGAAAAAACTCATATTCAAGAGGTAACTGTCCAAGGTCTCATGTAGATAGATCCATGAAGGATCTAGCCACTAAAGACTCCAATTGAAAAGCATTCCTTCCTAATACATACACCCTTTGACCACCGTGGCCAATGGGCCTTTGGTGCTTTGTTTTCTGTTTCAAAGGAGAAACTCTAGCTAATCTTCATTGCTTCTTAAGGACATGGCACTTCTAAAATGTACAAAGGGTAAAATGATGCTGCTGCTGCTAAGGGTGACGACCATCATTAGCTTTAAGGTTTGTTAAGTGCTTTACAAATATCTCATCGTGACGTCACAATAGTCTTGAGAGGAAGGTAGTATACTTATCTCCATTCTACAGATGAGGAAACTGAGACTGGCAGACACAAAGTGACTTGCTCAGCATCACACAATAAGTCTCTGGGGCTGAATTTTAATTCAGGTCTTCCTTATTCCCTGTCTAGTATGTAGATGAGCTATATAATACTGGCTTCACAGTCATTAAGAATGAGGTTCTAATCTTCCCTCACTAACTATATGATCCCAGGCAAGTCATTTGATTTATCCATTATTTAGTTTCTTTATCTGCAAAGTGAATGGCTTTGACTCAAAAGTTCCTTCCAGTTTTAAGATTATGAGTCTCATTCAGGCCCCATCCTGGTGAAATGTCAATGATGAGGTCTTACTGAAATGAAGTTATCCCTTTTGGTCAAGGGAAGAATCAGATACCATAAATCCTTTCCCTACTGGAGATAATGTTTTGTTGAATGGGCACCAGTGCTAGTAAAGTAAAAGTCTCCTGGGTTCAAATTCTCTTTTCCCCTTCCTAGAGTTAGTATGGAATAGTGGAAAAGACCACTTGTTTTGGAGTGAGAAGACTCGCTCTACCATTCAATCTGCGTGACCCTGGTAAAGTCATTTAACTCCCCTACCCTCTGTTTTCTCATGAGGAGAAATGAGGAAGCTGAAGTAGATGGCCTGTGGTTCCCCTCCAGCTCTGTTTCTATGACTCCATGAACTTGGTGGAGCTATTGGTGACTCTATTTGTGCCTCCATTGATATATATACGTATATATATGTATATATATGTATATATATATATACATATATATACGTATATATATTGATATATTTAGAGTGTAGGTAATGTAATGGATTTGGAACCAAAGAACTTGGATTCAAAACCTGATTCTCCCAGTTCTTATTACCTGAGTGACCTTTGGAAAGTCATTTAATGCATTTGCATCTCAGTTTCCTCATTGGTGAGGCAGCTTGGTGGTGCAACGGACAGTGCCAGGCCTAGAGTCAGGAAAAGCTGAATACAAATCTGGCCTCAGAAACTTACTACCTATGTGACCCTACGTTACTTAACCCTGCTTGCCTCAGTTTCCTTGTGTATAAAATGGAGAAGGAAGTGGCAAAGTGTTCTAGTATCTTTACCAAGAAAGTCTCAAGTGGGGTCACAAAGGGTCAGACATGACTGAAAAAATGTCTGAACAACAACAAAATTCTTCATCTGTAAAAATCAGGATGCTGGCATTGATGCCCTCTGAGATCTCTTCTGGCTCAAAATTTATGATCCAGTGGTGCTGAATTTCAGACAGTGATACTGGACAGGGGAAAATAACAGAGAATGATGGTGAAATCCTATTGCAATGAATCTCTTTCAATGGGATACCATGACACACGTTGGGTGAATAGAAGTCCCACAGAAGTAAACAGAAAACTTCTGCCTCCTAACCCTGCTCAGATTTTTTTTCTTCTCCTTCTTCTCCTTCTTCTCCTTCTCCTCCTCCACCTCCTCCTCCTCCCTCCTGCTCCTCCTCCTCCTCCTCCTCCTCCTCCTCCTCCTCCTCCTCCTCCTCCTCCTCCTCCTCCTTCTTCTTCTTCTTCTTCTTCTTCTTCTTCTTCTTCTTCTTCTTCTTCTTCTTCTTCCTCTCTCTCTCTCTGTCTCTCTCTCTCCTTGTTTAACTATGCTGCAAGGGTCATTTCTCTGCAGTGAGAGAACATGAAAAATACCAACTCTGAATGTGAAATACCAGCCAAGATGACTAAGAAAAGATGAAATGCAAATTGATCTCTGCCTCTTGAGAACTGATTTAAGAATCTGTTCAAAATCAAATTAACTTTTTGACTTATTTCCCTGGAAAGCTATCAAGGCAGGAATGAGACTTCCAGTTAATACTCCCCCAAAAAAGGGAGAAATATGAGATTCCAGGAGGTTGGAATCAAAACCAGATTTTCAACTTCCAATGGGCCTTTCATTGGGTCATCCTTCATTCTCAGCATGGAGAAATGCTGTCTGCACATTGGGCTAGAAAACATAGGTAATCCTGAGACAATATAGAAGGCCTTCCAGATAAAAGACACTTCCAAACATGATGAAGCATCTCTATTAGTTCCCAGTGGACATTTGCAATGCAGTGTGGGACTAGCCTTGGGCTTGGTGAGATGGAACCCAGATAAGGCAGCAAAAAGGGCCAGAGTGATATCATTGCCCATTCAAACTTCTGGTACATGAGAGAAGAGACAAGTTTACTTCTCTTGAGTTCTTGGCAAGTGATAATATTCCCAACTGGCTACAGTTCATGATTTATAGTTCTACATTTTTATAATTCTAAGAATAAAGAATATTTTACAAAACTCGGAATTGATCAAGGTCTGAGATGTAACAGATTCACAGAAAAAATAGCAGGGAAAAGAAAATTAGTCAAACAATTTGAAAGAAACAGATGTTTTAATTTGATTCATTTATCAGATCAACTAGATTGAGTATGTAATTCAGTCATATTGAACTCCTTGCTCTTCCCCATGAAAATCCATCTCCCATCTGTCTTTGCACTGGCTATATGTCCCCTCGAACTGGAAAATACTCTTACTTCATTGGTATCTCTTCTAATCCTTGGTTTCCTTGAAGACTCAGCAGTTCAACCTAAGTATTTGTCTATATGAGGCCTTTTCTGATCCCCACAGTTGCTCCTCCTTTCTTTATATCCCTAATGTTAGGCACAGTGCCTAGCACCTAATAGGTGCATAAAAATGGTCGTTGTGTGTGTAAATATGTATGTATGTGTGTGTGTGTATATGCTATATCTATGTGTATTTATCCATGAATGGATGAATGCATAAGTCAACATATGAATACAATGTGTATATGTATGTATCTATGGGTGTATTCTATGTGTGTATGTATATATGTCAGGGCTCTCTTGAGGTCTTGGTTTATAGTAAGGGGGTTTGTGATCTGCTTGTACAGTAAGTTTTTCATGTATGACTCTCATCACTGGATCTTTTAGGTGAGTCCATTTTTTTTCAGTCATGTCTGATTCTCCATGACCCCATTTGGGGTTTTCTTGGCAAAGACACTGGAGTGGATTGCCATTTTCTTTTCCAGTTCATTTTACAGATGAGGAAACTAAGGCAAATAGGGTAAAGCAACTTGCCCAGCATCATTATCTAAGGTTAGATTTGAATTCAGATTTTCCTGGCTCCAGACTTTGCTACCTAGCCTCCTCTGGTTAGATGACAGATACTAATTGTTTTGCAACCTGCAGTGATTTGTTAACCTTTTGAGGTTGGGCCCTCTGATTCCACAGCCAGTGTTCTTTCCACCATACTTCCTAGGTTCAAATCTCATCTCTAATACTTAACAAGGCTTTTGGTTTAAAAATTCAATCTATTCAAGCAATTATTCTACAATTTTGAACTTTTATGTGTATCTTGAAATTCAGGAAGGCCAAGTGACATGTTCATGGACACATGGCTAATTGCACTTCAGAGTTTTGATTTGAATTCAGATCATATTGTATCCAAATCCAACATGCTTTCCACTCTTATATGTTGTCTCTTATAGAATTCTTAGCAATGTTATATATGGTATGATATGCAACAAAACAAACAGATGTCAGGCTAGAAGGCTAGAATTGTAATCAGGAAGACCTGAGTTCAAATCCTTCCTCAGACACTAACTAGCTGTGTGGTCCTGGACAAATTCTTGTTATCCCCCTAAGCCTTAAATTTCTTATATTTAAAATGTATAATAGTATAAAACATATAACAGTAGCACCTGTTTGAAAGGGCTGTAGTGAGGATCAAATGAAACAAGATATGTAAAGCACTTTAGAAACCTTAAAATACTGTATGAATGCTAGTTAATATTAGTAATTATTGTTAACATGGGACATGGGACTAGGAGTCAGGAGACTTAATCTTCATTTTGCAGATCTTTTCTTTTCTTTTTTTTTTTTAAGAGAGTAAAAAAATAGGAGGAAGATAAAATACATTGCCCCCACAGGAGAGACAGAGATACAATTTCTGGCAAATGATTCTACTACAGTATCTGAAGTAGCCTTAGGCAGATCATTTCCCTTCTTCAAGTCTCATTCTCCCCTCCCCCACCAGAAATCTACAGAATAGATGATTTATATCATGTCTGTAATTTTAAAAATACCTTTAAGGTCAGCAAAATCCAATTTCAAGACAATCGAAGAGGGAAGGTCATTCACCCCACTGGGAAACTGCATTGTTGAGAGGCTGCATTGAGTTTTCACACCAATGGCATTTACTTTGTTTTCCAGAAACCGTCTTTCTGATGGGTGATTGCCCAGAAAGCAAAGACACATATTGATTTAGTATTTCAAAATTAATGGTGCCTGAACTTTCCTTCTCTTCACATCCCTTTTTTAAGACAAGTGAATACAACAGCATTTGAAGATGGAACTTGTCCTTGAGGACAGCTTTTCCTACTGGAGACTCCAATCTGCTGTTACCAACTGCATCTCATGATTTCAATTCTGCCACCCTTGGAAGGCAGCCACTTCTTGGATGTACTGAGAGTAACATTTGGAGGCACTCACCATTCAATCCAGCTACAAGATATTCATTAAATGTGTGCCGGGTCACATAGCATAACATAGAGAAATCTGGGCGTGGGCTTGGTAAGGACCATGATCAAACCATGCCTCTGATCTTAATTATCAGCTGTGTGACTGTGGGTCAGTTTCTTAACTGTGATGGGTGTCAAGGCTTTCTCTAAGTCAGTAGCTCTCAAATTTGCTTTTGCTCAAAATTTTTTTTTTATTTTTGGCACTTGTACAAGAGTAAGAGTTTGATGGAGCTAGCTTATACTTTATTGCTGTACAGTTGTTTTAATTCCTATCCGATGCCTCATGACTCCATTTGGGGTTATCATGGAAAAGATATTGGAATGGTTTGCCATTTCCTTCTCCATCTCATTTTACAGGTGAGAAAAGTGAGGCAAACAGCAAACAAGGTTAAGTGACTTGTTCAAGATCGTATCGCTAGTAAGTGTCTGAGGCTGAATTTGAATTCATGAAGCTGAGTCTTTCTGGCTCTGGGCCTGAAACTCTATCCACTGGGCCACCCAAATGAGGTCACAAAGATTAGAACACAACTGAAAGCAATTAAGTAAAGGAATATATGGAGAAGATGACAATGGGACTTGTGTTTGGCAAAGTTGATGGCAATGATGATGACAAATCTGGTGCTTTAAAGTTTGCAGGATCCTCTCTGAACCTTATCTCAGCAGTACTTTATAAGATCCCTTTGAGGCAGATACTACCAGCTTAGGGAGATTAGTTAAGTGACTTTCCTCTGGTCCCCTATCTAGTAAGGTCAGAGCAAGTATGTGAACCCAGGGCTTCCTAACTCCAAATGGCATAAGCCAAATCATAGAACTTTAAAACTAGAAGCAACTGCAGAGTTTATCTTAATCCAACCCCCTTGCTTTTACAGATGAGAAAACTGATGGTCATACAGATAGGATAAGATTCGATGCCTTCTGTAATTATATGCAAGAAAAGTATCCCTCGTTATCAGTCCACTGTATTTTTATTCTTCATGAAATTCTCAAACCATAAATCTCCTTCATTCTCATGCCTGTGCAAAAGTCATTCTATACATGTTGCTCTGAAGGTCAGATATCCACATGTTCTATAACTTATCTGGCTAAAAACTTGCTAGATTCCTATACTGCACAACAGAGTTGAGAAAGACAATATTTTAAGTGTGATTTTATTTGCCTACCAAAGCAGTCCCCTCTGGTGGATCAATTTCAGTGATTCCCAGCAAGCCCCTCCAACATTCTCTGGTGCTAGAAATGCCTTTCCTAGGGGGCAGAAGCCTCTTATAATATCACTACAGACCAGTCTCAAATACTACTAGAAAGCAAAGACAATGGTAGAAAAAAATCTTATATAAATGACTGTCTAAAGATATGGCATATTTTAATAGAAAGGACTCCAGATTGAAATTAATCTGGGTTAATTCATTCACTAACTAGCTGTGACAAGTCACTACCCCTTTAAGGTATTCATTCTCCTCAGCTGAAAAATCATGAGAAAGAAGCAATTCTAATACTCTGTGATTTTATGGTTTAAGATTCTTTCTGCCATGCATAGTAGTTATAGCATTGAACATAAAGTCAGGATAGATTTGAGTTCAAATTCTGTTGCAGGCATGTGTTAATTTTGTGACCTTGGGCAAGTCATTAAGTAATATCTGCCTTATTTTCCTCATCTGTAAAATGCTGGACTTAACTTATTTTTCCTCTAAGGTCCCTTCCAGTAATAAATCTATGATACTACTGAACTTGGAAACTGGTTTTGACAACAGTTCTGTATTAAGAGTAGCTAAGAGATAGTTCCATAGTACATTGTAACCCTGGACAAGTCACTTAACCTTGTTTGCCTCCGTTTCTTCATCTATAAAATGAGGTGGACAGGGAATGGCAAAGAACTCCAGTATCTTTGGCAAGAAAACCCCAAACTGGATCACAAAGAGTCAGACATGACTAAAAAATGACTGAAAGGAATAGTTCCATAGTTCACTGCCTTACCTGTACAGACTGTGCCTGAGCAATGTAATCTTTGCTGGGCACCACATTTTAGAAAGTACATTACTTCCCACATGAAGTCTTTGTTTAGCCCCTCTTCCAAAATCTAGTAGCTCCCATCCCCAAATCATGTCCTCTGTTTTATATATATATATGTATGTATGTATATATGTATTCTAAGAGACAGAGATGAGGAAAGAAAACATTCCACACATGGGAGTCCAAAGGTACAGAGATGGGAGATGGAAAGGCTTATGTGAGAAATAGAAAGAAGGTCAATTTGGCTAAACTGTAGAATTCATCAAGGGGACTGTTGTATAATAAATTTGCAAATATATAAAAACTATATTATATATTTATATAATATTTTTGTATAATATATTTATAATATATAATAAAAATTATATGCACACACATTAGGATTCTGTTTTGCATAGAAATGTAAATGTGACTGCCACCTCCTATTATAGACTATATTTTCCTTGAGGATAAGAATTTTTTTTCATTTTTTTTCTTTTTATCCCTAATACCTAGTAAAGTGCTTAGAAGCTTATGCTTCTTTATTACTAAACTGAGGTGTCCAAAGGAGGGGAACCAGGGTCATGAAAAAGCCTGGAGATGATGTTTTATGAGAATAAGTGCAAGGAAATAAAGATGTTTCAACTTGAGAAGAGAAGTCAATAGGCTCTACGAGATCTATTTTTAAAGTATTTAAAGGATCTACAAGAGAAAGAAGCAAATCAACAAATATTTCATATGCATTTCCCATGGGCAGGCCACTAAGCTAACACTGGGGATGGGAAGACACAACAACACGTAAACCTTACCCCTTAAGGAGCTCACAAATCAACAGCATAGGAACAACTATGTGTGTACATGATACATTTGAGACAATTTGGACATGATTTCAAAGGGAAGAGACTAGAATGAAGGGGGAAAGAGTTCTTGAAGATGGTGAGATTTTAGCTAGACTTTGAAGGAAGTCAGGTAGAAAAGACAAGGATAGATCGCATCCTAGGCAGGAGGAACATCCAGTGAAAACATACAGGGTGATTTTTTTATAATATCCAACAGATAGAATTAGAAATAATAGATAGAAGTTGGAAAGGGACAAATTTAGGCTTGATGCTCTCAAAGACTTCCTAAACATTATAACTTTCCTAAAAGCGGGGCCAGTTAGGTGGTGTAGGGAATAAAGTGCTGGAGATGGATTCAGGAAGGGTCATCTTTCTGAGTTCAAATCTGGCCTCAGATATTTACTAGTGGTGTGATCCTGGTTAAGTCACTTAACCTTATTTGCTCAGTTTTCTCATCTGTAAAATGAGCTGGAGAAAGAAATGACAAATCATTCCAAGTTTCTTGCCAAGAAGACCCCAAAAGGGGTCACAAAGAGTCAGACACAATTGTAAGTGACTAAAGAATAAAAAAGTTAGGTGACATTATGGATAGAGAGCTGCACTTTGAATCCAAATCCTGCCTCACTTAGTAGCTGTATGACGCTGAACAAGTCATTTAGTCTCAGTGTGCCTCCATTTCCTCATTTGTAAAATGTGGGAGTTGGACCCAATGGCTTTGAAGTTCCCTTCCAACTCTAAATCTATGATCATATGATGTTGCAGTGACCTGCCTTGGGAGGGTCTGGGTTTTACCAGAAAACACCAAGAGTCCTGGTGACCTCCTGTAAGAAATGTTTTAGAAAGGATTCTTGTTTAGCATCAGTGGAATTAGACGGTCAGTGAGATCCTTTCTACTTGTGGCACTCTATGATACCAGTGAGAAGGGAGAGAGCATTGCATAGATGGATGGATGTGTGTATATGTGTGTATGTGTCAAAAGGGAAGAATAAATTTCTCACAAAGTATTTAGTATTTTCCATATGCTATGCACTGGGTCAAGTTCCCTGGATACAAAGACCGAATTGAAATGATCTCATCTGTTAAACGGATTATGCTATATTGGAAAAAACAACACATAACCTCCTAAGCTCATTAAAAATATATGTAAAGTAGAAACAAGATAGTAGGGGTGGGGGGGAGATGCAAATGGTCTCATTGGAGAGATGGCCTTTGAGCTGAGTTTTGGAGGAGGTGAGGAAATTTAAGAGGCAGAGATGAAGAAAGAGAACATTCCAGAAATGGGAATCCAAATGTGCAAAGATGGAAGACGGAGAGGCTTATTTGAGAAATAGAAGGGAGGTCAGTTTGGCTAAATTGTAAAGTTCATCAAGGGTTCTGTGATATAATAAACTTGCAAAGGTAAGTCGAAACCAAATTGTGAAGAACTTTAAATGCCAAATAGAAGCATTTGTATTTTATGCAAGTGGCAGCAGGGAGGCGGTCTACCTACTGCACAATTATATATATGCCTGGCCCTGCTTAATGCCCACGTGGAGATCTTAACTCCAGGAAGCAGAGCAAACCATTTTCCCATTCTCCAGGGGGTGTCTAATGGCTTCTCCCCCTCCCTTCCCCTATCTCCCTCCGGCAAGGAAATTAAGGGCTCTAACTGGGTTCCTTTCATCCTTGAATCGGTACTGAGGGGTGGTGGATTTTCACATCTGTATTTGGATTTTAATTGCCATGTGTGAAGGGGTGTTTTGCAAATTTCATTTTTTCTTCTTCCAAGCAAAGTTGATACTTGAAACGTGATCAACTTAAGTGTTGCTAATTGGAGCTACAGTGGAAGGACACAGACACAAGATTTACAGTCCTCATGTGAACTGATGCACCATCATCCCTCCCCATCCCCCATCTCTCTCTCTCCCTCTCTCTCCCTCTCTCTCTCTCTCTCTCTCTCTCTCTCTCTCTCTCTCTCTCTCTCTGTCTCTCTCTCTCTGTCTGTCTCTGTTTATCTGTCTCTCTCTCCTTCTCCCTCTTTCCCTCCCTCCTCCCTCCTGCTTATCTCCCTCCCTGCTCTTTGGCTCTTTTTTCCTCCCTCCCTCTATTTCCTTTGATCCACATTTCATAAGGGCGTCTTGCCCTAGAATTCTGAACACAGAAATCAGAGCAAGAACTTGTTACGTTCTATTTCTGGCAGGGACACAGACAAGTCACAATGCTCGAATCTTCTGTAGGCGCTGAGAAATGGCACGAGTCACAGCGACCTCTCCCTTCCTCTTCTTGGGAGAGGAAAAGGAAGGAAGCCTCAGGAATAATTAATGATAATGAAAACAATAACGATGACGATAGTTACAATCCATTTCCATGGCATTTTGACACTTTTAGAGTATTCTCTTCACAATATCTCTGTAAGAGATATTAATCCAGCATGATTAAATCTATTGTATGGAGAAGTAAATTGAGACTCAGAAAGGGTGAAATATCTTGCCTAAAGACAGACGACTTGGAAAGAGTGTCTGCAGTTGCTTAATTCCACCCAATTCTCTTGTTGGCCAACTCAGGGACCATGAGATCCAGAGGATGGGTCAGTAAGCAGAGAGTTTACCACAGGACGAAGTCCACCTCCGATTCTATGTGAGAACAGCTCCTCTTCTCAAAGGCATCCTATTTCCTCCAGTGTTTGTCTCACAAGAATAGGAACTAGTTTCCCTCAAAAACCAACTAATCAAGAAAACAATAAGCATTTATCCACCTTCTCTCACTTCTAGGCATGACTGAGCCATTGGGAATACAAAGACAAAACTGACAAAACAGAAACTGTGCCTGCTCTCAAGGAACCTATATTTTATTAAGGGAGATGCAATTTATGCATGTAGGGGTACATATAAAAGCAGTCATGCCAATTAGGGGAGATTTGCCAGAACTAGAGTGCATATACATAAACACATATATATTTTACATGAGTATGCACACATACACAGAAATGTTCATACATATGTATGTATGTATTTTTGCATTCTAAATCATAACAAATACTTTTTGTTGAATAAATCTACAGAAAAGGCATTGCCCAAGGAGAGAGAATATCTGAATTCTAGTCTCAGTTCTATACTAATTTCAAGGGTGACTATGGCATTGGATAAGTCCCTTCCCCTGTCTGAAAATCAGTTTCCTTCTATGCTGAAAGAGGTAACCAGACTAGAGGATACCTAAGGTGCTTTTCAACCATGAAATGCATAATTGCAATATTGCATCATAAGTAGTTGCATTTTTCTCCCTCTGCAATGTAACATGTATTTTAATAAGTCCCTTAAATGTTTCATCCCTGATAATAGGAATTTGGCATAGAGGGTCAGAAAAATAAGAGGAAATATTTGGGAAGGGAACAGATAAGTCTTTTGTACCCCCTAAAACTATGCTGTCCAGCCCTAATGAAGGACTCTGAAGATTCTGTAAATGCCATGCAGAATAGCAGTTGTAAGGAAAGGCTTAAACAGACCTACTGCCCCAGAAGTTGGCATTAGATGATCTCATGACCTCTAAGGTCCTTTCCAGCTTCAAACTTGATGATTCTATAGAGTGCAGCCCATTTTTACAGATGAGGTCCTGAGACTCATAGGCAAATGACTTGCTTGTGGAAATATTAAAATATAATATGTATATTACAGTACATAGCACTGTAAGACCATATGTAGCTCAGATCACTTCTAGATGGAGGGAGATCAGCCAGCTAAAGTCAGAGATACAGTAAGCAGGCAGTGAAACAAATAGGGCTAATGTTCCCTCAAAGGACCTGAACCCCTGACCCTGTTCTCATTAGTTCTTACTAACAGACCTAGCCAACAACCACCTGGAACCTAAATGTAAATGTTGACTACCCTGGTAACAGAACCAAGCCTTTATCTCCTCATTCATCATTTCACTAAACACTTAGATGTAGAGAACCTTGATCTTTGATCTAACAACTCATTGGACAGGATAAGAATCATTGGCAACATTTACTTCATTTGCTGTTTGCAGCAATTGGTGGGTCCATGTAGAAATGGCTCTCTTGGGGTTCGGAGTATACTAATAGATTATTATGGTACCCTAGATTCCCCAGAGCATTTTCAGTTCTTTGGAAGCCCAAATGCCATAATTATGGGAAACCAACATGCTTTCCTCATCTTAAAGTTGTCAAAATGAAGGCACTTCTGACTTTACCAAGACCATACAATGGGACAGGGAATACCATCAGAGCTGTCTTTATTTCTATAGGGCATGGGGTCTCCTCTAATAGAGATGTGGGAATAGATGTATGGGGCTACAATGCTAAACTGTTAGAAATGCTGGCACTCACAAAATGTTGACTCTGCAATCAAAGGACCTTGGTTCAAATTCCACCTCTGACGTTTGCTAACTGAACGACCTTGGAAAAATCATTTAACCTCTTTTGACCTCAGTTTCTTCAACTATAAATCAATGAGGTTGCACTAGATGGCTATAGTGGGTTCATTCTGGATCAATGATCCCGGGATGATCTATATTAGTAAGTGTCTGGTAATTGTAGCCATCCCCTGCCATGATTCACATGACACACTGGCTGTTATATTGTCATCCTTTATACTTCCAGTGAGACCTTTTGGATTTTAATATTCAGTCATGGTAGAAGCATGCCCCTACCTTGGGAACTGGAATTAAACCAATATGGGCATTGCCATTGGAAAGGACTTTCTAATTAATTCTCTACTCACCATCCTTAAAACTTGCCAAAGTAAAACAATCCTCCCTGTGGTCAGGGAATGTCCTGGTTTTGTATTTGTATCTCTAGCATTTAACACAATTAGCACTTGGTAAACATTCAGATGTTAGTTCATGATACCATTCATTAACATACTACTGTCTATGCCACAAAATATATTATATGCATTATCTCAGGTGCAAGAGGGCATACGGAAGAATGGAAGGAGAGATAGCCGCAGAATTAAGAAGGATTAAGTTCAAGTTTAAACTCTGATACAGACTGGTTGTTGAACCATGGGAAAGTTATTTAAACTCTCACTGTGTCTAAGTAAATCTCTAAGGCTACAAGTCAAATTACTTATCTTCATTCATGGAAGAAATTTCCACATCAGAAATTTTCCTAGATTTGGATACGGAGGACCGTGATTCAAATATCACCTGACACTGGTTACCTGAGAAAACTTGAGTAAGTCAGTACGTTTCTTTAGTGCACAGTTTCATCATTGTTAAAATGAGGGGATTAGGCTAGGTAGGGAAGCACATCCTGCAGACACCTGCAGACCCTGCTGCTGGGGAGGCTGAGGTAAAGGGAGTTCATTCTGAGCTGCCATACTAAGACCAGCACCGATACGGTGAGCAGTTGGGAGTAGAAGGCTACCAGGCTACCAAAGAAGGGGTAAAACAAAAAACAGAGCAAGTTAAAACTCTGCCAATTGGTAGTAGAATCTGGTCTTCAAATGACATATTGCCAGCCTGGATGAGATAGAGAGACTCAGTCTCAGAAAAGAAAGAGATCAATAAATAAGGGAATTAGAAGAAATGACCTTTGAAGCTCCTGTCCTCTTAATCTGTGATTCTGGGATGTTATATTCCTTGTTGGGCTTCAGTCAATAACATGAGACCGTTGGGTGCTGGGAGAGGACCGGACTAGATGCACAGGCATGCTGGGAGTGGAGCAGATTAGACACATTGGTATGCTGGAACCGATGTGAACCAGTTCTCAGGAGCTGACTGTTAAATTTTCACTGTGAGAATTTACTCCCCTTCCGAAATCAACAGCTACAAATCTAGACTGGATTTATTGTTTCGCTGATTTTCTAGATGTAAGAAAGTGATGGAGAGCATATTAATAATTCATATTAAACTTAAAGGTGTATCCTGCATGCATTTTTTCCTAGAGAACCAGTTATTAAATATTTACCAGTATACCACTGATCTCCAAAGTTCCCTCTATCTCTAAGTCCTCATTTAGCGGAGTCTCAGAGAGGTCAAGTGACCTGCCCAAAGTCTTATAAGATTAGGCTCTTACCAGGATTACATCATGGAAAGGCAGGCTCTTGTCTCTCATTTCTTTCTGAAATTCCCAGAGAGTCGTTATGATAGATGTCCTCAATTCAGTACTTTCGGGTTTGCAAAGCACATTTCACATTTTATTTCATTTGATTCTTATATAAACTTTGTGAAATGGGTATTAGCTTCACCATTTTATGAATCAGAGGACTGAGGCTCAGAGCGTGACGTGTCAGGGCTCATATAGTTATTAAATGTAGTATATGAATCAGGATTTGAACTCAAGTCTCCTTGATTTCAAGTAGAGCACTCTTCTTACCCTACTACATAGTTACCTCCTTCGAGTCCTTTTCTATATAAAAATTGTTCATCATCTTTTATCCATTAAATGAAAACTTGCCAGGGCCATAATAGGTCATGACACAGGACTGAAAAAAGGATTTTTTTAATATTGTTCTTGTTTTGTTTGTGTTTTTCTTAACACTGATCTAGGGAGAGTCCTGTTTTATTTCCAGAAGCAGTTACCTCAGGTGATATGATTTTGTGGATTCTGGGAACAAAAGCCTACCCCCAAATATCTGTGGGACAACTCTTCTGGTACCTGAAATGGGGACAAAGTCTTGCATTGCCCCCTTCAAGGTCAGCGGGATTTGAACCGAAGGAACAATGTTTGTTTCCACTGTCTTGTTTTTTTCTCATCTTTGTGCCCCTCTCAGTGAAACTCCTTTGTGGGAACAGTTCCAGTTAGTGACTCTCAAAAGCAAATGATTCTTCCAGTACTTCACTGAAGAATTTCCATTTGAGGAAATGTCTAGGTCAATCATATTTACTTTTAATCTAACCCCACTCAATTCTCTGGGCTTTTCCTCCTTGACCTATATTGGTATCTCCTTCCACCCTTTTCCTCTTTCTTTTAAGTGTTGACTTTTCCTATTACAATGGAAGCTCTTTGAGGGTAGGAACTATCTTTTTTGTTTGTTTATATCTACATCTCCAGTGCTAACAGAGTGCCTGACACATATGAAGTGATGAATACATCCTCTCTGTCTCTCTCTGTCTCTCTGTCTCTCTCTTTCTCTTTCTCTCTGTCTCTTTTTCTGTCTCTCTCTGTCTCTCTGTCTCTCTCTGTCTCTCTCTCTCTCTCTGTCCTGAGTGACTGCTTCTGATAACATGCAACATTCCATACCCATAGTTGACCACCTCTGTACATCATCGCTGGTCCCTTAGAATGAAGATTAGTCATTGCAGTTATTCTGAAAATAGGTATCCTTCAGTGTGGATTTCATTTACATAGTCATGATCATCATAGACATACATTGTCCTTCCAAATGTGCTTTCTTCATTCTATATCATATGTCTTCCTATATTTCTCTGATTTTGTCATATACACTTTTTCTCTCTTTCAGCTTCAAATCTCTAAGGAAGTTACTGTCCTTTAAAAAATGTCATCTGCTTCATTTCATATTTAGGAACCTCGTGGTGCTTAAGGCAAAGCCCCTGAAAAAGTTACCACAACCTTTCTTATTACTAAGAGGTCTATACCAGAGGTAATGGGCAGTCCAGCTGGAAGCCTGCCTGGGCATTGGTAAGGATCTTATTTCAGGTAACTTTATTTCATATAATCTATCTTTCAGACACACTGGATTTCTTGCTATTACTTGCCTTCATCCACTTGTGTAAGCCATCCTCTGTAACATCACATTTTCCTACAACAATTCTCTGTAGTTCTCTTTTGCTACCATATCCTTCCTGATCCTGGCTAATTTCTTCTCTCTCTTGATTACTTCCAGTTTATCCTATGCATATTTTATTCCTAAGTAGTGGTTTACACGTTGTCTCCTTCATTAGACTGTGAGCATCCTGAGAACAGTGATTGTCTTTTGCCTTTCTTTGCATCCTCAGGGCTTAGCACGGTGACTGAGTGACTGAACAAATTTCATTTCATGTCATGTTACCCAGTATTTTAGATGTTAAGTCCCCTATCCATACCCAAAACAAAAATGAAAACAAAAACACACACAATAGAGAAGTCAATCAATACATAATAGATGCCAAGTTAAACAAAGTGATTTCAAGATGGATGGGGCACTTGACAACTGGCATGCAAGCTGTGCTTGAAATGAAACTAAGGATGCTAAGATACAGATCTAAGAGGGTGTTGGTGCATTCCAGGGGTGGGTTCAGCTTAAACAAAAGTAAAGAGGAAGGAAAAGGAATGTCATGTGCAGGAAATAGCTATCCACTTAACTAATCTCTCCACCTCTTGGTTCTCCCTTCTGTTCTTAAACAAACCATTCACATGGTTACCCATGTAAATCTTCCTTATACAGAGATCTGACATATTGCTTCCTTGCTCTAAACCACTCAAGGGTTCCAAATGCTTACTGCTCAAGTCCAAAAACCTTAGCCTGGCATTTGTCCTTTTCCAGCTGTATGTCAAATTCTTCTTCTTCATTGTATAATCAAACCAGATT
Source organism: Potorous gilbertii (assembly GCA_028658325.1). Classification (NCBI taxonomy): domain Eukaryota; kingdom Metazoa; phylum Chordata; class Mammalia; order Diprotodontia; family Potoroidae; genus Potorous; species Potorous gilbertii. The sequence continues at coordinate 31,042,247 of CM053771.1, read as the reverse complement.
CTGTATTATTACCTCTTACATGCATCCCAAATTCCATCCCCTTTATCCTTCTCCCTCCCCACTCATGAGTGTCTTGGCATACATAGTTTTATGTATCGTAAGAGCTTACTAAAGAGTCATTGATTTGTGGGAAGGCAGCAGAGTACTAGCACCAGAGGCAGAGGACTTGGTTCAAATCCTATCTTAGACTCTCACTAATCATGCGCCCTTAAATCATTTAAATTTTATGGCCCTCGGTTTCCTCAACTGTGATATGAAGGGGTTTGAGGAGGTGACCTCTAATGTCCCTTCCTGCTCTAAATCTTCATGGAAGACTAGATGACCACTTGGTCAGGTAGAGAATAGAGAAAGTCCTTTCCACTTTCAGGTTGGATAGGTCATCCTCTGAGGTGGTGTTATTCTTATTTTTCCTCTTCCTCCTCCTCATTTTCCTTCTTTTGCTTTACTTTTTTCCCCCAATTATGTATATAAATACAATAGAAAATTGATGTCCCTTTCAACTCTGAGATCATAAGATCCCATCATCCTTCTGGGCAATTGGAAAAGGAGGTGAAGATAACCAAAGAACAAAGCATGGCAGCCATTTATGAAGGCTGGCACCCTTACCTAAAATGTTCTCTCCTCATCTCTCAGAACCCCAAATTCCCTTCATGTCTCACTCAAGTGCCAGATGCTTCCTAAAAGCTAGTTGGCTCAGTGGAAAGAGCCCTTGCTCTGGAGTTGGATAGACTTGATTGTGAATTTGGTCTCAGACACTGCTAGCTGTGAGATTATGGGCAAGTCATATAACATCTGGCTGAGTTTCCCCATCTGTTAAGTGGAAATAACAATAGTACCTACCTCCCAGCATTGCTCTGAGAATGAAGGCAAATAATATTTTCAAAGCATTTTGCAAAACTTAAAACTTCATATTGTTAAGAAAAAAGGACCTAGATGTTTTAAAATATTTATAGCAGCTCTCTTTGTCATGGCAAAGAATTGGAAATTGCAGAGATGCCTGTCAGTTGGGGAATAGGTGAATAAGTTATGGTACATGATCATGATGAAATACTACTGTGCTATAAGTAACGAGGAGCTTGATGATCTTAGAAAAAAACATGGAGAGACTTTCACAAAATAATGAGGAGTAAAATGGACAATTGAGAGAAGACTATCTACAGAAACAGCAATATAGTTTCAAGAATGATTTTAAGCAAAAAATTCATTTTGACCATTGCAAATACCCAAATTAATGACAAAAGGACATATGAAAGAAAATACTGCCTGAATCCAGAAAAAAAGAACAGATAAATACAAATATGAATAGGATGGTTTTTACATGTGTGCATATGTACATGTGAGTGTAAACATATATATTTGTATCTCATGGTAGCCATCTGTAGGGCAGGAGGTGGGATAAAAAAGGGAAAAAAAAAGAAATTTGCATGATAATTTTATGACATATTTTAAAAGAATAGAAAATTGTATATAATACATTTGTAATTTCACATATAATCCTCTTTATACTGTTAGAGATAGGCTTATTTTATTCCATAAATTAAAAAAATAACTTCATGTAAATACTAGTTATTACCATCATGTAAAAAAGTTGATTCCTCTGGTTCTTAATGTCCCTGTTGCATTACTCGCAATTATTTTATAAATAGCATTTGTAGCCTATTTGTATACATATTTACCCCACCCAACCCCCAAGTAGAATGGAAGATGCTTGAGGTCAGGGATTGTTTCTTGTTAGTAATTAAATCCCTAGCACAGTACCCAGGACATGGCAGCTACTTAATAAATGCAATGGAGTGTCTGACTATGTGACAGAGTGTGGTAGAATTTCCTAGAGGAAGGCTAGTGGAGTATACAGAATAAAGGGTTGGAATAGGAGTCAAGAAAAATCTGGGTTCAAATTCCCAAATCCCAATTCTGTTGCTTTATCTATGTAACCCTGGGCAATTCATTTCACTGCTAAGTGCCTCAGTTTCTTCATTTATAAAAAGAAACAATTGCATTGATGACATTTAAGATCCCTTCCAGTTATGATCTTAATACCTTTGCCTGGATTCTCTCTATTTCTTTTGTGTTAGCCTTGGTGCCTAGCCAATGTTGGGCCTCCCCTATGACATACAATAAATACTTGCAGAAAGAATGATAAATAAGCAACTCCATCTACCAGGTTTGAGTCTGAAGCTGTGGGAAATAAATGATGGGCTCCAGGAAATAGCTTAGCGGTAGTCTGTGTTTCTGCTAAAGAGGGTTATTCATCTTTTCTTCAGGTATGTGGCCTGAAACATAGGTTCCAAGGTCCATAGTTGCTCCAGCAGGATACACAGCTATAAGGCCCTTTGCCCACAGTTGATAACTGGATTAGAACAAGTCATTCTCTACCTTCCAGGAATCTAGCAGCCATGAGCCCTTTCTGCTGCTAGAAACAATATTCTCTCTCTCTCTCTCTCTCTCTCTCTCTCTCTCTCTCTCTCTCTCTCTCTCTCTCCCTCTCTGTCTCTTTCTGTCTCTCTGTCCCTCTCTCTTTCATTGTTGCTCTTTCCCTCCTCCACATTTCTTCACTCCCTTGTAAACACTTAAAACCTGAAAGGTTTCAAGGAAAGGAGAGAGAGAGAGAGAGAGAGAGAGAGAGAGAGAGAGAGAGAGAGAGAGAGAGAGAGAGTATTGTGTTTGGTTTCCCCTGAATCTATTTTCTCAAACTGCAAATGCCAGGAGTTGTGAAGGAAGCCCTGGCTTCTGAAATATCTGCTCCTGCTCTCTCGGGCACTGACTGTGAGGATATTGGACGGTTTTTCATTTTTCCTTGAAGCAACAAACAACAAAAAGCATATATATTTTTTAGTACAGGGAAAAAATAAAAGTTTGATTTTTGGCATGACCAATGGGCAATTTTGCAAAGTATAATGCTAGAGTTTGGGATGGAAAATTAGAGTGGCATTAGGCAGGTCCCTGGTCAGTTGAGATGTGGTCATTACTAGAGAAACAGGGTGAGGCCAAAGGAAGAGGAAGCATCAGCAGCATCACCAGAAAGAGAAAGGAAGTCAAGATAATTCAACAGGTAAACTTAGTATTGTAGATGGGACATAATAGGTATGAGGAGCCAGTGCTAAATGATAGAAGAAGATAGCAAAATTAAATGAGCTGAATTGTGAACTCAGGCCCTTCAGTTCTAAATTGGAGCTCTTCCTACTACAATTTTCTTCTCTTCCTTACTTCAGGATCAGATTGTCCCAATGGGATGTGGGTAAAGGGTGCTGTGCCCCTATGACAGGTGGGCAGACTCATTCAGGGGTCAGAATGAGGGCAACCTCTGTCAGTTCTTGGGCTCAATACTGCTTGAGTTATCTCTGGGGTAGGGCCCCAACTAAGGGAACAGGGTGACAGTCATTTCCCCTCCTACCCCCTCTTCTAATAAGACATTTTTTAATCCGCCTCCGTTCAGGGAAAACTTAGCAAAATTTCATTTCTTGTTCTTGCTCTGATAAAATACACATATACATATATATGCATATGTACACAAATATATACACATATATGCATATGTATGTGTGTATATTTCTTGCCGAAGTAATTGCATTGCCTTTCTTTTTGTCTAAATTTCTCCTTCTTCCCTTCACAGCATTCTTTTTGCCACACAACTCCTATTTTCCTAAGGAGAAGGATCAAACCAAGGAGAAGATTGTGCTTCTTCATGATTACTTTCACTAATGTCTCCAAAGAGGAAAGAGGAGGAACGTACTATTCATTGCTGAGAGGTGGGGAGAGAAACCAAGGAAGGAGGGGGAAAGTGAGCCCCACAAATGAGAAGGTCTTTTGTTTTTCCTTCTTCTTCCACATCACCTCCAACTGCTATGTGGAGATAATTGGCAGAAAAGGGAACCTGCAGGGTATGGAGCCACTATGAAGACAGGTCATCCTGACAGCCAGGTTCAGCACCAGGAACAGCACCAAGCACAGCTCATTGGCGAAGGACTTGGGCAGATCACAGCTACACAGTTCTCATGGAAAATAGGGTAAATCACCTTTCAACTCATCCATAACCATGACCAAGGTGGGGATGGGCTTATTGAGTTGCGAAGGGGCAAAAACCACAACTATTCCACCTTTGGATGGTGAATTTAGGGATGGAAGATGTCTTGGAAGTCACTGGACTCACTCAACTACCTTCATTTTACCAAGAAGGTATCTGAGGCACCAAGAGGAGAAATTACATGTCCAAAATCATAGAGAGAGTGGCAGATACCACTAGAGACAGTATTTCAATTTCTGTCTTCTGGGTTTAGCTTTAGTGTCCTCCTACTAACAGAATAAAAAGCAATCTCCACTATCATTGAAAGTCTGTCAGAGCCTCCCTCCAACCTAGGTTTATGGGCTAATCTTTCATTATTACTCTTCAGAATTAGGAGTTTAAGCAAATTAGCCTTCTTGCCATTCCTGGAATTGGTCATTTTATTTCCTACCCCATTCCTTTGCACAAACTGTGTCTGACACCTGTAATTCACTCTTTCCCCATCTCAGGCTCTTAGAATCTCAAGTCTCTTTCAAAACTTAGCTCCAAGGCTCCCTTCCTATGGGAGGATGTTCCAAGTGGTGCAGTGGCTATAAGTGGATAGAATGTTGGATTTGGATATCAGGAAGACTAGGATTAAATCCTTCCTCAGATGCTGATTAGCAATAGGGCCCTGGGCCGCAGGACTGTTGTGAGGACAAGATGACGGAACATTGGTAAAGTCTTTTCAAACTTTAAAGAAGCATAGAATGTATTCAGAATACCTCTAATCTCTCTCCAAAAAAAAACTGCCTTATGTTCTCTATGTGTTCTCTATATACAGTCTGTATATCATGTGTGCGTGGTATGTATTCCACATGGAAGATAGCATGTGTGTATATTATATATAAATGTGTATATACATATATGTATACATATATGCATATAGACACATATGTATGCATACATATATGTTATCTGCAGTATAAAGTTTAAATTTCTCAAAAGCAGAAACTATTTCATTTGACCTTTGTATATAGCACAATACCTGGCACATAGGTTTAATAAATGTGTGCCAACTGATTTTTCTATCTTCCTTCTAAACTGGTATCCTTCCCATTACAGACCACACATTCATTTCTTCCTTCCTTCCTTCCTTCCTTCCTTCCTTACTTCCTTCCTTCTTCCCTTCCTCCTTTCCTCCCTTCCTCTCTTCCTTCTCTCCTTCCTTCCTTTCTCTTGAGGCAATCAAAATTAAATGACTTGCCCAGGGCCACAAGCTAGTCTGTGCCTGAGGCCGATTTTGAACTCAGGTCTTCTTTACTCCAGAGCCAGTGTTCTACACATTGAATCACCTGGCTATCTCCATCTATTGGTTTCTGGTGGTTTTCTCTACTTAGGACTACAGATTCAGAGCCAGGTACGACCTCAGGATCAATCCAGACCAAGACTCATTTTATAAGAGACAGTTGAGGTACAGAGAGAAAACATGATGTATCCAAAGTCACAGTAGAGTGCAACAAGGTTAGAATTTGGACCCAGAACTTCTGACTCCAGTGTCAGAATCCTTTCTCCTTCATACGTTGCCTCCACTTGTTAAAACTGCTTTTGTGGTAAAGTTGTCATTTAATATACCTCCTCTCTGCGCCCTCTTAGAGGGGACATGAGGACAGGAACCAAAGCTTTTCTTTGTAATCCTAATAGAACAGTGTTATCCACAGAGCTAAAGCTTATAAATGTTTGATGAATGTCACTGAATTCATCCAGGATTTTTTCCCTTCTTGACAGAGTCTTAACTAGGACTTTTTGAACCCAGGGCAAGAAACACAAGCTCTATATTCTCAGTTGAGGTGAGCTATGAGGCATTAATCCAAGGTAATGGGGAGACAGAGACCCTGGAATAGCAAAGAAAATATAATCTTTGGGAGGCTTTGATGGGCAGGGGGTGGGGGAGTGCTAGGATCAGGCAGGTAAACTCTGCCACTTTTATGCTTTATATGCTATTAAAAAAAAGCTATAATATGTCTGATCACACTCCTGCTTGAGGGCTGTGTGACAATGCTCTGATGACCCTACCCTAGTTTTTTTTTTCCTCCCAAAGAAAAGGAGAAGTAGTCAAGAAGATCCTCTTCTATAAAGTCTTAGTCGCTTTATTCATTCTCTGTAGGTGCTAATTAGGGACTAGAAAGTAGAGATAACAGAATTTTCTTAATTAATGGTCAATCTCTTGGTAATGATTTTTTTAACCCCCAGAACATATTGGAATGATCAACTGAACTTTTAGACTGGGAATGAGGAAATGAGCAGTGTATGGCTGCCCTTTGGTCTTGGGATGTTCATTGACTCTCCCTGCCTTAAACTGATTGAGTATCTGAGTCCCATAGTATTTCTTGGACCCTGGCTGGCTACCACTGGGGCTGAGGGCCAAGGGACCACTTCAAAGTAAAGAAGATCTTCAGAAAAATTGTAAGCTTTTTGGTACTATTTCTGAGGTCTTACAGTCCTCTGGCGTAGAATTAGACCATCAACAGAATGGGGGTGGGGCAGTTGGCTGAGGAGTCTCTTCAAAACCCAAAGCAAATAGAGAGGAAAATGAGATGGTCACTTAAAGAAAACACTTTGCTCTTGTGATGAGCTGGAGCCTAGACACAGCTGTTCGGAGGCTTAGATTGAAGTTTCAATCAACACACAAAATGGTCCTTTAAAGAACGCTGGGATCGATCAGCTTCTCAGCCATGCCAGAAGGGTCTCTATTTCTCTGCTTTTCTCTTCTTACTGAACTCACTGCCATACTATTGACATGCTGTCCCTGGACCCACGTGTTCAAGTCATCTAACAAGCTGATTTCCAACAAGTGAAGGCAGGGGCAGAAGGTGACAGACGGTCAGAGGCTGACAGAATGTTTTCCAGGACTGAGGGTCGATACAGCAGTTGCTGGGATGAGGGTTTGGGGAGGGATGGGTGGGAACAGACTCTCCTTGTCTGTGACAGGTAGATGAGCTGCTATGGCCAAGGGGAAGTTAACAGATGCAGTTACGTGGTACAGTGGATACAGAGCCCTGCCTTCAGGAGCCAGCAAAATCCTGCCTCAGACATTTACAGGCTCTATGACCCTGGGCAAACTTTTACCTTCTCAGTCTCAGTTTCTCCCTCTGCGAGTTGAGCATAATATCACCTACCTCACAGAGTTGTTGTAAGATGGCATATGTAAAGTGATCTGCAAACCTTTGAAGGACTATATAAATACAAGTCATCATCATCATCATCATCATCACCTTCATTTATTTATCTATGCATATTATTTTTATTTCCCTTTGTGAATCAACAATTTCATGTTCAATGCACAAGGATTTTCTCCAGTTTTTTAAATTAAATGTGTTCAGATATCACTATATCTTATAGTACCTAGCTATAAATGACTCTCTCTCTCTCTCTCTCTCTCTCTCTCTCTCTCTCTCTGTGAGTGTGTGTCTCTCTCTGTCTCTCTGTCTCTCTCTCTCCTTTCCATCTCTCTATCTGTCTTTGTCTCTTTGTCTCTGTTTGTTTCTCCAATTTCTCACCTCCCAAGTCTCTCTTTTCTATATCAGTCTCTTTGCCTCTCTGTCTGTCTATATCTTTCTCTCTTTGTCTCTCTATCCCTGTCTCTGTCTCCAATTTTTTATTTCTTCTGTCTCTGTCTCTCTCTCTCTCTCTCTCTCTCTCTCTCTCTCTCTCTCTCTCTCTCTCTCTTCCCCCTCCAATGACTAAATAGTTAAAAATATACCTGAACAAAAATATTCTTCTCTATCATACCCTTATTAGTAGTAAATAGGCATTGAATTGAATATTACCAGGGATGTAGTTCATGTCTTTCTCAGGTCACTCACTCCACTTTTGGATAGCTCCACTTGTCAGACAATTTCTCCTTGAAGTCAAGACTAAATTTGCTCCTTTTTTAATTCCATCTATTATTCCAAGCTGTGGCCTCTGCAGCCAAAGAGAACCAGTAAAACCTGGTGACAAGATAATATTTCCAGTACTTGAAGACAATCATTGTGTCCCACCTAAGTAGTATTTTCTTCCTCTGATCTGTTATCAGAAGAGAATTTCAGTCCATATATTTCACACATGCTGTTTCATTTGTACTCCTGGCCCCTTAATAGGCTAGCAACATGATATACTCAAAATAGTACTGATTCCAGAGAACCTGAGTTCAAACCCTTCATGTGGTATTTAGTAGTTGCATGAGCATGGGCAAATCATTTAACCCCCCTAGATCTCAGTTTCCTCATTTGTAAAACAAGGAAATGGTGCCAGATGGCTGCTGAGGTTCTTTCCTTTTTATAACTCTTATTTAGATCAAGGGATTATCACCTAAAGTTCATTGATGCATATGTAGCAGTTTTTGACACATAGTAGATGTTTAATAAATGTTTATTCCAACCATCCAAAGGAAATTAGAACATCTAGACCCATGAGTCTTGAGAAAGCAAGCACATGGAGATTGACAGTCTTGACATGATTGTTGGTACTGACTTGGGCAAACTCTCCTTTGCCCATAGAACCATCAGTCTTCCAATGGAGGAAAGATATATCTATCAAGGTACAATCAAGCCAACATAGAATTTAATATAATTCTGAAAACATTTATTAAGCACCTGATATATTCAAGATCCTGTAACCTGTGACTGTTTTTTAAAAGACATTCTCATCTTTTAGGAGCTTGCATTATATATGTAAGCATACAAAATAAGTATGATATGATTGCCCTAAATCCAAGTGTTATAGAGAGAAGAGGCCCTCCCACCCATTCCCCAATATTTACTGAAAATATTCTCTAACTGGTGGTACATACTTGCCATATCATTAAAAGACTAAAAGGCACTGCCTAATTTAAAAAAGAAAAATCTGTTCAGATTGAACAGACCTTTCACTGAAAGGTCAAATACCCAAAACTGAAGCAGAAATACTTTAGTGACGTAATGAGAAGATGGGACTCATTGCAAAAGTCCCTGATATTGAGAAATATTGAAGGCAAAAGGAGAAGGGACATAGAGAATGAGATGGATACAGTGAGTCATGGAAACAACGAACATGAACTTGGACAGACTTCAAGAGATCATGAGGACAGAAGTGCCTGGCATGCTGTGGTCTACAGGGTCACAAAGAATCAAACACAACTGAATGACTGAATGATAACAATTAAAAGGTCAGTCAGGACAAGAAGGTGGGAAATAATTAGGGAAAGGAAATATTCCAACAAAGTACTCTGGAGGGAGAGAATATTTTCAGCCAAGAGAAAATAGAGCATGAAGAGGTGGAACCTTAGCTACGTTTTGAAGAAAGGAGAATAATTTGAAAAATGAAAAATGTACTCAAGGAAGAAACATGTTCTGAGTAAGAAGTGTAGACAAACGAAGGCATCAGATGAGGTCAGCTTTGGTGAAGCAGCGACAAGCCCAGTTTGAATGAGTTACTCAGTTTGTGGTGCTGAGAGATACGAGATAAACTTTGACTCATAGATTGGGGATACATTGTAGAAAGTTTTAAATGTCTGACTGAGAAATCTGTATTTGATGACATAGATAGATAGATAGATAGATAGATGAAGGATGGAGGGGAAAGATGAAACAGATGAAAAGATAGATGACAGAAGAATGGATTAACAGATGATGGATGGATCAAGAGAGAGAGCTAGGCAGAGAGACAGAGACATAGAGGGGGAGAGAGAGACAGAGACAGAGACAGAGACACAGAGAGACAGAGAGACAGACAGACAGAGATGGGAGGGGGAATTTATTGAGTACTTACTATGTTTCAGGCATGGTGTCAAGCTCTCTGGGTATACAAGTATTGTCAGAATCCCTGCACTCAAAAAGCTAAATTTAAATAGGAGAGGACAAAACCTATAGGAGAGCTAGAAAACTGAGTGTAGGAGGCAAGCAAGGAAGTGGGAAAGGAAGAGAAATTATGAGTGAATCCAAATGAGAGGGAAGTGTAGATTGTCTGGGTGCATTCCTGACATGGTACTTTCAGAGACTGAGTCACCAAACAGAAGACTATGCTAACAGGGAAGAGTTTTCTCTCAGATAGGGAAGAAGACCAAAAAAAGTTTATAACCAAAAATGAGCCACTAAAGAATTTTAAGCACAGGAAAAATAAATCAAAAACAGACATTGTAAGCCTTATACATTAGGATAGTTATTGAATATGATGAATAAAGAATGGGTTAAAGAGTGGAAAGGCCAGAGAGGGGAGTTGATTAAGAATTTGTTACAGTAATTCAAACAAGAATTGATAAAAATATAATTGAGGTGATGAGAATGTAGTTGCTGGGTTACCAGTCCTGGCCAGAGTCATTCTGGAAGCTGAAAATGGGTTTCTTTGCCATCCTCTCCCTTATATCCTTCCCAATCTTTTCTTTTTTTTTTTTTATTCTTGTAAATATGCCACCTTTTCTACTTTTCCATTTGGTCTATTTCCCTCATCCCAGATGTCCCCACTGCCTCAAGAGAGGGTGTGGTCCAGTGATTGTTAAATACATTTAATTCAACATATCTTTATTAAAGGCACACTATGTGTAAGGCACTGTGTCAGGGACTAACAATATTGTCTCCACATTCTTACTTGTGTAGACAAACAGGGTATGGTGGTGGTTAATGTAGAATAACTGGGTTCAGATCCTAGGTCTGCTACTTATCTCTATGTTGTTACCATAACCCTTGTTTGTCATTTAAAACTTGGCACAACTAGCTTCAACCTGTCTTTCTGATATTTAGATAGATGATAGAAAGAAAGAAAGAAAGGAAGGAAGGAATGAAGGAAGGAAGGAAAGAAGGAAGGAAGGAAGAAAAAAGAAATAAAGAAATGCAGAAATACAGATATGAGACAGATACATAGATAGAGATAGATAAATATTTAGATGGTAGATAGATAGATAGATAGATAGACAGATAGATAGACAGATAGAGATATACCACTCCCTCTCATTGTTTGAATGTCAAACATAAGCTTGCCTAAAAGACTTTTATGGAGAACCCATATAAAAAAGCATTGATGTGGTGGTCAGAAGAAGCTATACAAGGGTATTTTCTAAAGGTCCCTCTTAAGAACTTTGGAATTGATTGTGTGACATAGAAGACACTGGCACAAGCCCACCCAGTATGGTGTGTCCACATTAGAAAAGGTGCTGTATTTTATGAGCAAAGCAGAACTGAAATAACTCAAAAGTAATATGAGATGAGCAAATTTAGAGAACCCACCCCAAATGTTCACACAGACTGTTTGTGCCCAACCTGTGGTACAGCATCCCAAGCTTGTATTGGCTTAATAAGCCATAGTCAGATGCACTGTGCGTTGACTGTAACAGTGATGTCATTTTGATCTTCTTCCAGAATGGACAATAACCAACCATTTTAGCCCAATGAGCTTAGTTACTTTTTGCCATTCACAGTGTTCCATCTCCCATTCCATGTCCTTGTATGGACTGGTCTAAGCTTTCTCCTTCCTTACCGCTGCTTTTTGAAATCTCCTTCAAGGCTGTGTTGAGTTGCCACTTCTGACAGGAGGCTTCCTCTGATGTCCCATCCGCATCTCCCCCAACTCTTATCCCAAAGCTGGCAGCACTTCCTTCTCTATCAAAATATTGTTTACCTATTATATGTTTGCCTGTGTGCATGTCACACCACCCAGGATAATGTAAACCTAGACTGCTCCAGTAAAATATAAGCCACTTGAGGGCAGGGGTTATTTTATTTTTTATTTTTACTTATTTTGCTTTTATGTCTCCAGTATCATGAATACAGTTAGTACTTGACCAATATTGGCTTAATTGAAAAAAAAATACTGGCCCTCACTTTCCACACATGTAAAATGATGGGGAAGAGGGATCTTAGTTGATTAAAAATCAACTAATTTAATCAAATTCAAAGTTCACTCCAACTATACATCTGAATAAACATGATTACCAAAAGGGACACTTATCCTGTTCCTCTGACTAGCTCTTTCTCTCCCACTCTCTGGCTGGAGACAAAATTCCTCAGCCCTGTGGGCTACCAGTGCTTATGCTTGATAACCCAAGGAAGCACATTTCCAAGGCCAAATAGAAAACCACTTATTTACCCCCTCTTTTGTGGCTTCTGACTCGACAGGGAACCAATTGGTGACAAGTTGATATAAATGTACCTGATGACATGGCTGCCTTCATTAAACCTGATTGGTTACTGGAGGCTTTGTTAATTTCCTCCAGGTCCTGCTGCTATTTTTTTTTTCTCCACTTGTTGTGGACATTAACTAGAATCATTTTTCAATATTTCTCCACTTAGCAAGATATTTGATATTCTGCAGCAGTGGTTTTTGCTAGGCTTATACGTGCATGTGCATGTCTAGCATTTACATTGGAAACAAAATGGAGGGGGTGGGGAAGAGGAATTCTCTCCCTGACAGATTGCACTGACCAAAAATGGTTGATGGTGGGTAGGGGGAGTTCGCCTTTTGAGAAGTTGCTGGTCATTCTGAATCAGTTCCTCCTCTTATCTCTTCTTTCTCTTTGATATGAATATCTTAAATTTTGAAGACATTTTGTCTACAAGGGCTCCAATCCTCTTTCTACCCTTCTATCTCGCCCCAGCTGTTGATAATACAGGAATTAGGAAACTAGACCTGTTGCCTTCCAACTCCAGATTCTAATGTACTGGCATCAGGAAACACCATAACATACCCAGAATGTTGGAGGTAAGAACATCAACCACACTGAGTCTTTAGGGGCCACTGTCTTATTTTGCTGTTGCCAAGACCCCAATTGGAAGAAGCTGACTCTACTTGCCTTTTCCTGCCTCCACCCATTTCCATCTCTTATAAGCATTATCGCTGTCTTTTGTGTTTTGTATCAGCATCATTTCTAAATACATTTTTCCGGGATTAAACAAAAACCAGTCAGTAAAAAAAAGCAGCCACCATATAGGTCATATCTTATGGCACATGCCAGGTTCCACCCCCATATTCTGTTCCCTCTCAGATAAAATGAAAGAGGCAGGTCCCTATAGTTCATCTCTAAGGGAAAAAGTTATCATTACAATGGCAGAGATGAAGAATATTCAATTTCATCTCATTGTTCTTTTCATTTAGCACATGGCAGTGATCATGAGCATTCCATTCTTAGTTGTAATTTTTTGACTCTTTCTGCATCAGTTCTTGCACAGTCTTTCCATGTCTTTCTGAATTCCTCTTATTTGCTATTTCATATCCCATGATGATATTTCAATATATTTTATACCTTAGTTTATTCAGCCATGTCTTAATTTTTGTTCCAGTTTTTGCTATCATAAATATTTTGGGGGATTTTGATGAATACAAAGAGTTTTATTTCTGCCTTTAACCTGCTTGGAGGTTTATCCCAATAGGGTGATTCATGAGTCAAAATATTTGAATAGTTGAGTTATTTTTATGGAATAATTCAAACTTGTCCCCCTTTAATCTTTATAAGACCCTAATAGTAAAAATGCCCTGCTTATAACCCCAGGATAGGGTGCTTTTAAATGTGATCTGAATGATCAATGGAAGAATACAAGTAAAGCGGTGTATGTGAAGGGGGAAATTAGAGGTCAAGTTAGGAACCAAAAACAAATCCTGCTTCTTCATAAGATTAGAGAATCAGTCAATCAGAATTTATTAAGCACCTACTATATGCCAACTACTGTGATAAGCTCTTGATGACTGGGTCTGTTTGAAATTAATCCAATATAATCTAATAACCATTGGTTAAGTATCTACTATCTGTAAGTTCTTGAGTTGGGTATTTGGAGATGCAAAGATGAAACATGCCACTTCTTAAGTCATAGGTGAGAATTGGTTGAAAGTCAGACACCAAAGATGAATGAGCCACCCTGAAAAGATCTCAGGAAACCCTCCCACTAGAGATGCTAGTCTTCTCTGAGCACCCCAAAGGTTCAGAAAGATTATGTAACTTTATCATTGTCACACAGGCAATAAATGTCAGGAAATGGATGTTAATTCCAGACTTTGGCTAACACTTAGAATATCACCTTTTTAGTAGACATTCAGTTATCCTCTTTTAGCACTTGTTTTGTTTTTCTTCAGTGTCCCTGATGCCTGAAGGGCATTATGGCATAAGCAGGGGTGGAAATATGTTTGGATTCCATCAAAAAGCCATACTTGAGGACCTTGAGGGCCACACATGACTTTGAGGCCACTCCTGACATAGAGCATAGAAAGCTTTACAGGCTTGGATAAGAATTGACTGGAAGATCTGAAACAAGTCACCTAAGCTCTCAGGGTGCCAAGGCATTAAAGGGACTCTTTCTAGGAAAGTAAACTACAGAGTAGTTGCTGATCTGGGGTGGTGAAGGGAGTTCCCTCACCAGAAATGTTTTCAACACTAATTAAATTACCAGAACTTACCCAAATGTTTAGCATAGAGCCTTACTGAGAGCAGGTACCTAATAATTGCTTGTGAAAGTGAGTAGATCTTGATTCTGTAGATAAAGAACTATCAATTAAATAAACATACCATTTTTAATTACCAACTATGTGGCAAACACTAGACTAGGTAAAGATGCTAAAAAGACAAAAAAAATAGTTCCTGTCCTCAAGGAGATTACGTTCTATTGAAGGAGCATATGGGATGATAATATGCAGAATACACAAAAATAAAAAATAAAATAAATATTTTAAAATAAATAAGTCATAAAAAATAAAATATAGAATACATTAAAAAATAAATGCATGATAGCTACAGAGGATGGGCATTAGTATTTGCTAAGGAAGATAATTTTTTTTTAGAGCATACAACTATAAATACTCCTAGAGAAGTGAAGCTTTGACACAGAGTAGGATCTTAATAAATGTTTATTGAATTGAATTGAACTTAAATACTGATTCATTTATAAATGACTGAGAGCAGAGGAGAGTGCAATGAATGCTGGAAAGGAAAAGGAAGTCATGGGAGAGGGAACAGGATTCAGAGAAAGAAGAACAGGATACTGAAAATCAACCCCCCATTTCTTACAAGTTAAAAAAAGGAAGGAGCTTAGGTAGTGCAGTGAATAGAACACTGGCTTTAGAATCAAGAAGACTCATCTACATGAGTTCAAAACCAGCCTCAGTTACTAGTTGTGTGACCCTGGGCAAGTCACTTTAACTTCATTTCCCTCGGTACCTAAAATGTAAAATGAATTTGAGAAGGAAATGACAAATCACTCCAGTATCTTTGCCAAGAAAACTCCAAAATAGGGTCACAAAGAATTGGAAATGAGTGAACTATTATAAAACAAAGAAACAGAAACAAGAGTTCATGGGGGAGGAGAGAATATGCTTTCAAAATCAATGGTTCCCAACTTTCTGTTTTGTCTGTTCTTACTGTATTATTGCTATTGAAATTTTATGGTTTTTGTTGTTGTATGATCCTTTTTCAGCAACAGCAAAATAGTAACTAAATGGATCATAATATCCTACCATTATTTACTGATTAAGAAACCATTAAAGACTTTTCACCACTAACTCCTTAGACTACAAGGGGATCAGGAACCACCAAACGGGAACTTGTGATTATACATCTCCTAACTACTCCAATTGCAGGAATAGGGTTTTATTCAAAAAAAAAAAAGAGTAGGTAAAATGGAGATAGAAAATGGGATAGGATGGTATATTACAAACATATTCATGGAAAGGAATTCAGGTATAAGATTGAAGGAAACATCATATCAAGCATTTGAATAAAAGTCAATGGAGGGTGAAAGAGAAATGATTTTGTCATCAGAGCATACTACTGACCTAGAGAGAAAGAGAAAATAGTTGAGTATTTTGGAAAATGGATCACAAGTGTGGTACAAAGGCATGAAATCTAATCCCTTAACTATCTACTAAGTACCTACTCTGGGCCAGGCATTGTACTAAGTATTGAGGATACAATTGATAAACAGAAAAACAGTCCCTACCCTCGGAACAGACCCTACCTAGTCTAAAGGATATAGGGGTAGAAGGACTTCAACTATCTTGTTATTTATTAAAACTCTCCCTAAAGAGAAGTGAATGATGTAATTATAATCTCATGTTTACAAGGTGAAGGAATAAGCAGAAAGGAATAATATAAATTTGATTCTCATTGTCAGGAAGTATTAGTTGCTAGATTGGAAATGACTAGAAATAAATAGGAAGTAGAGTTTGTGAAAGAGAAGAAAAAAGTAGGATTTAATCTGACACACCACCTCAATTTTGGGAGAGATTTCAAAAGGTTAAGGAAAAGATAGGTAGGATCTTTTAGACTAAAATTCTAAAGGGCAAATTGGCCCAGGAGGGAAAAGAAATTCTTATGTTCTAAAGGAAAGGAAAAAGTCTGTTGAAAAAAAAGACAAAAAAAAGTGAGACTTTTCTGAAAATACCCATATGGAACACACACACACACACACACACACACACACACACACACCACATCTGGAACTTTTCTGAAGAGACTCATGTAGATCCCAAAGAACTCATCTTGAGGCAGAATATGTTCAAAAAATATATGGACAGAAAAAAGAGGATGAATACAAAGAAAGGCACAGTCTTAAAAATAATGTCATGAATGTTAAAAGTTCAGAATGAGCTGGGGAAGAAAAGGAAGTGTTTGGTTTGGTTTTTGTTTGTGTTTTAGGCTGGAAACATGAAGTATCAAAGAATAAGAGTATATTCAAAATGGATGAGTCTGATTACTGAAAACACAGAAAAAAAGCAGAGCTAATTAATTTTATTTTTATTTTGTTTTCTCCATCAAGGAGAATGATCTTTGGGCAAGAAAAGATGGAACAAAAATGTCTCATGGAATATTGCTACCCAAGGTAAATAAGGAGACAGTAAGTTCCTAGCTGATAAAAATTTGCCTCCTGACCCTGATACCTGTTGCCATTTGGTTCTCAACAAATTAATTGATTTAATTCTTGAGCCATTGTCAGTGAAATTTACAATATTGTAGAGAATAAAACATATTGAAGACTGGAAAAGGAGAAATACCAACCTGATTTTCAAAAATGGGAATCTACTGCAAATGATAAACCAGTGAGCTGGACTTTAATTTCTGGGAAAATTCTAGAAAGAATTGTGTAAGTTATGGTTTGGAAACATCTAGAAAGGGATGCAGTGATTACCAAAAACAAACAAACAAAAAATAATCGTTTCACTATGAGCAGGACATGGAAGTCTAACATTATAGTCTTTTTTCAACAAGGTTATTGAATTGGTCTATCAGAAGAAAATTATAGATAGTGCTTACCCAGATTTTAATGACTTGCTTAAAAAAGTATTTCACAAAAATCTACAGATATAGGGGGCAGAAAAAAAAGGATAATTAGGTGGAATTTGGATTGTTTGGATGTATGAAGTGAAGAAGTAGTCATTGATGGGTCAAGAGCAACTTGGAAAAAAGCCTTCTATTGTGCTTGCCCCTTCACATTTAGACTTTTATTAATGACTTAAAAACATAGACTTTTTTTTTAAGGTGAAAGGGATTTGAAGCTTGAAGGGATATCTAAAACACTGGTGACTAAAATAAACATACTCCAAATATTTGGACAGGCAAGACTATTGAGCTGAAACTAAGAAGGTGAAATTTAAAAGGGACAAAAGTAAAGCTATACACATGGAATCTAAAAATCTGCTTCACAAGTATAGGATGGAAGAGGTTGTAATGGATTCAGTGGATTGGACACTCATTTTTAGTCAACTGTATGATAGAGCGTCCAACAAACCTAATAAGAACTAGAAATGCATTAAAATTACTAACAGAAATAAGGAAATAACTGGTCAGATAACTGTCTCATGGGTTGAATTCAGCTGTGTGCTGCACATTTTAAGAAGGATGTTGATAGATTAATTCAGAAAAAGGCAATCAACATTAGAAAATGCAATGATTGTCATATAAGAATTAATTGATAGAAATGAAGGCCTTTAACTTGGAAATGAGAGTACATAGTAGGGACCATCATGGTAGTTAATTCTGTAAACATTTGAAATGTTGGTACGTAGAAGAGGAACCTGACCTGAAAGTAGAACCCGGAGTAATGGGTAGAGAAGTTTGAAGAAAGAAATTTTAAGTTTTAACTAACGAAAATATTCCTAACATTTAGAGCTACCCAAAACATAAATTGAGATGCCTCTAGATGTAATGTGTTCCCTTTCATTTAATGATTTGAAACTGAAGCTAGGTGACCATGTAGTAGATATGTTGGAGATGTACTTGTAAATGTTTATCAATCATCTCTCTGAAATGTATGCATGAAACACTTCTAAGTCCAGTTTGTATTTTTTTTCCATCACTTCCTTAAATCTAGACAATTCAACAAAACAAAAAAGTTAAGCTCTGATTTGTAGTATTTGTCAATTCCTGAAGTGTAAATGTTCACATGGAAAATTTAACAATAGACTCTTGTATGACCAGGCTCCAGAAGAGCCCTGTTTGGGTTTTAAAAGTGATTCTTTTGTGGGTATGGGCTGTATAATAGGATTGTTGGGGTTATGCTTCCAAATTTAGTATTCTGTGATCCTATGAAAATATGTGTATATATATATATATATATATGTATATATGAATATGTGTGTGTGTGTGTGTGTGTGTAATCAACAAAAATTTAAAAAGAATCTTTTTTATGCAAGGTCCATAACTACAAACAAGGACTACAATGATAGTCCTCCACTTTTACAACGTTTACAAACTAAAAGGAAGTAACACTGAGTAGCAGCACTGAACAAAGGATGGATGGCCTCAAAATGATGAAAACTTGGGTTCAAGTCCTGCCTCTGACACCAATAGTTCTATAACCCTAGGCAAGTCACCATAAATCTCAGTAACCTAGACGATACTCAAGGACTACAGACTTGTATTGTGGATGGAGTTTGTATATCTATATTGGAAAGGAGGAGGAGGAGATCAAATGCTATAGGATCATAGATTTAGATTTGGAATCTGAAAGGGACCGTTGAATCCAACTTCTTAGTTTCACAGATAAGAGTACTGAAGCACAGAGAGGTAACATGACTTGCATTTTTATTCTGGGATATTTCCAATGCCTGACAGGTCATAGGTCCATAGGTTTAGAACCTAGAGGGCATATATATAGCCCAACCCCATTATTTAGAGATGAGGAAACGGAGTCCTAGAAAGGTTAAACTAATTGCCAAAGGTCACACAATCAGTAAATGGGAATTTGAGTACCTATTTTCCTGACATCAAGCTCAGTTTTGTACACTACCAGATATACACAAGTAAAAATGGAGAAGGTGATGGGGGCAAATACTAAATCTAAAATCACACTATCTGAAATATGATGAGAGAGAGAGAGAGCACTTTAAACTTGGGGGGATGGGAGATGGAAGGAAAAATCAGAGGAGGATTCATGAAGGCCCTGAGCTGAGCTTTGGAGGAGTAGAAGGATTTCACTTAGTAGAACCAAGGAAGGTATGCATTCTAGACTTAAGGCAATGGGATATGGTGAAGGGAGAGTTGTATGGATATACCATCAAAAGAAGTCAAAATGAGGCCATCTGACCTTTCATGGAGGTTCTGAAAGAGTTAATTATGGAAGTGTTAGCGTCTCTTCAGTCTCAGGATATACCTATAAAGAGCAAACAACAATATTTGGGTATTTTGATGCCTGTAACAGAGATAGAATTTCGCAGAGTCATGACAATTGTGGCACTCTATGACAGACACAAAAATCTAATCTCTGATCGTTGAAGTAAGCCAAGGGAGACCCCATGATTCCAGGCCTGAAATTTCCTAAGGAGTGTTAACAATCCCCACCTATGTTTCACGGTCCCATTCCAGGTTTGCTTTTCTTTCATTTGCAAAGATCTTTATGAGTCTCACGAAGGCACTTGCTCTGCTTCTATTCAAAGGTCAGCACAAAGGCTTGTTTTTAAAGTTATATTTAGAAGGAAAAAATGGATCAAGAAGGGATAGGATCTCTGCTTGAAGCAGATATAACGTTGACAACAGAGAGAAGGCCAACCTCCTCAAATATTAATTTTGTTTGTGTTTATTCTGACAAGGAAAAGGCCTTTGCTGTAGAAATGACAGAACAAAAGTACCCAACAAGGAGTTGGAAGTCAAAATAAGTCAGGAAATAGTAAGAAAGCTCCCCTCTTTGCCCTTGACAAATTTATCAGTGGGCCCAAATGATCTACATTCTGGGTTCTTGAAAGTGGAAGATGGGATTATTGTGCCATTGTCAGAGATAAGTGAAAACAGTGGAAAATGGGAGAGGAACCACAATTCTGGGTTCAATACTCTATCTACTGCATCCCTAGTTGCATGATCCCTCCAACATTTGGATTCAGATAACTCTTCCAAGGTCTTCCAGGAATAGCCCAGGGGAATACCCTGGAAGCAGTTTTGAAATCAATCATTTATTTTTTTAGAGAGCTGAGTCTCCCCTTTTTGTACTCTTTTTCCCCTTCAATAGGGCCCTCCATTTCTAGCTTCCCATAAACTCTTTAATCTCTTCCCTCTCAACCCTGATGGAAGTAGTTCTGGATTTGGAGTCAAGGTGACCTGGATTTAAATCCTAACTAGGTAACTTTGGACAAACTGTGTAACCTCCCTGGGTCTCAATTTCCTTGTCTATATAACGAGAGTGGTGGACTAGAAGGCCTCTAATGTCTCTTGCAGCTCCAGCACTGTGATCCTCTGAAACCTGAGATAACTACCAGACTAGACTTCCATTTTTTTTTTTGTACTTAAACAAATGAGGAGATTGAACCAGTTGACTTCCAAGGTCCCTGCCTGCTCTAAACCTGTAATCCTATGAGTTCCTATGAGGGATTTTGATCCACTCATCCACATCAAGATGTGACTATACCCTCTGCATTAAATTTGTCCCTTCTTTGACCATCCATCACACTACTGTTATGAAGTATAAAACCATGGATGAAAGTTCAAATTGCCTTGTACTTTACTCATTGTCATGAAGTTTTATGGATCTTATCCCTTCAATTAACCCCGCAAGTAAAATGCTTCCCAAACATTAAAGTGCTCTATAAATATCAGATTTTATACATTATTTATTTCTTTTGATGTCAATGGCTTAGCGAACTTCTAGCATAGAACAACCCTCCACCAATGGAAATCTTCATGCACAACCAAGCTTCCATGCCTGGGGCATGCATAAGATTAAATGACTTGTTCAGGCTTGTATTGGTAGATGGATTTTCCATATCAATACCAACACAGCATGGCCAGTCTTCATTGGGAGAAGAGTGTCCACTTCTACAGCCCCTATGCTGCTCCAAGTCATAGATATAGATCAAAAAATAACCTGTCACAAAGCTCTTTTCTTAACCTTTTTTAAAAAATGTTCATTATCTTCCTCTAGGTCAGGAATTTTTAACTGATTTTGTGCATGATGGACCCTTTGGGCAATCTGGTGAAACCTGTTGATCTTTTTGTAGAGTGATCTTTTTAATTGCATAAACTAAAAAGGTAAGAGTTACAAGAAAACTACTTGTATTAAGATATAGATATTTCTGTCTCTCTAGCAATATTCTTCTACTGATTATCTATTCTTCTACCTATCCATATTTATTAGACATTAGTATCTATTAGATATCAATAGATGATAGAGATAAATGCTATGAATGATATAGACGATATAGACATATACATATTCTTGTATTCCAGGTTAAGAATTTCTACTCTAAAATGAGTTTTACTAGTATTGTTAGAATGTTATTCCTATTTTCCAAATGAGGAACCTAAGAGGAATTTGAAGTGAGATGTAGTGACTTGAAGAGGCAGGCAGTGATGGAATGGATAGACTATCATGCCTAGAATCATGAAGATCTGAGTTCAAATCTAACCAGAGACACTTACTGCCTATATGACCCTGAGTAAGCTCTTAACCTCCGTTTGTGTCAGTTCCCTCAACTGTAAAATGGGGATTATAACAGCACCTAAATGACAGGCTTATTATCAGAATCAAATGAAATAATGACTGTAAAACACCTCGCATAGTATTTGGTACATAGCAGATTATATAAATATTAGCTGCTACTATCATCACCATCGTCATCACTATCACCATCACCATAATTTTTAATTATTATTGCCTATGCTCATACAACCAGAAAGTGTCTAGATGATGATTCATATCAGTTCAATTCCATTTAAGAAGTATTTATTCGATAATGCATACTGTAGCAGAGAAAGCATTAAATTTAAATTCAGGATGATCTGAGTTAAAAAAAGTCAGACACTTGCTTAACTGTAGGATTCAGATTCTCTGGGCCTTAGTGTCTCCATCTGTAAAATGAATCAGCTAGTCTTTTAGATTCCTTATAATTCTAAAACTAGAATTCTATGAAGGACCCACTATGTGCAAAGCATTCTGCAAGACACTGGAGATGCTCTGCAATGCAAATATCCAACTTGAATACTCTTTCCCATCCATATTTGTTAACAATTCATTGTTTCAGCCACAATTAGAGGAAGGCAAAGAAGGTGAAAAGAAGAGTACAGGTGCAAGTTCACAAAAAAGAAGTATTGCTTTCTTTGCTGCTGTTGCTTTTGACTAGATATCACTTGATTTCTCAAATCCACCTGCAAATTCCCACATGAGAAGTGAATGGGACTCTTGTAACAGCTCAGCTGTGTTGTCTTTTCACAGCAGACTCACTGGATGTTATTACACTCATTCAGTTAACTAGATACGTGGCTTCATTTTTGTGACTTTTGTCTTGGGTGGGAGGGGGGAACCATGGGAAAAGAGCAGGAGGAGGGGACAGGTGACCAAGTTAGTAGAAATCCAAAATCTTATATTGCTTTGGTGGCAAACTTGACTGCTGATATCTCTACTATAAGAAGGAAAACTTTCCTTGTCTGTTCTTGGTACTTACCATTTTTGCCATAGACTGCATGAAGACATAATATATAATACCTTTCGAAAACCATGTAAATGATTCCCATTCTCTGGTCCTCATTTAACCTCCTCTGCAAAATGAAGGAACTGAAATGGGTGGCATCTGAGGTCACTTCCAAGGCTAATAACAGACAGCATTAAGTTTTGCAAGGCTTTCCATCTATTACACACACACACACACACACACACACACACACACACACACACACACATACACACACACATAAACCCTATAAGGTAGATATTATTGCCATTACCATTTTAGAGAAAAGGAAACTAAGACCAAAAGCCATTAAAGGACTTGCCTAGGGTCTCACAGATGGTAAGTATCTGGGGCCATATTTGAACTCAGAATATTCAGGCTCCAAGACCAGAACTCAATCTGCTGAGCCAACTAGTTGTCTAAACCTCCGATCTTATGAAGGCAAACACTATAAATTTTTATTCAATGTCTAATCATGCGGTGATTCTGACATGACTTTGGCTAAGTCTCATAGACATAAAACCTTTCTTAAAAAAGAAATCTGGATTCTTCATTGGATTGAGCTACTTGAAGATAATTCAAGTGTTTAAATTGTTTCTACTTTGATGTTCAACACAGAAGAGATATAAGCCTCAGGAGGTTGGAAAGTTTACCCCCCACAAAATTTTAACAGAAACAAATACATAGAGAAAATACTCCAAAGCATTAATAATGATAGAAATACAAATTAAAGCAAATCTGAAGTTCTATTTGATTCCCATCAAGCTGACAAATCCCATAAAATAAACAGTCAAAGCTGAGGGGCTATGGGAAGTCAGACATGCTAAAACATTGTTGGTGGGGTTGCAAATGAGCTTAAATACTCTGGAAAAGAAAAGAAAAATTAATTAGGTTATGTAAGTTACTAAAGTGCTTTTGCTCTTTGACCTCATCATTCCACTGTTGGGCTTATATCCCAAGAAGGTCAAAGTCAGAAAGAAACATTTCAAATAGGTCAAAATATTTATAGCAGTATTGTAGGAGAGAGAAAACACAGCACACTTGAGGACTGCTAGCACAGGTTCACTCTTGATTTGGTCAGACAGGAAAGACACTAAAATGGAGCTAATAACCTCCCTTTATTCTAGTCTAGTTTTCTCAGAAGACGATTGCTGATAATGGGAGTCCAAACTCCTACAACATTCCCTAATCACCCTTCTCACAGGGGCCAGTGAGGAGGGAGAGGCAACTACCCCTATGTCTCTATGGGGTCCATCAAGACAGGCACAACTTGCACTTCCCCTAAATTCCCTCAAACCTCAATGGGGGTCAGTTGAGGCAAACATAGATTCCTCCCCCAAGTGTCAATGGGGGCCAATTGAAACACATAGCATTTGTGCATTCAATCTTAGGGGTTCCCCATTCACTCTCTAGTGACCACCTGTTTTATAGGCAAACAGACAAAGAAGGCATGTTGCCAGCAATAGCCCCACAAGTTCATATCACCCCATCCTGCATCTCATTGCACAGCTACAGTGGATGTTTATGTCATTTACCATTATATAACTATGTGCAAACATGGTGGAGATGTTTTGAACCATAACTGTGGGAATTCATATCTAGTACCTGGGAACCAAAGATTGTTATGGCTATGGATCTTAGGAAACTGAACTCTGGGAAATAATAACAAAAATTCACTTTACACACACTAAAATTCACCTTACATACAAATATTTATATAGAAAAATACATCCTAGAAACTTTGTGGGTGTTCACTGATAGAATATTTGGCATAGATATAATAGAATATAATGGAATGTTGTATGAAAAACCAAAGGAGAAAAATCAGAGAAATCTTGGGAGGATCATAAGAATTGATACGCAGTGAAATAAGCAGAACCAGGTGAACAATAATTGACATAACTCTAATAATGCAAAGGAAAACAACTCTGGAAAGCAGCCAGACTTTTAATCATGAACCAGTCTTGGCTGCTGACCAGTCTTGTTATTCTATGAGTTTTGTAATGCTTACGGGCCTCATAGTTCCACTGTTACCCTTAAAAATGATTTTGAAGTAGGGAAATTTGAAAAGCAAAATCTCTCTATTTTGAAAGCTTCCAAATGGGGAAGGAAACAGGCCAAGAAAGCCCAAGAAAAAAGGGCAAGAGAAGAAGAGTTACTGGAAAAGTTGAGCCTGACCCAAGGTAAGGATGCAGGCTTTGTCATGAGCTTCCACGTATCATATTTAGATGTGGAAAGAGGCTATCAATTTCAGATCCCTCCTTATACCATGAAAGGAACTAAAGTAGGAGATCAAAGTCAAAAGCCATGGGTATAGAAGTAGAAGTGATCACAGAAATCATCTAGTTCAACCACCTCATGTTAAATATGAGAAAACAGAGTCTAGGGAGGTGCTATGATGTGGCTAAGGTTACTGAGGTAGTATCTGAGATTGAATTTGAACCCAGGACTTCTGACTACAAAGACAGTGTCTTTTTTTTCCCACTCCAATACCTTCATGAACCTAAAGATAGTCACAAACTTTTACTTGTATTTGCTGCCTCCCACACACACATACTTGACTCTCCAAAAGGAAATGAGGCTTTGGGTCAGAAAGCTAAGAGCAATGAATTGGAAGAAGAATATGTACAAAAGATAAAAAAGTAAGAGTCTTTGTCAAAGGGTTCAGTAATTTCATAAGAGCTTGATATTTGTTTACCCACTTGTTGTGAGTAGTACTTAGAAGGTTTTGTTACTCCTTTACAGATCAAGAGTAATCAGGTCTCTTTCACAGGACATCTTCAAGTAGAAGTTGGAGGACCACTCATTGAGTATGGAGTGCACAGGAAACATACATAGGTGTGATTGCAGCCCCTAATACACATGAAAATCACTGTCAGATACCTGAAGAGCCATCCCTTGGAAGATGAATCAGCCTGCTTCTGCTCAGCCTCAGAGGACAGAGCTGGGAAGGATCCTGCCTCAGACACTCAAAAGCTACATGACTCTGGGCAAGTCATTTAACCTCTGTCATAATTTCTTCAGCTTTAAAATGTGGAGGTCACCCTTCATGGCCTCTGAAGTCCAGTTCTGGAGTCAAAAAGAGTCATCTTGCTGAGTTCAAGCCTGATCTTAGATACCTACTAGTTGTGTGACCCTAAGCAAGTCAAAGTATGCCTCAGTTTCATCATATGTAAAATGAGCTGGAGAAGGAAATGACAAATTACTCCAGGATCTTTCCCAAGAAAACCCCAAATGAGATCACAAAGGGTTGAACATGACTGAAATTGACTGAACGATAACAAAAAATGTTCACTCACTTTAAAAAAAAAACAGTAAAGAGGACCCTGTGCTTCTTATCCCTGAAAGTCTTTAAGCAGAGACTGAACAATCACTTTCTGGGGACACTGTGACAAGTGCCCATTGGACTAGATAGTCTTAGAGCATCTTTCCAACTATGAGATTTGGTGAGCTGGTGAATCAATCATATAAAATGTTACAGTCTCTTATGTCAATTTTTACTTTGGGAAAAAGAGTCAAAAAACCTGAGTACAAATATCTGCTTGAACTTTTACCAGATGGTATGTGACCTTAGGCAAGTGACTGCTTTTCTCAACCTGTATCTGGATTTTTTCTTATGCCAAAGTTTTATGGACTCCTGCTTTCAAAAATGCGGGTGCTAGCCCCACCGTCTAGTGCTTTAGGATATAGCTTTGTAAGTAGATATGGCCACAAAGAAATTTATTAAGTATTTACAAAATTTTCTATAATGCTTCTCATAGGTCAGTCTAACGAAAGTGCATGGCACTTGGTGTTCAATTTTGAATGCAATTTTGATACTAACTTAGACATGTTGCCACATTTCACTTAGTCTTCCTGACATGGATCTACATTTTGTCATCTATATCATGATTATACCATAAAATACATGTTAGGTTGTAGAATTCATATTATGATTATACTATATAACTCATAACTATATATACAATATATGATATAACTCAAAGGGATTGTTTAAAGGAAGGGTCTTTTAAAAACTTGTAGTGCTCCAGAAATGGGACCTCTCATACTAATTTGCTTGATTTGTCCACAGGGCCATATTTGAAGACTTTTCAACTTGCACATACTGGTCAGAGTTTTGTTGTACCTTCAATCAGTCAATCAATCAACAAACAATGAGCACTTTTCTTCACTAGGCACTGGGCTGGATACTGGGGATACAAAAACAGAAATGAAACACACCTTGTCTGTCCTCCAGGAACTTTCAGTCTTTCAATGTAATGATATCATAAATTGCATATATATTCCTAAGATTCAATCAATCATTTAACCAGCATTTATTTAGTGCCTACTATATATCAAGTACCATGCTGGGAATACAGAAGAACAGTAGTAGTAGTAGCAGTAGTAGTAGTAGTTGTAGCAGTAGTAGTAGTAGTAGTAGTAGTACTAGTACCAGTACTAGTAGTAGTATTTATGTACGTATTTAAATACTATATAATGTATCAGTATATATTAATATGATATGGGCAATATATTTATTAACAAATGATTCCTTTAAAGAGTCCTTGACTTCAAGAACCTTATAGTCTACCAATGTGATAGTGTTACGAATTGGAAATACATTACTGAGAATTCTCAAATTAATTGACAAGAATTTATTAAATGCTGATTACATGGCAGGCAGTATACTACAGAGAAAAATGAAATAATACCTTCCCTTAATGGGCTTATGTTTTACTTATTTACAAAAAAGATGAACCCATATAATGAGGTACAAGAAATATATAAAGTAAATAATTAACAATTTTGCTTAGAGCAAGAACAGATATGAGCAACTAAATAACTTCCTAGATGTAGAGGGTAGAGATGAAAGAAGCTAGAGATTTAAAAGTCAAAGAAACTTCCATAAGACAAACATGCAATAAAGAATGACTTAAGGGCTGAAAAGGTGGGTAAGATCAGGAGGAGAAAGAGAGCTTCAGTCCCTTAATCCAACCTTCTTATTTTCTAAAGAGAGAGCATGAGTTGGCCAAGACACTGCCAACATTAAGGAGCAGGGCCAGCATTTTAACCTCAGGTCTTTTGACTTCAAAGTTAGGGCACATTTTTAGGCTACATCAGGGTTTCTTAACCCTTTTGTGGATTCTGGAGCTCTTCGGCAGTCTGGTGAAGTTTATTCTTATCATCAGCCTGCCTAGACAAAATTGTGATTCTGAGACAAATTCCTCTCTCTCTCTTTTTTAATTTTAAGAACAAAACTGTTGTTTAGATCACCACATGTAAGATGAAATAAAAGACATAAGATTCACATTCAAGACAGTTAGATGACATAGTGCATAGAGTGTTTAGCCTCATGAAAATCTGAAATCAAATTCAACTGGAGATACTAGCTGTATGATGCTGGACAAGTGACTTAATCTCTGGCAGTCTCAGGTTCATCCTCTGTAAAATGGGGATTTTACCTACCTCACAGGGTTTTTGTGAGGATGAAAGGAGATAATATTTGTAAAAGCACTTAGCTCAGCATCTGGCAGATAGGAGGTGCTTACTAAATGGTTGTGCTATTACTGAAAAGTCTAACGAAGATTAAGGATAAGCAGAGTTTTTTGTGAATTTTGCCAGGCTAAATCAGTTCTGGGTACCTATCCATACCTTGTTGGTTTCATCCAAGTCAAGACTCTTAAAGCTTTTGAAAATATAAGGTGGTTTTCCTGTGAATATTCTCTAGGTAAAAATATAAAACCAAAACAAACAAATAAACAAATCAAAAAACTAGATGGCTAGGTGTCACAGTGGATAGAGGAAAATGATAAATGTTGGAGTAGACGTGGGAGAGTTGGTACTCTAATTCATTGTTGGTGGAACTGTGAGCTAATGCAACCATTCTGGAGAGCAATTTGGAACTATGGCCAAAGGACTACAGAAATGTGTATACCCTTTGACCCAGCAATATTTCTTCTAGAACTGTATCCCAAAGAGACCATAAAAATGAGAAAGGGTCCCACATGTACAAAAATATTTATAACAGCTTTCTTTGTGGTGGCCAAGAACTGGAAACTGAGGGGATGTCCATGAATTGAGGAATGGCTGAACAAGTTGTGGTATATGACTGTAATGGAATACTATTGTGCTATAAGAAATGATGAACAGGAAGACTTCAGAGAGGCCTGGAAGGACTTATATGAACTGATGCTGAGTGAAAGGAGCAGAACCAGGAGATCACTGTAAACTAACAATCACAGTGTGTGAGGAATTTTTCTGGTAAACTTAGCCTTTCACAGCAATGCAAGGACCTAAAACATTTCCAAAGGACTCTTGAGGCAAAATGCCATCCACATCCAGAAAAAGAACTACGGAATCAAAATGAAGAATGAAGCAGAATATTTTTTCTTGTGTTTTGTTTTGTTTGGGTTTTTCTCATGGTTTCTCCCATCCATTTTAATTTTTCTATGCAGCATGGCTAATGTGAAAATGTGTTTAATAAGGATGTATATTTAATAAGAATGTAGAACTCATATAATATTGCATGTCATCTTGGGGAGGGTGGTAAAGGGAGGGCGAGAAAATCTAAGACTTATGGAAGTGACTGCAGAAAACTAAAAACAATTAAGTTAATAATGAAAAAGAAGGAAATGGCAAACTATTCCAGCATCTTTGCCAAGAAAACCCTTAAGTAGGCCCACTAAGAGCAAATATGACTGAAATGACTCAACACCAAAGAAAGATTGTTTCCCTCTGAGCAAACACCCAGTAACATAATTAAATGAATTCAGCATTTAGATTTTGCCATCCAATCCTAAAACAGAAAGGGAAAAGAGCCCCTCCAGTTGTTTCACCTGCTAATGATTCTTTTCACCTTTCAATTAAATTTTAGCCTGCTCCAACTTACTGGTCTATCAGACTTTGCCTTTTGTAATTCCATGTATGCATTCAAAAGAGACACTGAAGACTTCTGGGTAACAAGGACAAATACACTTGAGAAATCATACTTGGAAAAAGCCTGAGTGACAAGGTAGGGAAGGATCTGGTTTGAGATAAACCATCTGATCTTTCAGTCGTGGCATGTGGTTAATACAGTAGTGTGATGTGTCAGCCAAAAAAGTTAATGTAATCTTGGGCTGTGTGAAAAGAAGCCTAACTTTCAGGAATAAGGAGAGGAGAGTAACTCTGTCCTTGATCCTGAACACATTACATTTGTAGCATTGTGTTCAGGTCTAGGCACAGAAGTTTAAGGACACTGACGGACTGTAGATTGTCTAAAGCAGGGCAGTAGAGATGGTGAAGAGCCTTCACCTCATGCAACATGAAGAATGGTCAAAGAAAGAGGGGATGTGTCACCTGAAAAAGATTTGGGAGGAGAGGTTCAGGATAGCTATGTTGAAATGTTTCAAGACATTTGTGGGAGGATGATTATGTGATCACAGAATTGGAACTACAAGGGACTTAAGAATCCAACTCCTCATTTTACAGATGGGGGAACTGAAGCTAAGACCACTTTGCTCACAGTCACCCAGTTAATAAGTCAGAGATGAGATTTGAATTCATGTCTTTATGGGTTCTGAGTCAGAAAGCCAAGGACCAAATTGATACATGTATCAAGAAGATTTAAACTTGATGTCAGGAAAAGAAAAAAAAATATGTTTTAATGATTAAAGCTGTTTAGAAATGGGATGGAATGTCTTGAAAGGTAGTGGGTGTCCCCTTGCTGAAAACTTTCCTTCAAATGGAGGTTGAATGAAAATTTCTTATGTCTTTTGTGGCAGAATTCCTTAAGGGTGCAAGTTGGACTAGATAATCAATGAGATATTTCCCAGCTCTAGCTCTATGAATATCCTATGAGCCTTCCATCTGGGAACTTCTGTGACTCAGTGGTTCTGATGGGTGGATCTGAAACAGAGAGATAACATAGAATAACCCTTGAATACTTGCAAAGATGTATGTAGTTCTCATTGAGATTGTCATGGGTTTTAGCACTCTCTGAGCAGAATGATAAGACATAACTGTGAAGAAAAGCACCATGTGTGCTCCATAAGCCTAGAAAATCTCCAGAATCCAAATGGGAATGTATATTGTGTTATGGGTGAATGAGCCTCCTGGATGCCTGGAACAGTTGGCTCAAATTCCCCAGAAACATTCATTCCTTTTTCAATTTGCAAGGGAGGGGAAAACACAAAACAAAACAAAACAACAACAGCAACACATATTGTTTCTTTTGTGGTTTTTTTTCTGTTTCTAGGAAAGTCTGTCATTTGAGGTTCTGAATACAACTGGAGAGTGCATTATCATAAAGAGAAGGTGATTTGTTATGGGAAATTTCTCCATCTGTGCCTAAAAAGTACCTCTGACCTGTTTGACATTCACCTACTGCCAATACACATCTGAGGTTTAATCTAAATGACTTGTGTGAATCAGAGCCAATCCAGAATGACTTTCCACGGCATGCTGTTATTGGCTGGTACCATAGAAGCTTCCGTGCTGTGAAGCAAGGTCAGCAATAAGACCTGGGGGGCCAATGGAGAAAGGAAGTCAATGATGAGCTTCAGTACTCCCTGCTTTGGGCTCCAAACTACTAATAAGTCCAGTAAAAGGGAGGAATATTGTAGAATATTCAGGAATGGTTCTCCCAGGGATTCATTTCATGGAAAGAAATCTACAAGTGTCTGTTTAGACTGGGGCCATTGAGAAAGTGACCAATTGATGAATCAAGCAGGAATTCATTGCAACATGAATTGCTCAGGAAGATTCCCACTTGTCACAAATCATTAGCAAGCTGCCAGAATTAGTTCCTGGACAACATGTGAATACTAAGTGTCATCTGCTGTAAATATCTTGGCTACTATAACAATTCAATTGTTTAAAAATAAATTTCTCTGAACTTTGTATCAGGAAAACGGGTGCAAATCCCAGATCATACACTGGCTTTTATGATGAATGAAAAACCCTGAGAGACAGTTTCTGGGTAATTAATAATTGATTTATTAATTAGGCTAGCTAATAATCAATAAATTAGTTATCAGTGGTTTCCTTTTATAAATAAAGACAAAACCGTGGAGAATCTGAAATCCTTAAATACTTTTGTAAAATGGAATGCTTCTGACAACTGAAAATCAACCCTGATTGGCTGACATTTAATGAGGAGGTGGGCTAGAAGTCTTCAGCTCCACCTGCTGAGAACACTGCTTGATCATGAGACTCAGTCATCTCTAGTTATCTGGACACGGAAGTCCATCTCTGTCCAGATCACTCTGATTGGTTTTATCCTTTATGAGCTGGGTCACCCTAAACTCTAATGGAAGGGTAAAGTGGAAAGGCAAAAGCTCATCCCAATTGGATTCTGTTTACACTTTACACAAAAGCAAAGACTCCTAGTTGAGTGTGGGCCCACCCAATATTAAAGAACGTGTTTCCTTGAGTGCTCAGGCAAACTCATCAGTCAACCATGTCCTTCAAAGACTGATTTTTTTTTTATAGCATTTGGACCTTAATTGGGAAAATAAAGGAGAAAATCCCAAAACACAAACTAATAATTGGTTATTAATTTAATAATAAAAAAATTTATTCCACTTTCTAATCATGGGTAAGTAATTTAAATTGACACAGCATCTATTTTTTCACCTGTAAAACTAGAATATTAACTGTGGGCTCTTGTGAAGATCAGATGACATCAAGGGGAACAAGCATTTATGAAGCCCCTACTATGTCCCAGGCACTGGGCAAGCACTTTACAAATATCTCATGTGAGTCTCTAGTTAAACTGGTTTGTAACACTAAAGTGCTATATAAATAGGGAGAGTTGCTTTTATCTGGTTTTGTTTTGTTCGTTCCAGACTGGTGATTCCACCACCTCGGAGAATTTCCCTAAAGGGAATTCCTTTCCACAGTTCAGACCAGCAACTGTTTTGCAGTTTCTAGTTATAAAGAATTGCCCAGAACACAAAGGTTGGGAGTTGACCTTTGGGGTCACATAGACAATAGATGTCACAGCAGAACTTGAGTCCCCTTTTTTCTGACTTTGAGGACAGTCTTTGATTTGTATGTGTTTTTCACAAGCATATTACATGTATATGTGTGTAATTTTGCATGTGTGTGTCTGCCTGACTATGGGGAGAGACAAAACTACAGACAGAGATAAAGAGACAGAGAGACTGACAGTTATATAGAGAGAAACAGAGAGGGGAGGGAGGAAAGGGAAGGGGAAATGAAGGGAGGTAAAGGGAAGAAAGGAAAGGAAAGGAAAGGAGAGAAAGAGAAGCATTTTCTTTTCCTAGTAGAACAATAGAATGGTAAACTCTCTGAGGGTGGGGCCAGTTTAACATTTGCCTTTTTTATGCCAGGTATTTAATGGTGCCTGGCACATAGTAGCAGTTTAATAAACCCTTGCTCCCTGCTTCATTTCCTTTCAAATTTTGATCATCACTTCTTCAAACCATCTGCTGAGAAACTAATCCCAGCTTCTTTGAGATCTTTTAATTTTCAGAGTAGGCTGATGCTGGGATATTGTAGATAATGAAACGCTACACAGGCACCCCATGTCTCATGACCCATGTCTTCAGCCTGGTGTCCACAAAGTTCTCCTCTGACTCATGGCCATTCAAAGGTCCAGCAACATGTCTGATGAGCAGCCTTGCTACCATACAAGGTAGTTATTAATTTCAATTTGCTACAGCTACATCAAAAATGGTCAGAAGCGTTTTGAGGAAGAAATAAAATGTCTAAAAATCATAGCATCTCAGATACAAGGAATCTTAAAGGAAACAAAGTCAAACTAATACCTGTGGACAAGAATTTTGTCTATCATAAAAATTCTCTCATCTTGCAAATGATCATCCACCTTTTAGTTTAAGACTCCCTGTGAAAAGGACTCTACTTCCACCAAACATAGTCTATTTTATTTCTGCACACTTCTCATAGATAAGAACCATTTTCTCCCTGGGTTTCAATAATATATCCCCATGCTACAATCCCTGTCAATTTCTTTCCTGTCAACTGAATGTCTATTGTAAAACAAGCAAATATTGCTGTTGGTGGTGGTCCTTGTGGGTGTACAGAGAACTCAAGTGACATTCACTGATGTCTTAGAAAAAAATACTATATTAACTTTATTTCTTTATCTTATTAGGAAAATCCAAGAATCACTAAACATTAGAGCTGGAAAGATCTCTGAGATATCTATTACAACTCATAACTTCTATTATATTCTCAAAAAGTGATCCTTCATCCTTACTATGAAAAACTGCAATCAAGGGTGACCCACCACATTCCAAGGCAGTCTGTTCTACCTTTATATCAGCTCAGAGTGTTAAGAAGCATTTTAGTTTTCGTTTTTCTTTTTCTAACATCAAGTCTAAATTGATCCTTTTGCAACTAACACTCCCACAATCACTTTTAATTCTTCCTTTTGGGAACAAACAGAAAAAAAAAGTATAATCTCTCTTCTACACAATAATCCTTCAAGTACTTAAAAACAGTTATCAAAAAAATCTATGTGCCTCTATCTAAAACTGATAGAATTACAAGGCTAGAAGTATTCACCAGAGGCCCAGCACATTGCATTGTTTTCCTTTGTCCCCTTCTTGAGTTGATTAAAACCTCAACAACTAACTAAACTAAACTAAAGATGTGCCTTGCCTGCCACACTCCAAAGCTGAACTTTTAATGAAACCTCAGATTCATCCTTCAGTCTTCTCTCTCCTTCATGAACCCCCCATTTCCAATTGCCTGCCAAGTCTTAGAGACTCTACCTGTATAATGCCTTCACAACCATTTTCTTGTCTCCTCTAGCACATGGCCATCATCTTAGTTTAGGCTGTTAGAATTATTGGAATCCAAAATTCCTTTTATTCTCCTCTCTTATTTGCCCTCCACAGATTATATCATTTAC
This sequence comes from Potorous gilbertii, assembly GCA_028658325.1. NCBI lineage: Eukaryota > Metazoa > Chordata > Mammalia > Diprotodontia > Potoroidae > Potorous > Potorous gilbertii. The sequence continues at coordinate 31,007,535 of CM053771.1, read as the reverse complement.
CAGATCAAAAAGCGTCAGTGGCTACTTAATGCATGTTGGGTAAAATAGAAATTCTTCTAATTGCCAGTTAAAGTCCAGGCATTTCCTTTTTCTTTTGGCCAATTCTACTTTTCAAGGATTTTTTTTTCCTTCAATGAATTTTTGTGACTCTTTTCTCATTGGCCAGTTCTGCTTTCTAAGTAATTCTTTTCCTCACTAGCTTTTTGAACCTCTTTTACCATTTGATCTAGTCTGTTTCCTTTTTAAGATATTATTTTCTTCAGTACTTTTTCATGCCTTCTTTATCAGCTGTTGACTTATTTTTCATGAGTTTCTTGAATCACTCTTATTTCTCTTCCCAATTTTTCTTTTATCTCTCTTACTTGATCTCTTAATTCCTTTTTGATATCTTTCCTGACCTGAGACCAATTTATATTTTTCTTGGAGGCTTTGGATATAGGAGTTTTGACTTTGTTTTCTTCTTCCAAGTGTGTGTTTTCCATGTTACCACAGTAACTTTCTATGATCAGACTTTTTTTCCTATACTTTGAACATTTTCTTGTTCTATTTATTGACTTTTAATGATTTGTTAAAGCAGGGCTCTGCTTCCAGAATGGAGAATGTACTGTTCCAAGCTTCAGTGGTATTGTGCAGTTATTTTCAGAGATAATTCTAAGGACCTGTAAGTTTTCAGTTTTTCCAAGTTGGTATACTCTAAGGAGAAGTGTGTTTACTAATCTCCTGACCTGTGCTCTGGTCTGTGACAACCACAGGTATATTTTTCTGCCTTTGAAGAGGGTCCCACTTCCACTATGACTACAAGCTCTGCTATGCTAATGCTCCTCTTCACCCTAGGATTGCCACCCAAGAATGTGACCCAGATCAGAGTATAAACAAAGCAACAGAGTTTTTCCTCCATGCTAGTAAAGAAACACCTTAAATTTTCTGGCTGGTTGTTTGATCCTCTTATCATATATGGACTGAGAGCTCTGGAAGCAACTCCTGCCACTGCTGATTCAATGACTTCTAAAGTCTGCTAGGGCTGGGTCTTTGCTGAGACTAGGGTTGCACTGGTATAGCCTATGCTGGACTGTGTTTCACTCTCACACAAGTGTAATACATCATTTCCGCTGACCTTCTAAGTTGTCTTTGGCTGGAAAGTAATTTTTCCCTGTCTTTTTGGTGATTCTTCTGCTACTCTGGGAGTTATTTTATGGTATTATTTAAAGGTGTGCTCAGAGGGGTTTGGGGGAGAGCTCAGGTGAGTCACTGTCTTTTCTTGGCCATTTTGGTTCTGCCCCTCACTCTCAGAATTAGATAAATCTAACCACAAAACAAACAAGAAACAAGTTAAGGAGGTGAATAGAATTCTAGAAAAAAATTATAATAGACCTATTAAAAAAAACTCAGTGGGGATATCAAGGAATATAACCTTTTTTTTTTTCTCAGTGGTACATGGTACTTACCTAAAAACTGTTGATGTATTAGAGCATTAAAACTGCACAACCAAATGGAAAAAGACAAAAAATATTAAAAGTATCCTATTCATGATTCAATAAAAATTACTTATAATAAAGAGTCATGGGAAGATAGACTAAAAATTAAAATGAAAACTAAATAATCTAATCATAAAGAATGTGTTGGTCAAACAAAAAACAAGAAATGATCATAATTTCATCAAAGAGGATGAAAATAATGCTACAACATACCAAAATTTATGAGATGCAGCCAAAGTATGAATAAAATAGAAAAAGAACAGGTCAATGAATTTTCATGAAATTTAAAAAAGCTAGAAAAAAACAAATTAGAAATTCATAATTAAACATGAAATTAGAAATTCTGAAAATCAAAGGGAAGATTAACAAAATTGAAAGTAAGAAAACTGTTAAACTAATAAATAAAATTTAGAGCTGGTTTATGAAAAAAAATAGACAAACCTTTCCTTAATTTAATTTAGAGGAAAAAAGAGGATTAAATCAAATTAGTAGTATGAAAAATGAAAGAGTGATGAACCAACAAGGAGGAAATTAAAGGAAAATTGAGATCTATTTCACCAAATTGGGTGACAATAAATCTGACAATTTAAATGGACAATATTACAAAAACATAAATTGCCCAGATTAATAAAGGAGAAAATAAAATACTTAAAAACCATATTTTACAGAATAAAATTGAGCGAGTCACCAATGAACTTCTTAAGAAAAGAATCTCCAGCACCATATGGATTCACAAGCGAATTCTACCAAACATTTAAAGAATGAAAAATTCCAATGCTATATTAACTATTTGAAAAATAGATGAGGAACCCTTACCAAATGTCTTTTATGACACAGATATGGTGCTGATAACTAAACAAAGAAGTGTGAGAAAAGAGAAAGAAAATTTTAGACTAATTTCACTGATGAATATTGATGTAAAAATAAATAAATAAAACATTAGCAAAGAGATTATAGCAATTTATCACCAGGATAATACACTAGGACCAGATGAGATTCATATAAAGAATGCAGGACTAGGTCAGTCTTAGGAAAACTATCAGAATATTTGACCATATCAATAACAAAAGCATTATACGATTAGCTCAATAAATGTAAAAAATTTTGACAAAATATAGCACCCATTCTTGTTAAAAACACTAAAGAACATAGGAACAAATTGGAGCTTTCCTTAAAATAAGAAGTAGTATCCATCTAAAACTAACGGCAAACACTATCTATAATAGGGATAACCTAGAAGCCTTCCCAATAAGATTAGTGGCGAAAATAGGATGACCATTATCACCACTATTATTTAATACGGCACTAGAAATGTTAATTTTAACAATAAGAGCAAAAGAAAGGGAAGGGATTAAAACAGGCAATAAGGAAACAAAACTATCATATTTGGGGGATGATATGATGGTATACTTAGAGAATCTTAGAAAATAAAATAAAAATTACTTGAAATAATTAACATTTTTAGCAATGATGCAGGATGTAAAATAAACCCACATAAATCATCAGCATTTCTATATATTACTAACAAAGCTCAGCAGCACCACATAGAAAAAGAAATTCCTTTTAAAGTAACTGTAGACAATATAAAATATTTCCAAGTCTACTTGCAAGATAAACCCAGGAACTATATGAACACAATCATGAAACACTTTTCACATAAATAGAATCAGATTTAAACAATTGGAAAAATATCAATTGCTCATGGATAGGGTGAGCTAATATAATAACAATTACAATTCTACCTAAATTACTTTATTTATTCAATGCCATGCCAATCAAACTACCAAAAATTATTTTATAGAAAATTTTATAGAGATAGAAAAAAATAACAAAAGTCATTTGGAAGAACAAAAGGTCAAAAATATCAGTAGAATTAATAGAAAAAATGCAAAGGAGAGTGGCCTAGCAGTACCAGATATAAAATTATATTATAAGATAGCAATTATCAAAATTATTTTGATTTGACTAATTTTAAAATTATAATAACAATTATATTATTACATAGCCAATATAATAATAAAATTTGACTATTTTAATTTGGCTAAGAAATAGAGGGGTACACAAGAAATATACCGGGTACACAAGACACAGAAGTAAATTACTATAGTAATCCAATGATTGATAAACCCTAAAATTCCAGCTTCCAGGATAAGAACTCAATATTTAATAAAAACTGCTGAGAAAACTAGAAAATATTATGACAGATATTAGGCATAGAGCAACATCTCACACCATATACCAAGATAATGTCAAAAACAGGACATGATTCAGACATAAAGGGTAATAGCACAAGCAAATTAGGAGAGCGAGGAATAGTTTACCTGTCAGATCTATGGAGAAGGGAAAAATTTATGACCATCCAAGAGATAGAAAGCATTATGTAATACACAATAGATAATTTTGATTACATTAAATTAAAAGATTTTTATGCAAACAAAACTAATGCACCCAAGATTAGAAGAAAAGGAGGCAGATGGGATTTTTTTTTTTACAGCAAGTATTACTGATAAAGGCTTCATTTCTCAAATATATGTGGAAAACTAAGTCAAATTTATAAGAATACAAGGCATACCCCAATTGATGAATGGTCAAAGGAAATGAACAGACGTTTTCAGAAGAAGAAATTAAAGGCATCTATAGTCATATGAATAAATGTCTAAAATTACTACTGATTAGAGAAATGCAAATTAAAACAATTCTGCGGTACCACCTCACATCTATCAGATGGGCTAATATGACAAAAAATGAAAATGATAAATATTGGAGCAGACGTGGGAAAAATTGGGACACTGATGCATTATTGATGGAGTTGTGAACTGATTTAACCATACTGCAGAGCAATTTGAAACTATGCCCAAAGGGCTATAAAACAGTGTACACCCTTTGATCCAGCAGTACTACTACTAAGTCTGTATCCCCTAAGAGATCATAAAAAAAGGAAAAGGACCCACATATATAAAAAATATTTATAGCAGCTCTTTTTTGTGGTGGCCAAGAATAGGAAATTGAAGTGATGCACATCAGTTTGGGGATGACTAAAAAAGTTGTGGTATATGAATGTAATGGAATATTATTGTGCTATAAAAAATGGTGAGCAGGTAGATTTCAGAAAAACCTGGAAAGACTTACATGAACTGATGCTGAGCGAAGGGAGCAGAACCAGGAGAGCACTGCACACAGTAACAACAACATCGTGTGATGATCAGTTATGAGTGACTTAGTTCTCTACAATACAATGATCCAAAACAATTCCAAAATACTCATGATGGAAAATGCTATCCCTATCTAGAGAAACAACTATGGTGTCTGAATGCAGATTGAAGCACACTATTTTTACTTTTTCAGTTGTTTTCTATGGCTTTTCCCTTTGGTTATGCTTCCTCTTTCACAACATGACTAATGTTGAAATATATTTACAAGATTGCACGTGCATAACTTAGACTGCTTGCTGTCTTTGGGAGAGGGAATGAGAGGGAGAAAAAAATTGGAACTCAAAATCATATAAAATGAATAATGAAAACCATCTTTATATGTAATTTGGAAAAAATAAAATACCATTTACTAAAAAATCCTTTCCTGATTCTCCTTTCCATCCCACCCCCTAAAAGACCTTGTTATTTTCATTCTCTTCCCCCGCACCCCGCCAAAGAACATAAACTCTCTGAGGGCACAGGGCACAGACTTTTATTTTATTTTATGTTTTCCTCTTTGTACTTCCAGTGCCTAATAATCTGTATCTAACACATACTACACAATTAATAAAATGCTTGCTGATTGACTAATTGAATAAACTGATTAAGTCACTCAGTCAACCTTCCTAGTGTCTGACTTAAAATATTTTTGATGTTGTAGTGACAGAGCTCATTTTCCAGTTTCCATAAGTAACACCCAGAATCTGGGGTACAGTAAGGATTCTCGATAGGAGAAAGGGATACTTTGGTCTGTTCCTGTCTCAATGAATTGTGTTGTCAATTTCTGAGATTTCTTACTCTGAAATGATTGATCCCCCACTCCACCCTATCCCTTTTAATGAGTCTCCCTGGCAGGAGCTTTTTCCCTGATCCCCAGGATACTATGTCTTTGGACTGCTAAAATTTCTTTTCCTTGGCAGAAAACATATACATTTTCCCCTTTTTGAATTTATCTCACTAAACAAATTAATCTGAGACCAGATTATTTTATGAAGAACCATAAATCTTTTTTCCAAGATAAGCATCTGTCATGTCGGATTAGTAACATCCAATGTTCTGTGAATTAATTTGCTAAGCCCTCTAATATTGCCCTGGCAGTTTAACTTTAGTAATAACAAATCTAATTTGGAATAAGTGGGAAATGGTTTTCTCATCCATGTCCCTATAGTAAGTGACATATATGGAAGAAATGACATTAAATGAATATAGTACTAAATTCTATTTTGATGACGGCTTGTGAGTTTATGGGGGGTGGGGAATGCTTGAATGCTCCTCCAGGAGGTCTGACTCAGATGATGGATTGCAGACTTTGTATGTATCCAGATTACTCAATCTCAGCTAGACTCTCTTGCTGAGAGTTCACAATGTGTGTCAAAACAAACCTGTGGAGATCCCTCCAAGATCTACACTGGAAAATGCTTTCTCTCCTTGATTTCTCTCCACCATCTCTGGCTCTAATATTGGTACCTTAAAATGTTTACTGATTGATTGATTAATACAACTTTGAAGTCACTAGATGGAGTTTCAAATCCATTTTTTCCCCATTTTCAGTATCTATGAACTTGGATAAGTCAATTAACTTCCTTAAGCCTCAAGTTACTCTTCTGTAAAATGGAAGTGGTAGATATTAACCTAGATGATCTCTGCTACATCTAAGATCATGTTGCCAGATAGGTGTCAACTTTCTGCTGAGATGCCTTTGTCTTTCCCGTTGGAATGAAACCAGTCATCGGATGGGGGGAGGGGAGCTGGTGATTTGGAGACCAAAATTATCCCTTCCCTACCAATCTAAGTATCAGAAAGAAGGGTAAGTGTTGAAATTTGAGAACGATATGCAGGGATCTGGGGTTAAGGCAGGTAGCCAAGGTGAGAAAATAGGTGAAAAGAAACAATCTTTTGGTATCCTAGTGGTATCCTGTGAAAGATATGGATCTCAGAGTCTAGACACCTCCAGTCACATAAAACTGAACATTTTGAAGAGAGGTTCAAAGCTGCAGATTTTATGGCAGGGCTATGTAATTCTTACATTTTATGGGGTTGGCAAAAAGTTGTTTACATAGAATGTATCTAAGCTATGCCCATCCAGGAACTCCCAAGCTGTTATACTGTATGTGACTGATGGTGGTTAACAAAGGCAAACAAAATTGGATGTGAATTGTAAATAGCCAAAGTGTGCCCTGCTGGGATTGGAAGCTCAGAGATATGTCTAAGCTTCATTCGAGCTCCTTCTCTGTGCAGAATAGCTATGGAAGCTGTGGAAAGGGCTTTTATCCCCAGAGAATTGGGATTTCTGCCTCTTTTGGATCAAGAAAGGAAGTTAGAATAGACCAGCAGAAAGCAAAAAAAAAAAATGCAAGAGTGGTAAATGGAGTCTGGGAGTGGAGGTAGAAAAGGGGAAGAAAATCTCACAAGTCAGCAAATAAGAACTCTGAGCCCTAAGCATGAATCCTGACTACCCAAGCATGAATTGGAGGCTAATGTCTACAAGAATCACCTCCCACCAAAGTCTAATCCATCCCCCTCCTACAAAGCAGAGTTTACCTATTATTCATCTCTTGATAATAACTTTAATGGATTCCTAAAAGACTCCTAGAGGGAAAAAAATAGATTCCATAGCTTCAGTCATTCAAACGCTTAATCTGCTCTCAACAGAATGGAGGACTTGAATTGGACAGTTGATCCATGTCTGGATGAACTGTTCTTTTTAAAGGGAACCACCCCTCTCCCTATTTCTGTGAGCTCCAATGGCATGATATAGTTGCGTTTACTCTTCCAGTGAATGCAAGAAGACTCCACAATGAAGTTTTGTTTGTTTTCTTTTCACCTATGTTTTTATCCTACCCTTAAGCTTCCCTGTTACTGTGGACATTGCCTGAATCAGGGTACATCTAGATGCTACAAATCCATTACAGGCATGTGAGAATCTGAAGACAACCTTAATGACTTCATAAAAATGTGTCATCAGATGCCTGGATTTGGATTTTTCTAACTGTATATGAGACTGAACACTAGAAGACTAGAGTTGGAAGAGTTTGTGTCTACCACTCTCCTCCTTCCCCACTCACCTCCCAAGAGTGGACCCAAAACTCTAGTCCCTTATTACATCCTGTAGACACACAAAGTGAACCAAATGAACACTGCCTAAACTCCTGTTATTCACCTGTCATCCCAGTAAGACATGATCTATGGTTAACTTTGGGTCAAATCATGCATCCACTTATGTACAAATACATGTGCACACATAGATGTCACCAAAATCACACACTTTTCTGCTTGTGGCAGAGCTAGAGTCGCACCAGGTTGGCTGCTTATGCTGATCAGATTCACACTGGTCATGAATTGGTGCAAAAAGAAACACTTTCCACTGAAAGAGGAACAACCCATTGCCCCACAGGTCAACTCCCAAGCTCATAGCCAAAGAGAGGTAAGAGTTACCTGAGGGCTCCAGAATCCGTGGCGGTGTGATGTCTTTGCCATTGCTGTTGGGGACAGTGGAGGGTTCTGTTGTGCTAATCCTACCTGGATAGTTAGGGTTATTCTTAATAATTCCAGGACTAAGGGACTCCATGAATCCCTTAGTTTGTACAGTGACATAGCTTGTGGTGGTGGAGGTGGTGGTGGCCACAGTTGTCTTTCTGGTTTGTGAAATGGAGACAGTGGTGGGGCCATAAATCCCAGGAGATGTGCTAGATTCTACAGACTCTTCTTCTCCTGTGGGACCCCAGGCAATGAATTCAGTTTCCACTGTGGGTTTGCTCCCTCTGAAGTCAAAATTATTCAAACTACCCCCCTGTAGGTGCCTTTTGTCCCTTCTCAAAGGTTTCTGCTGTTCTATACTCCCACTGTCCACAAAGGACAGAATGGAAGGGTTGAATTTGGCAGCTTCTGGGTGTTTCGATGGTCCACTTTTCAAAGGGATAATCCCCTGGTCCCTGGTTCTGTGGGTCCCTCTGGAATAATATGTCCATATTTGCCCATGTGCACGCTCAGGGCGGAATGAAAGAAGGTTCCATAAAGGGGTGGGCATCTTCGTTGCCAGTCCATTCTTAAAACTCCACAATCGGGGATTGTGGAAAGGCCGAGGCAAGAGCCTGAACTCTGGACCTTGGGCTAGAGATTCACAGGTGGGGAAATCCATGGCTAGTTGAAACATGGCTATAATTATCCAAGCATGGCTTCCTATAGGGCAACCAGACCAGTGGACAGACATCGAACTGTATCAGAGAAAGAAAGAGAAAATTATTTAGGTTATGTACTGGATTACAAGCCACCCATCCATTCATTCATCCATTCATCCCTCCATTCCTCCATCAGGCACTATATTTAGCACTATGGGTACAAGAAGAAAAGAAACATAGTTCCTCTCTTTAGTTAATTTATATTCTATTGGACAAGAAAATGTGCATGTGTTTGTGTTTATGTGTGTGTGTGTGTGTGTGTGTGTGTGTGTGAGTAGACAGAGAGAGACAGAGAGAGAGAAAGAGAGAGAGAGAGAGAGAGAGAACAACAGTATACAAAATATAATACATGGTGATTAGTGAGGTCAGGAGTAGTTGAGAGGATTCAGGAAAACTTCACGTAATAGATAATAATTGAATGACATCTTAAAAGAAGTGAGGAATTCTAAGAGGTAGAGGCAAGAAGATAATATGTTCTAGGCAAAGAGATTTCTCTCCTCTCCCTATTACTTCATTTATCTATCTATCTATCTGTCTATCTATCTACAGCGATCCTTTTTAATTTTGAAATTTAGCATTTCAATGGTAACTATTACTATTTTCATTATTTATAGAGGTCTTTAAGGTTCAGAAGGTTTTTTACATATTTTAACTCATTTCATCCTCACAATACCCCATTGAGATAGCTGCTATTTTCATGCTTATTTTACAGAAGTGGAAAGTGAGGCACAGGGAGGACTTCCCAGGTGCACACACAGTTTCTCAGATGGGATTTGAACTCAAGTTGTCTTGACTCCAAGCTCTCCAAACTGTCTCCAATCATAGCAATGATGATATTAGCAATAAGGAGTGGACATATAATTTCACTGATAAAGGAACTCCTGGGTTAGGAAGTTCTCTGCCGCAATAGAAACTGACATTTTCTTTGTAATTGATAGTCTCATAGAATAATGCCTCAAATGTTCATGGCTCAAATGACTTGCCTAGGATCACCCAAACAGCATGTGCAAGAGGCATGGATTGATTTGAGGTCATCCTGAGTCTGTGGGTATTTTTCCAAACATTATGGCATAGCATTCTCTAAGAATAAGAACTGGTAGCTATTATATAGAGCTTGAAGGTTTGCAAGTGCATACATATTTTAATTCATTTAACCCACATAACAATACAGTGAAATACTTGCTATTACTTACAAATACTTCTTTTCTACAAATTGAGGAAGTTGAGGCTGACAGCAGTTAGGTGACTTATTTAGTGTCCCACAACTAGTGTATCTGAGACAGGATTGGGACGTTTATCCTTCTGACTCCCAATCCGGTACTCTATGGACTGTACAGTAGCCACAAATAATTGCAGTAAAAATAATAGCCATTTTGTAATGTTAATTAGAGTTTAAGATCTTCCCAGGCCATTAATAGAACTTAGGTACTTTCTGTTAATTTCTAATGAGGCACTGGGTCTGGAGTGTCATGCTCTCTGGCTCTGATAATATATATATATGCTCTGAGGTGAGGTTTTGTTTGGGGACTTACTCTTTAGAAGGGGCAACTAGGTGGTGCAGTGGATAGAGCACAAGTCAAGAGGACCTGAGTTCAAATCTCACCTCAGACACTTGACACTCACTAGCTGTGTGACCTTGGGCAAGTCACTTAACCCCAATTGCCTCCTCCTGGGTCTTCTTCAGCAACAAAGGACGAACACATTCCCTGAGTTATTTTCCTACCACTGGGTGAATTTCTCTTAAGAGAAAAGTTAGCTAGCCCCAAAACAAAACTGGGACACAAAGCTTCTAGAAGATTTGTCTAGGACAGTAAGTGGTCGAGGTAGGTTTCTTCACTCTTACCCTGTGGCTTGTTGCATTAAGCCAATAGCCAAGCTCCCTTACATGCATAAGGCATGTGTTTATTAATGCCTGAACAGAAATGTTTTAAATCAAGATCCTCCCATTAAATATGGAATATTTCAGTACTTCTCAACCTTAGATATCCAGTGGATTATTAATTCTAGACCTTATCCACAGTAAATTATATCTTTCCAATTAGACAATACAACTATACTCAATTATTTACTTTGTTGGCATCTTAGATCTTTTTATTTATTTGGAGTACACAGATAAATCCTTTGCGAACCAATTAACCATGCCCTCTACTCCAAGGAAGACTTAACAGAGGGCAATATGTCATTTAGTTCTGTTCCCTAATAAAACTAGAAAATTATAATGGTGTGGTCAGTTTTCTGTTCCCTGTAAATATGCCATGATATCCTAGTGGACATCTGAGCAGGATGTTATCTATTCTCAGCAATAGCTGAATTTCAGAGAGGGTGTGAGCAGGGATCATAATGAGGAAATTAGACAACTTAGCTTCCAGGGGCCTCTTAATCAGTACACAAGGTAACCTCATTAGCTGAAAGTAATTCACAAAACATCATATGCCAGTGAAACTTACATGATACTTTAAAATGGTGATTTTTAAACTGTGCCTGCACATGCACATGCATGGTATGCATATATATGTGTGAACTTGTGTGTGCACATGTATGTGTATGTGCATGATGTGGTGAAATCTAAGGACCTCTTCTCAGGATAATGGTCTTAATTAAATACATAAGAGAAAACAAATAAGATTACAGACTATAACAATTCAAACTAATGATGACATAATATTTAAGGTCTATCTGTGTTTTTTTTCCCAAGTGTTTCAAATTGTTATTTTTTTAGCAAAAATCTATTAAATATATAAACATAAATATGTAACTAAATATATAAATATATAACAAATAAAATATATTAAAATGTTACTAAAATATATATTAAAAATAAATTAATTAAATCTAATTAAGAATGCCTGCTTTACAAACACTCTTAAGGAGGGACAGGGTCAAAGGAGAGAATAGAATAAATGAGGGCAAGACAGGATGGAGGGAAATATAGATAATGTTTCCCAACATGACAATTATGGAAGTATTTTGCATGACTACATATCTATAACCTATTGAATTACTTGCCTTCTCAATGAGGGTGCATGAGAAGGGAGGAAGACAGAATTTGGAACTCCAAATTTTAAAAATGAATGTTAAAAATTGATTTTACATGCAACTGGGAAATAAGATATCCAGGCAATGAGGTATAGAAATCTATCTTGTCCTACAAGAAAATACAAGGGAAAGAGGTAAGAAAAAGGGATGGGGGTTGATAGATGGGAGGGCAGATTGCAGGAAAGGGTAACCAGAATGAATATCATCTTGGAGTTTGGGACAGTGGAGAGATGGGGAGAAAATTTGGAACTCAGAATCTTGTGGAACTGAATGTTGAAAACTAAAAATGAATTAATAAATAAAATTTTTGCATCTATCAAAAAGAATGCCTGCTTTAGATTCAAATACACATCACTTAAGAAAAACATTTTCTGTAAAATCAGATTAAGTATATCTCTGTCACTAATGGTGTCATAGTTTATTAATGGAGTGTTGACTGTGTATGCTCAGCAGATTCTATATGTGAGTCACCACATCCAGATATGAGATTTAATGGTCTAGTGGGGCAGGTGGAAGAGAAATTGGTCAATGTGTCTCTAAATCAATTAACTCTTATTATACCCTTCAAAAGCCATTAAGAGTGAAAGTGTTCCAATTCAATTCATTTTTTGTGGGGGGCTGGTATTAGGAGAAGGGAGAGGACCTGGGGTATTAGATGTTTTTTTCAAGATGTTCACACTTTCACTACTTCAAGGATCTTATTCCCAGAGTATAACCTCTCTACAACTCAGGAGATGGTCTTCCAAAACTGCTGCAAGGACAAAAACAAAAAAATTCAGCAGCATACAAATCCAATATATATTTATTAAGCGCTCACTATTTGCTAAACACTGAGCTAAGTGCTAGAGATACAATTAAGAAAAGAAAGACCAAAAAGAAAAAAGAAAGGCATCTCTTGCCTTCAAAGTTTACAGTCTAATGGCTTGTAGGATAATGCCAAACTGACACTGAACTTCTCTAAATCTAGTCAAACTAAGACAATAGCTAGACTTTGATAATGAACATATAGTCCATGGGCAAGAACTGTCTTTCTTTTTGTTAATTGTATTTCCAGCACTTAGAACAATGTCTAGCACTTAGTAGATACTTAATGACTTCTTACTAATGTGAATGTTGCTGATTTTTTTTTAAATGCAGCAGTTTTGGAAGACCATCTACTGAATCATTGAGATTGCACTCTGGGAGCAAGATCCTAGAAGTAGGAAAAGTAACAACATCTTGAAAAAGCCATCTTTCCATCTTGAAGAACCATCTACCAAGGCTTTCAGGCTCTCAACAAAGCTCTCAACAACAATAATTGAGCAAATGTTTATTAGGTTTTCAGTATATGCAAGGTATGATGGATAAGTCATCAAATGCATGTAGGAATGAAATGAATATTGGTTGAGAACATGACAGTTTTGAGTGATAATGGATGGGCAGACTATGTGTTCTCTTGGTGTCTTCAAGAGGTTAAGAAAGAGAAGAGATTGATTCTCTTAATATTGGGTAGAGGTCCTGAGGGGACTTGTGGGTGGAGATATAATGCCATGTTGTGCATTGCTGCCCAAGGAGACTAGTCATCAACAAGATGAGATCTCAGATCTAGTTGATGGTTTGATTATAAGTATGTGCAAGGTGCAGAGAAAACAAGGATAAACTGCCTTTTGTTCAATTAAATAAACACATATTAGGCATTTACCATGTGCTAGACATTATTCTGGGAGCTGGGGAATGCCCATTACCATCACTAATAAAATCAGTCTCTACCCTCTAGGAGCTAGAATTCTATCTTAACATAATCTCTTGCATCTGACCTCCTCTCTACTCAGACAGTTTCCATCTTAGTTCAAACCCCACTTCTCTACTCAGTTATTGAAACAATCTCCCATGTCTCAAGTCTCTCCCCACTCCAGTCCATTCCACACACTATTGTGAAAGTAATTTTCCCTAAGTGCTTACCTGACCATGTGACTACACCATTCAATCTTTGGCTTTCAGTTGCCCTTAAGAATAAAATATAACCCCTCTGTTTAGCTACTGAGACCCCAAACAACCTGGCCTCCATCTAGCATTCCAACTTCACTGGACATTATTTCCCCTCCCCCCACTTTCACTCTTTGATGAAGCCAAACTGGCCTTATATGAAACATTCCATATCCCATATCAGTCCCTTTACATTGGCCATTCAGCATGGCTGGAATGAACACCCTCCCGCCTTTCCTCCATTTTAGAGAATCTCTCTCTTCTTTTAAAATGTAACTCAGGCTACATCTTTGTCATGAAAACTTTTCTTTATGTTTCAATTCTGTGCCCTCCCTTCCTTGTATTTGACTGCTTTGCATTAATGTATATCAATTTGGTATCAGTTTTACATTTATACATATACATATACATATATGTATGCATGCATAGGCAGATCTGGACACATATACATGAATATACATACGGATACATGTATACATATGTGTTCCATTTGTCTTCTCATTCGAATATAAGCTCATTGTAAGTAGGACTTAATTAGTTTTGTGTACTTGCATTCCCAGTACCTACTTCTTTGCTTGTCACCTGCTTTATTGTTTAGTCACATCTGACTCTTCATGACCCCATCTAGGATATTGGAGTGGTTTGCCATTTCCTTCTTTTTACAGCTTCTTTTTACAGATAAAGAAACTGAGACAAATAGGGTTAAGTGACTTGCCCAAGGTCACACAGCTAGTAAGTATCTGAGTTCAGATTTGAACTGGGTTCCAGGCCCAGTGTACTATCTCCTGCACCATCCAGCTGTCATAGTAGAATCTTGATAAATACTTTGTGATTGATTATATTCCACATTAGTGGGAGTAAAATGTATACACAGATAAATATATAAAATGAATATCCAAAGAAATATATGTTATTTCAAGATGGAGAGTAGCATAACTAGACTATGAAGGTACAGGGGTGGGTATCAGTAAAGATTTGCTTATGAGATGGCACCAGAACAGAGCTTGGGAGTCAGAAATTCCACAGAGAGCTTATGTTCTAACTCCATTCCATTATGAGGCATTGGAATGTCATATGAATTAAAAAATAAATCTTTCTGTGCATTGGGCTATGCAATTCAACCCTGTTTCCTATTAAAACTGGAAAAACCCAGTGTTGGGAGGGGAGGGGTGACTATCTCCTTCTCCATCTCCCATGCTTGGAAATATGGTTGGATGTCTCTAAACACTATCGCCAACATGATGCAGAGAGAAGGAAACTTGTATTAATGAGAGCTAATTACCAAAGAGTACTAATTCCCAAATAATAAGGATTCCTGCTTTTTAAAAATCACAATGAGAATGCCTGGTTGCAAAAACTAGATATTTTCCATTATGCTAATGAGGTTAGACAGAGTTTGAGAGAATGTGGGGAGGGAGGGGGAGTTTCTGGTTGTCTGAATAATTTGCTTTGATATTTAGAGAAATAAGCATCACACCCATCGTCTTCCAAGAGATTTAGGTCAATTTAAAATTCCCCCATCAACACATTGGCATCAAAAATGGTAGCATAGGGGGATGACCCAGTAAGGATCAGAGATGTGTCAAGAAGAGTGAACATTCCCTACAGCCCTCAGAATGGGGTGGGAGAGCCAGGGAGAGAAGAGGTGGAGGAATGCTGGTGGATATCAGGATAATAAGATCATGAGTGGAGCAGGTGCAGGCACACAGCTCTCCCAAGATGTTAATGGTAGGCAAAATAAAGAAAAGTTCAGCCTCCACCACCCAACCATTAGTACCATAGGAAATATCGCCCCAGGAAATTAAAAGCCCAGTGCCAAGACATGTATTTGCATGCCTGCTGGCCTGCCCCAGCGTAACTTTGCTAACAGGGTATTTTTTTGTGAGATTTCACCAATCACCAGTGGTAATTGGTTACCATAGAAACTCCTCCATTTCCATATCACCCCCTTGTTTTTTTCAGGGGAGAAAAAGGCTGATCCCAACTACCGTGAATTTGATTATTTAGCACACCCCTCTGCAGCCTTGGGCCAGCTTCTCATTGTTTTAAAATGACTGATTAGTCCCAAAAAGAGAAACAAAAATGAGAGATGAAACCTAGAATGGAGAAAAACAAAACTGATTAGGACCCACAGAACCAAAGTGTGGTAACTAAGAAACCTCCCTGGGTCATGTCTAGTTATTTATTAAAAGATTGGGAAGGGCAAGGACCACAGCCCCTGGAAACCTTGCCCTGTATCTTCAGGCCTTGCCAGCTTGCCTCCCTCTAGAGACTGTGGGCATCCAGCTATATCTGGAACTGCACAGGCTCTGCCAATTTCTGCAGGCCAGTAGGCTTTTGGGCACAATGAAAGTCTCATCCTTCATGTGTTGCTCTAGATATAGGGCACACATCATTGGAAACCCTCCTCAAATCCCATGGAGACAAATGCCACTTTGGGTCAAATCATGGAGCTGCAGGTGGCTGGCCAGGGAAAATCTCTTTTCCATTGTTGACTGAAATACTATATAGGACAAAGAACACGGAGCTTTCGAGCTGGGAAACCTGGATTGAAGTCCCACTTTTGTCTTTTGCCAGCTGTCTGACCTACAACAAATCATTTATTCTCCAATCTGATATCTGTAAATGTAGAGAATAACTCTGACAAAATTGACCTCATGGGACTCTTATGAGCAAAGTGTTTTGGAAGGATTGGATAGTCTTTAGAAACAGAAGTTTTGTCTTTGCTATTTCAATGAGAATACATACTACTAATTTTCAAATTGTTCTCATCTTTTTCAATGAAGTTCAGCAAGAAATTATGCTGGGACAAAGCAATATCCTGCTGCTATGTTTCTATACCTAATTATTATTTAGCATTTTATATGTTAGGTAAAAATGTTTATTTGTTTTACAACTGATCAATTAATGATAGCATATCACTTTAAGGTTTTTGGTGATTGTTTGGTCCTGTTTGGTTCTTTGTGACCTCATTTGGGATTTTCTTGCTGAAGGACACTGGAGTGATTTGTCATTTCCTTTTTCAGTTCATTTTTTAGATAAGAAAACTGAGGCAAAAAGAGTTAAGTGACTTGCTCAGGGTCTCACAGCCAGTCAAGGACTGGGGTTGCATTTGACCTCAGGAATCTGAGTCTTCCTGACTCCATACCTGGTACTCTATCCACTCTGCCACTTCGCTGACCCTGATTTATATCTTGCAAAAGACATTACATAATATTATCCCATCCTGTCATAACAACTCTGTGAGTTATAGTCTAGTATTATCACTATGTTACAGTTGAGGAAAATAAAAGAGAAATAAGTGATTTGTCCAGCATCATACAGTTATTCATTTTCTGAGAAGATATTTGAACTCAGGTCTTCCTGACATTACTCAAGTGGTTTTAATCACTATGAAAATCATCTGCAGGATGACTGAAAGCATTTCCAGGACAATTCCAGAAAGTAGACGGGATATACCCTTCATTCTTCATCAGGTGATTTCCTAAGCTAGGTCTCTATATTTTCAAGACTGTTCATTACACACAACTTGGAAATTATGGGTATTCAGTATGACAACATCTATTAAAATGTTTTCAAAATTGTATGGGTAAATTTTATATCTGGGTAGCTATGGGAAACAGTTTTGTCTTTGATAATGCCCAAGTTCCAATTCAGTTAATTGGTTGAATTATCCAGGCTCTAACAGGATGTGAATTTGTGGTGTAGAGATTCTCATCAGTTAGTTTATGAAGCATAAGTCTGTGGTGCATAATTCTCAGATCCAGTCCTATATTTTTTAATTCTCAGCATGGGCTAAATATCTGCAACCTTCTGTGATATACTACAATTTCTACTCTGTCCTTACATAATCTACTTTAATCAATAAGTCTTCTTGATTAAATGATCATTGATTAATGGGCTAATGAAATCTTAATAATTAACTGAATCAATCATATTGCCTAACGATGACTTTCTTAATTTTTGAGATCAATGACCTAGTCCTGTACTGCTATTATAAACTTTTCCATTATTATAAATAAATTCACACGGCCTTGTTATTGATTTGATGCTTCTTTGTCAATATCAGTTGATTCCATTTGAATACTGTTATCATCACCATCACAACTCTCATCAATATCATCAATCGCACCATCATCATCACTCTAATCATGATCATAAGCATGATTAAGAACAGCAATTATCATCCATATGACAAAATATATGGAAGGGTGATGAGTGATGATGAGTTGAGGTCCAATCTTACCTCTGATGCAAATTGAACAAATTATTTAATCTCTGAACCTTAGGTAACTATCTGGATTAGGGATGACAGATCCCTACACAGTTTCTTCTAGTATTTCACAAAGATCATCTATTTTTGTCCATAGTCATTGTAGCTGCCATCATTAGGCAGCATGGGGTCACAGTGGATAGACCTAAAGCCTTGAGTTTAAATCCAACCTCAGGCAGTTACAGCTATATGACCCTGAGCAAGTCATTTAACTTCTCTGTGGCTCAGAGTCCCCACTTGGGAAAGGGAAATAAGTTAAATAACAGTACTTCCTTCCCAGGATTGTTGTGATATATAAATAAATAAATAAATAAATAAATATATATATATATATATATATATATATATATATGGAGAGAGATATCTATCTATCTATATATATATATGTATATATATGGCACTTTGCCATATATATCCAGATATAGAGCTATATCTATATATCTATATCTATATATATATATGTGGCACTTTGCAAAATAAATGCTAGCTATTGATTTGGAGGTGGTTGTTATCATTATACCTGACAATATTCCATTGTGGAGAGTTGTGGAAAGAATCTTAGATTTGGAGTCAAAAGCTCTTGGTTCAAATTCTATCTCAGGTGATCTTGGACAAAGTCCATTTTCCCTTTCTTGGCCTCAGTTTTACCATCTCTAAAATGAGGGTACTGGGTAAGATCTTTCATGTCCCTACCAGCACTCAGTCTATAATTCTAGCATCTTCTCCAAATCCCCCTTTTACAAGGATATTCATTTTGATTCTGAGTAGCACATGAGGCTGGATGACCAAAGGAATCACATCTTTAATTTCCATGATTAAGCGATTCTGGAAGAGCCACCCCCACCGCCTTCCCATCCAGGATGCTGGTTGTACTGTAAGCCATTTCACAAAGTGAAATAGAACTCAACACGTCAGCAGAATGAAGGCACCACAGCTGCCAACAGTACGGAACAAATAATCAGGACTGGCATGAAACAAATGCCCTGAAGGAGTTCAAACTACCATTGGAGGGACAGCCTCCAGGCTGAAAATACATTTGGCTGGTCTACATCTTCAGAGTCAAGTGCAAGGGGGGTGTAGGGGGGTGGGAGTGGGGAGGCAGGAGAGGTAAGTCTACTCAAGAATTCAGAACAGCAGGGCTTTGGAAGAAGGTGGCACAGGTGGTGTGCAAGGACCACTGGATTTTGTGGTCTGGGTCTGAATTCAAATTATGGCTTTTCTCACTCAAGTCAGGTGAGCAAGCATACATTTTTAAGCACTTACTATAAGCCAAGCACTGTACTAAATACTGAAGTTGTAAAGATAGTTTAAAAAACAATCCTCACTTGCAAGGAACTTCCAGTGTAAACGAGTAGAACACTAAATGAAGGCTCTGAATAGCTATTATAACTAATCTCAATCCCAAATAATAAACTAAAAAAAAATCCCATTCTCTATTTAGTAGACAAATGAAGGACTGTGAATACATCATGTTGCATAGACCATAAGATGGGAGAACTCTATCACTTGGCTTTTTAGAACTGTTTCTTTTTTTAATTTGGTACTAAACAGGGCTTCCTGGAGGATGGGGGTGGGGAGAAATATATCCAGTAATTACTTGACTATATTCTTCCAGAAGCACTTAATAATGGAAATTAAAGCTGTAAGAGATGTCTTTGGTGATCCAGCCCCATGTGCTATTCAGAATCAAAGTGAATAGTCTCATAAAAAAGGGAGTTTGGGGAAACTATCATAGGGACCAACTTGCTGCTATTTCATTAACACAGGGAATTCCCATATAAGGAAATCCCCAGTACCAGTTCAGATCAGCACCTTTTCTTAATAGTTGTATGTTAGAGAGTTGACTAGAGCATTGAAATGTTAAGGGACTTTCTTAAAGTCACCCTGGCTTTAAATCAACTATCCACCATATTGGAATGTCTCTATAGTATAAATAAAAAAGGTATCAAGATTTGATTTTAAAAAAAAGACTTTGATGTAATAAAATAAAGTGGAAGGAGAATTTGACTGCCTAGATAATCTAGACCTTCCAACTTTCCTCCTCTGACCCTCTGCTTTTATGCTTTCTCCTTACAGTATTGGTATCTTGTCATGAATATGTAAAGGAGGCTTGAGTAGAGAGAAAGGAAAAGACTCTTACATCAAAAAATGCCAGAGTAATAAACTGGTCAATCAATTAACATGTATTTATGAATTCCCACTGTATGTCAAGCTCTTTGTTGAAATTACAAAGAAAAAAACATAGTTTTAACTAGAAGTCCTTTCATCTAGGACAAAATAAATGGAGGAGAGGTGGATTTGTGAAAATGCATCAGAAGAAAGTCATTAGAGTCAAAGAATAGCCAGTCAGTAAATAAACATTTATAAGGCACCTAGTACAGGCCTGGCACTGTGCTAAGTCCTGGGGATACAAAGGAAGGTAAAAGGACGACCCCTGTTCTCAAAGAGCTCCCAGTCTCATGGGGGAGCCAACATGCAAAACAGTTATGTTCAGAAAAACTATAGACAGGATAAATTGGAATCATCAACATAAGGCAGTAGGCCAGTGAATGATCTGATCACAGGCACAATTACTTTACTGGGAAAGTCTTGCTTCTTTTCCTCTACTTGTTGTAGAGGGAAGTGTAAGAAATAGAGGAAGGGGAATTGTTCTGGCAAGAGGGTCTCAAGCCCCAGATTAACTGGATGATTGAAGCCAGTTAGAACTGCTTCTATGGTTAGGACATCTCCAGGTTGGTCAAAAGTCATAGCTAAAAGGCAGAAGTCATGCCTAATCATCTTATGAATATTTTCCAAATGCCAGGTGGAGACAAGACTTACTTGAATGCACATACAATGCATGTATGGGAGTGGGGAACATGTTAAGGGAGCTAGTATGAACAAGGCAGATGGGGAAGTTGTACATCTCTTATGTACCAACAAATGGGAAAGGAGGAAGGGACCTTGAATCAGGACAAGATGAAGATACTGTCAAACACTGCCAGGGGGTGTGTCTCTTTAATGCAACCTCCCATTAAAAACAAAAAGCTCTCCTAGCTTCAACAAAGAGTATTGTTCTTTCTAGAGAGAGGCCATTTCTCAGAGAAGGGTATCACAGCAAAGCTAAACAAGGGGATGACCTTATACAGGCCAAGAGGCTTTGGTAAAGATGTGGAAGAAACTGCACCCCTCGCTGTCTGAGCATCCTGGGCCTAAGCCATAGTCACCTTACCTTTGCTACAGTTCTGTTTTAGAGCCAATTCTTTCCCTTCTAGGAATTTAGTAAAGGGAACAGGAAGGTTTTGCTGATCGTGACCTTTTCTAGCTAAAACTGTGGAACATCCCTGACTGAGACACACCATTATGCAGTAGGTCAGCCCTTCCCCCTCCTTGCTTTTTTTTCTTCCAGGCAGATGGGTCTTGAAAGGCAGAATGGGCCCCTTAGCCATCTTCTCCTAATTGCTTCTAAATCAGGGACCATTGTTCCGTCCCACTTTATTTTCTAGTTTCCAGGTTTCTGGGCTCTTTTCCTTTTACATTTTTATTGAAATATTTTCCCCAAGTAGAGTTTAATAAGATTCAGTGAGTCGAAATTCAATTCACTGCCTTCTGTATATTTTCTTCAGAGAAAGAATCACTGTCAATTAGGAGAGACAAAGACATCTCTGCTACTTAATGTTCCCACCTTTCCCTGGGTGGGGATTTTGCAAGATTTGCCTCACTCCTACTAAGTAGCTGACATCAGACTTGCCGGAGAAGATGGAAAATCAGGACACATATGAGAGTGCATATGAAGTCTGGGGTGGAATCCTGATCAGGGTGGTATGAAAAGGATTTTACTCGACTATAAATATCTAGGGGATCTTGATTCTCGACAGTCTACCAGGTTCCTAGACCATGCCTTATAGTTCTGGGTTAGCCCTGATTGATGCAAGGGCCCACACCATTGAGGGAACCTCACTGGCTACATTCCTTTGTTCTCCTTGTAAGGGTTACCAGGTACAACTGACCACTCACTGAACTGGCCACAAATCCCACAATCCCTTTTCAAGATCATACTCTGGGGAAGGGGGAAGCTAGTGGTACAGAGGATAGAGTCCCTGGCATAGAGTAAGTAAGACTCCTCTCTTCCTGAGTTCACTTCCTGAGTTACTACCTGTGTATCCTTGGGTAAGTCACTTAACTCTGCCTCAGTTTTCTTATTTGTAAATTGAGTTGGAGAAGAGAATGGCAAATCACCCCAGTTTCTTTGCCACGAAAATCTCAAATGGGGTCACAAAGAGTCAGATATGGCTGGATTACAACAACCAAACTTCACCCCAACATACACTCATATATATACACACAGTTTCACAAAATCATAGCTACAAGAGAAATTACAGTTTATCCAATCTATAACCCCTTATTTCATATTTGTGAGTAAACCAAGGAGGCCCAAGTTCTCTCAAGTAGTATATATCAGAAAAGAGGATGTGAACCCATATCTTCCGACTTGAGTCAGGAGTAAGTCACAGAGGTAGGGGGACAGAGTCTGTCATAGCACTCTATATCTCAGGGATCCAACGAGGCTCTATGAGATAATCAATATAAAACATTTTGAATATTTCAGAGACTTAGAAAATTAAGTCATTAAACTCTTTGGAGAAAGATCAAATGATCATAGATTTAGAGCTTATAAGGACATTAAAAGTCACTGAGGCCATCCATGTCATTTTTTATAAGCAAGGAAACTAAGGTTGAGAGCCATTAAGTGACTTGCCCAGAGTCAAATAGATAGTATCTGAGGCAGAATTTGAACTCAGGTCTTCCTTATTCTAAGCACAACAGTCTATCTACTGTACCACACAGGTTGACACCTCAGGGCATACTGCCTATAGATAACTTCCATTTCTTTTCAAGTCATGTCCACACATTTCACTTTCTTCTTGTTGTTCAGTCATGTTCAATTCTTCATGACTTCATTTAGGATTTTCTTACCAAAGACAATGTAGTGGTTTGCCTTTTCCCTCTTCAGTTCATTTTACAAACAAGGAAATGGAGGCAAACAGGGTTCAATGACTAGCTTAAAGTCACATTGCTAGTAAATGTCTGAGGTCAGATTTGAACTCACTGACTCTAAACCCAGCCATCTAACTGTTCACATTTCACTAGGAATATTTTTAAATGGGTTTGAGGGGGTGGTAGGCTCCAGAAAAATGGAAAAAATGGAATCTCCATGTCTTTCTGTTGTCTCATTGAGTCAATTTGGAAAAGCAATTTTCTCTGCCCTAATCTTGACACATTTTGTCTTTTGGAAAAACATCTGCTAATGTTACTGTATCTGTAGTTGCTAGTCAATATGAATTCAGTGATATGAATATCTCTGAGTCCCTTGAGAAAATGAAAGACCCATCGCTATGCATAAGGCACGGACTATTCCTTTCTCATGATACCCATAACTATGATTATCAACAAGCATTTATTAAATGTTTATTATATCTCAGGTTCTGTGCTATGTAAGAATATATAGCACTCAAGATATAAGGACATCAAAGAGAGAGAAATACTTGTTGAAAGGCAGCATGATATAGCAGGGATTTCTACAGTTTCTAGTAACATTACAGTTGATAGATCATTGGACATGAAATCAGGAAGATCTAAGTTCAGATTCTACCTCAGATGCTACTTACCTGACCATGACCAATTCATTTAAGTTCCCTTAACCCATCTATACAATGATGGGGTGGCATTAGATAGATTCTATGATCTCTTCCAGCTTCAAATCTATGCTAAAATCTACTCAATTCTCCTTGCAGACTGCCAAACCAAGAGTAACAAAGGACATTGGAGTCGGTGCCCTTGGAATTGTCTGCCCTAGGGTAAAACTGTGATTGCTCCACCCTAGTTAAATTAAAGAAGGTAATATTAAAATCATCAAGGCCAAGCCAACTTATTTTATCCATGAGGAAACTGAGGCTCAAATAGGATAATTGATTTGACCAATTGAGCTAGTAGTTGAAAAATATTGACTTTGAACCTGACACCAAATTGGACATTCTTGCCCTTGCCTCATGTAGTTCTCAGTCTAGGTTGCCTCCTATCATCTTCTCATCTTGACTTCTTGGCTTAGCCCTCATCTTTGAGAGCACATAAAAGACTTCAAGTATACAGATTTTCCATTTCATTGACTGTTCATTGCATTAAGATGTAATTTTCCCTAAGAGGAAAAAGACCAAAAAAATCCTAATTCCAGGTCTGATGGGAACTTTGCATGCCCCTATGCAGGGCTAACAATCTAAGGTAATGAAATTTTTGTCAAGCCAGAAATAACGTTTGAAATGGGCCAGAGTACTATGGCAACATGGGGAGTTTTGGCTCAAATCTGTTTTTCTGTTCATCCTAGATCATTAATGAGATACCCATCAAAGCTGCCTGCTGAATGGGGGGAGCAGAGAGAGGCTGTACCTCACTCAGGGAAAATAATTGCCTCCCTGCCTCCTTCTCTTAAACTCAGTGTGTAAAGGGGGATGCCCACTTCCTTCTGGAAAGCAGTTGATGAGTTCAATTTTCCAATGAAAAAAATTAAACACTGATTTACTTTAATAGCATTCCCAGACCTGATGTCACTCCAATGACCTGTCATTCTCTCCTTTTCTCATGCTTTAATTTGATTCAAAAACTCTCCCCTCAGAGGAGGGAGCTCAGCAGTACTTAGGAGGGAATCATTTAACATGGCCCCAGTACATGTCAGAAGCACGCATGATGCTTAACTCAGAGAGAAGAAATGGAGCATGAATGATTCATTTCTGATGAGAAGATAAGTAATAGAATGGAATTTCTGGCTTTTTAAGCATTTATTCCAATACTGCTCTCCATTTTTCTCAGAGAATCATTTGCAATTGACCCACAATGCCTCAAGCCTTCTCAGTCAGACCCCACAACGGGTGCAGTCTGACAGAGGCTAAGGACCTCTTTCTCCCTAAGTGGGAGCTACATGGCTTGGCTTCACTCATCTTCTGCAGACAACCCTCACATAGTCTCTCAACAAACTGGATTTTGTTCCTCATTCTTACCCCAGCTCTTTGAAAGTAGAGATTATACCATTCATTCTTTGCATTTGTATCACTAATACCTAGAAACAGTGAACAGAGTGCTGAGAGTAGAATCACAAATCTTGTTGTTCAGTAGTTTTTCAGTCACATTCAACTCGTCATCAGGACTCCATTTGGGGATTCTTGGCAAAGATACAGGAGTGATTTGCCATTCCTTCTCCAGATCATTTCCCAGATGAGGAAACTGAGGCAAACAAGGTGAAGTGACTTACCCAGGGTCACACACCAAGTAAGTGTCTGAGGCCAGATTTGACCTCAGGAAGATGAATCTTCCTGACTCCAGGCCTGGCATTCTATTCACTGTGCCACTGAACTGCCCCAAGACCTGAGTTCAAATGCTGCCTTAGAAATAAAAATACTACCTATTTGATTATGGTAATACAGCCTTTGAAGTCTTTGACTTCTTTGCCTGTAATAAGGATAGTTAGTATTGGAATCATTGTTTTAATTTATGAAGAACTTTAAAAATATGATTTGTTTGGATCATCTCAACAAACCTGTGAAATTAAGTATTAGTATCATCTCCATTTTATAGACCAGAAAACTGGGGCTCAGAGAGTTTGTTCATTTGTCCAGGGTCACACAGGTAATAATAAGTGTCTGGGGCAGGATCTGAATTCAGGTGTTCTTTTGCATTTGCCTTCTATTTGCATGTTGTGCATCCCTATGTAGCACTCTCCGTTCCATATATTTTGCCATCTTAGCTATTAAAGTGAAGATGTCAGACCAAATGAGTCATTTCAGCTCTTGATCTATAATACAACGATCTTAAGTGTTTAGTGAATACTTAGTCACTGATTGATCCCAGTACAAAGGCCAACACCTCCATCAAATACTTATTTAATCAACAAGCATCTTTTTGCCATCTGTCCAACAACACAATAAATGCTTATTAAACTTCTATTCCCAGGACTTTGAAGACAGTAAGACAAAAATTTAAATAGTTCCTGTTCTCAAAAACTTACATTCTACTTGGGGCTAACTTTCCCTAAGTATGAAGAAGAAAATCATCTCCCATACTCATACACACATGCACACACTCAGGAACAAGAAAGCACTCATTATTTGTAGATGAAGATAGGAAAGTATTGCCTGTGGGGTCAGTAACTTTCTATACAGTAATATGAGATTGGTGAAAGGTAGCACAGTACAGAGAAAATATCACTGTGTTTGGAATTAGGAGATTCTAAGTCTGAATCTCAACTCCAACATTTAATAGCTTTGTGACTGAAGACAAGTTGCTTCACGGATCTGAAGGTGTGCAAACAAGATCTCCTGATTCTGGGCGTTTTCACTAACTGACACCCATGCCTGGAATTCTCTCCATCCTTATCTCTGCCTCCTGGTCTCCCTAAAGACTCAGCTAAAATCCCATCTTCCATGGGGTAGCTAGGTGGTGCAATGGATAGAGTGCCAGGCTGGGAGTCAGAAAGATCCTTTTTCATGAAGTCAAATTCATCCTTGGATACTTACTAGCTGAGAGATTCTAGACAAGTGGCTTCACCCTGTTCGCCTCAGTTTCCTCATCTGTAAAATGAGCTGGAGAAGGAAATGACAAACTATTCCAGTATCTTTGCCAAGAAAATCCCAAATGGAGTCACAAAGTCAGAAATGACTGAAAAACAAGTAAACAAAAACACAGTGTGTTTCGTTTCCCTCTAATGCTCATCTTTTCCCTATGTTGATTATCTCCAGTGTATCCTATCTATAGTTTGCTTGTGCATAGTAGTTGCCATAGTGTCTTCTCCATTAGACCGGGAGGCCCTTGAAGGAAGACACTGTCTTTTGCCTTTCTCTGTATCCCTAGTTCTTACCTCTGTACCTGACTTATAGCAGGCACTTAAGGAAAGACTGACCAGCTGACTAAAAGTAAACTGAAAGTAAAAGGGCATGGTGTTATAGTATAAAGAACTGTGGATTTAGAAGTAAGAGGGTTGGGTCTGCATCTGAATTCTAACTCATTTGAGCGTCCTAGGCCTTATCTTCTTCTTTGCCATATTGAAAATGGATTAAATGGAGCTCTAAGGTCACTTCCAATCCAGTTCTATCTCTATATCCTTTTGTATGTTGTGCATCCCTGTGAACCCTGAGTAACCTACCCAGAGCCCAGAACCAGAGATCTGTGGGTAAGACATTTCCCATCAGATGACTACACCTGCTGGCTACAGCAAGCCTCTTGTCTCTCCCCTTGACTTTTGAAGCTTGGGGCTAGAGGCCAACAGGAAAATAGACCCATTGGAGACAACATTACCCTAGACCCTCATCTTCACATGTGCTCAAAGTCAGCATGAAGAACATCCTTCAGTATGAATAGTGACATTCAGAAGTTCTAGTTGCCCTGGCAACATCCCCAGAAGCATTCTGGAGGAGTGCACTGGAAAAAGGAGTGGGAGGACAGTGTTTTGTCCATGGATGCTGTAGGGTTAAAAGTTCTTTCTTTGCTTCACCAACTCCCCACCTCCAGCTTCTTTGTGGTCCTCTAAGAGGAGGCCACAGGATGATTTAAAAGGATACAGACTCCCCACATAAAGGGTTGATAGGTGTTACAAAGGAATTTCTGGAATACATTACTCAGATAAGAGATTGGACTGAGAGAGACTGAGTAGCACCAGCAGGGGAGGAGGAGGGGGCGGTAAAAAAGATAGACATCATCTATGTACAACTTACGTTTAATTGCTTACCATCTCGGGGATGGGGGTGAGGAGGATGAGAGGGATAGAATTTGAAGCTTAAAACTTTAAAAAAATGTTTAAAAATTCTTT
Source organism: Potorous gilbertii (assembly GCA_028658325.1). Lineage (NCBI taxonomy): Eukaryota > Metazoa > Chordata > Mammalia > Diprotodontia > Potoroidae > Potorous > Potorous gilbertii. Next base: position 30,979,585 of record CM053771.1, on the reverse strand, counting down.
TAACAAGCAATTGAAGGGGAATAAAATATATATATATATTTTTAAATTGCATCTAGGGGGTAAAGCCAAGATGGTGTAGTAGAAGCAGGGACCTGCTACAACTTTCCCATCAAATACCTCAAAAACCTGTAAGAATGATTCTAAACAAGTTCTGGAGTAGAAGAAGGCACAAAATGACAGAATGAAGCAAAGTGCCATCCCAAGACAATCTGGAAGGTCTATCACACCGAAATGAGATTGGAGCACAATTCGACATGGGCCACACCAGCACAGACTGAGCTGGAGCAGGCCTTGGACTGGATCACTCATGGCTTCTGCAGTTTCTAGACTTCTTATCCCAAAGACATCTTCAAAGGTCAATGGGAAGAATCTCTCACCTGACTGAGAGGGGAGCAGGGCCCCAAGGTGATGGCAGCCACTGCTAAAGCAGAGGCTTCTTCTAGAGCCCTTTACTTAACAGAGAGGTGAAAAGTCAAGTAATTGACTGGGAAAATGTTCTAATGGGGGAAAAATAAATAGACTACAGATTTTTATTTTCTCAGTGCAGAGATATCTTCTTACATCATTGGTGATGAGGAATATCAAAACATACAACCAGAAGAAGCAAAGCTCCAACATCCAAAGCCTCCAAGAAAAGTATGAATTGGTCTCAGGCCATGGAAGAGCTCAAAAAAGATTGTGAAAATCAAGTAAGAGAAGTAAAGGAAAAACTGGGGAGAGAAATGACAGTGATGAAAGAAAACGATAAAAAATGAGTCAACAGCTTGCTGAAGGAAACCAAAAAAAAATTCTGAAGGAAATACCACCTTGAAAATTAGACTAACTGAAATGGCAAATGAGGTCCAAAAAGCCAATAAAAACAAGAATACCTTATAAAGTAGAATGGACCAAATGGAAACAGAGCTCCAAATGCTCACTGAAGAAAATAATTCCTTAAAAATCAGAATGGAGCAAATGGAAGGTAATGACATTATGAAAAATCAAGGAATTATAAAATAGAACCAAAAGAATGGGGGGAAAAAAAGAAGATATTGTGAAGTATCTCACTGGAAAAACAAATGACATGGAAAATAGATCCAGGAGAGATAGTAAAAAAAGTTATTGGACTACCTGAAAACCATGATCCAAAAAAGACCCTAGATATCATCTTTCAAGAAATTATCAAGGAAAACTGTCCTGATATTTTAGAACCAGAAAGTAAAATCGAAATGGAAAGAATCCACAGATCACCTCCTGAAAGAGGATCCAAAAGGAAAATTCCTAGGAATGTTGCAGCCAAATTCCAGAGTTCCCAGATCAAGAAGAAAATATTACAAGCAGCCAGAAAGAAATGAAGTATTTTGGGAACAAAGTCAAGATAACACAAGATTTAGCAGCTTCTACACTAAGAGATCGAAGAGCTTGGAATATAATATTCCAGAGGTCAAAGGAGATAGGATTAAAACCAAGAATCACCTGCCCAGCAAAATTGAGTATTATACTTCAAGGGAAAAAAGGGAACTTCAATGAAATACAGGACTTCCAAACATTCTTGTTGAAAAAGATCAGAGTTGAGTAGAAAATTTGACTTTCAAGTACAAGAATCAAGAGAAGTATGCAAAGGTAAACAAGAAATAAAAACCATAAGGGACTTATTAAAGCTGAACTGTTTACATTCCTACATGGAAAAATGATATTTGTAACTCATGAGACATTTCTCAGTAATAGGATAGTTGGAGGGAATATGTGTGTGTGTGTGTGTGTGTGTGTGCATGTGTGTGTAGGGGTGGGTGTGGGTGTGGGTTTGTATGTATGGGTGTGCATTCTGTGGGTGTGTATACATATATGTTTATGTGTATGTATATACATGTATGTTTGTGTGCATGTATATACAGAATGAGAAAACTATAAAGGGATGATATCTAAAGAAGAAAATTAAGTGTTGAGAAGAAAGTACTAGGAGAAAGAGGAAGGGAAAGGTAACATGCAGTAAATCATCTCACATAAAAGAGGCAATACAGAGCTTTTAAAATGAAAGGGAAGAAGGGGAAGGTGAGAGGGAATACATGAGCCTTTCTTTCAGGGGTTTTGGCTTCAGAAGGGAATAACATACACACTCAATTGGGTATGGAATTATATCTTACCCTACAGGAAAACAAGGGGGAAGGGGATAAGAGAAGCAGGATAATAGAAGGAATGAAAGATTGGGAGAAGGAGTAATCAGAAGCAAATACTTTGATAAAGGGGCAGGTCAAAGAAGAGAATAAAATAAATAAAGAATGGGACAGGATAGAGGGAAATATAGTTAGTCTTTCACAACATGATGTTTATGGAAGTGTTTTGCATGACTACATAGGTATAACCTATATCATATTGCTTGCCTTCTCAATGAGGGTGGGTAGAGAGGGAAGGAGAGAATATAGAAATCAAAGCTTTAAAAATGAACGTTAAAAATTGTTTTTACATGCAACTAGGAAATAAACTATATATGGAATGGGGTATAGAAATCTATCTTGCCCTATGGAAAAATAGAAGGGAAGGGGATTGAGGGAGGGGTGACAGAAGAAAGGACATATTGGAAGAAAAGACAATCAAAATACATGCTGTCCTGGGGTGGAGTGAGGAGGGGAGATGAGGAGAAAATTTTAAATTCAAAATTTTTTGGAAGTGAATATTAAAAACTGAAAATAAATAAATTTTTAAAAAAGATTTTATCCAAGAAAGAGTTTTGCTGCCTTTCACTGACTCCCTCACTGAAAAATGGCTAAAAGTACTTCAACCTGTGGGGAGAGATTGTTGTGATTTCCCCTGCCCCCCCCAAAAAAAGAATATAAAAAGAAACAAACAACGAAAAGAACAACAAGAAATGGTGAAAGAGCATCCCAACAGACTGTAAACCAGCTGAGGATCACCAGAGAACACCAGAGGCCACAGAAAAGAAAAAGGAGCAGCAGACTTCAGTGGACAGCAGCCTAGTAGAGCAGCAGAGTACCAGATCTAGTGAGGAAAGCAGCTTAGCTGATGACATCACCAAAAGAGAATGGAGGGCAGGCAGAGGCCCTGGTTGTGCAAGCTGGTCAAACTCCTGCTGGCTCTTCCCATACATACATGCCCTATGTATTCATTATGGCTGCAAACTTTAATACTGGTGGCATGCTAATCTATGGGAAGGCATACTTTTGTGAAGGGTGGGGACAGAGGAGAGAAGAATTGTTGGTCAGATAAGGGGCAGTGACCAATAGAAGAAGAATTACCTTTTGTTTCCTTTTTGTGTCCAAAACCTGGACCTGGAGAAGAGCCATAACAATTGAGTGAGTTGGGGGTGGGTGGTGGAAGGAGGGATGAAGGAAATCTAGTGTTATATTTTGGGGAAGTTAGGTGGTGTAGGGGATAGAATCATGTCTAGAGTCAAGAGGTCTCATCTTCCTGATTTCAAATCTGTTCCCTCACATTTACTAACTGTGTGACCTTGGACAAGTCACTTAATACTGTTTGCCTCAGTTTCTTCATCTGTAAAATGAGCTGGAGAAGGAAATTCCAAACTACTTTAATAACTGCCAAGAAAACTCCAAATAGGGTCATGAGAACGAAACATTACTGAAATGACTGAACAACAACAAGTGTCCTTTTTAGAGGAACAGGTAGACAAGAGCAGAGATTTAGAGCTAGAAGAGAGCTTGGAAAATAGCTCCTTGTTGTATAGAGAGTGAAACTGAGGGGGGAAGGTTGAGACAGGGCTGGGGTCACAGAGGCCAGATTTGAACCCAGGTTCTATGGCTCCCCTACTAGTGACATTCTGTTATAACATTCTGCTTCCCCTAGATGTAGAACTTCCATGGCACATAAAAACAGCTCAGTGAGAGAAGGACATGAAGGAAGAATATTCTTTAAGCATGGTATTGCCATTAAGAGGGAAAAAATGTTTAGCAGGGGCAAGGGGAGAAGCCACTAACACAGAGTAGGCTGAATTCCCTTCAGGTATCGGTCTTGTGATGATGGTGGGACCAGAGAGATTCTAATAATACTAATCCTTTCCATTTGTATAATGTATTTTATGCTTTCAAAACATCTCATTTGATCTTGGAACAATCCTATGAGGCAGGTGTTACCAGAAACTCTGGTGTCTGAAAAATTTGTGCTGAAATATTTGAAATTCTAAATAATAATTCCAGGAAGTCCACGGGGAAGGAGATCGGAATTTATTTTTTGAAAGTTTCAAACTTTTTTTTTTAATTTCTTGAGTTGTGGTCTCTCTCTCTAGCCTGCAGAACATGTTGTCTTTCAGAGTGAGACAATGAGATTGGATAACAGTTGTAACTGACAAATTTCTTTCCCAACAATCAACCTCCTGCTGGATTTTTCAATCCATTGGGAAGCATTTATTATGCAGCTACTATATTCCTGGCACTATAAGAAGCTCTAAAGATACAGAGACATAATGAAACAGTTTATGTCCCCAGAAAAGCTTACATTCAAAAGGGCTAAGTGACATGTAAGTTTTGTTGTGCTTTGCTTTGTTTTTTTCCAACTGAACTTCTGCAATCATGGGTGTGGACAAGGACCAGTGAGAATATTTTTTTCCTATCAGTGCAAATAAGCACCTTCTCTGTCACTTAGAAAGTTGCCTAGGATATTCAAAAGTCGAGTAACTTGCCCGGGATCATATAACTAGTACATATCAGACATGGGATTTCAACCCAATGTTTCTGAATTTTGAGGCCCACACTCTATATATTATATTATGCTACTTCTTGGCATGTATATATATATATGTGTGTGTGTGTGCATGTATACACATATTCTCTCATATATATACACATATATATGTATTTATACATACAGACACATATATTCTCTCTCATATATATATATATATATATATATATATGAGATATTTACAGAATGCTTAGCACTGTACCTGATATATATTATATATTTAATAAATGCTGATGTTCTTCCCCTCTCCTTCTAGGTAATCAAGATGTAGTTTATTGTATCTTGTAATATATATGTGTATTTATCTATTTCTATTCAATAAAAGTTTGGGAAGGGAATCTTCCATCACTCATCTCCAAAAAAACAGACACACAATCTGCCTCAAAATCTGTTTTATTTTTTCCACCTAGTCAGACTTGTGATCTGTTGGCATAGCCCTCATCAAAAGTTGAAGTCAGAATACCCCCATTGAGAGACAGGATTATTTCTGTCTTATATTAATAACTAATTGTGGAATCAGGAGAAGGATTTTCCTCTTTTCTACTTCCTCATCCAGAAATTATCCAATATGGGCAATCTTTCTCAAAGACTTGCACAGCCAGGAGAGCTAAGATCTAATCAAAGGCAGTAAAGAAAATTCTAAATTTAGGTGAATGAGTGGATTCCTGCTCATTATGTTTGGTTAGACAAGTCCAGAGAAGATTTCCTCTTTGATATGGATATTGGTAAGTCTCTGACCAAGATTTAGGTACTCAACATAACATATTTTAAGACCCTCATTGGAATATAACTCACCTCTAGTAATAACATTCATTCTCTGATTAATTGCTAACCAATAAGAGATGATTACCACCCTCACAAACACCCAATCTTTCAAGGACATATAAATTGTAAGCCCACTACCATGAGGGATCTTTGGCATCCAAGAGTGCCACTGACCTGATTAATTACCCAGAAATTACGTATCTCAAACCTGTTGAAAATCACACCATCATCAGCATTCTCTCCTCTTCCTCACACATCCTCTTTAATTTTTTTCTGAATCTATAAAGTGAAATACTTTCATTTTGGTTTGCAGTCAACTCTCTATATCAACTTTAGCTCAATTTTGCAATAGAATGAATAGAGAAAATCATTTTTTAGATCAGCTTTTGACTTTCAGAGTCTGACTTCATACAAGACTTTTAATATCAATCAGGATAGAGATTACTATTCTCATTGGATTAATGGAGAAACTGAGGCACATGGCCTGCCACTCAGAGACTACATAGAGAGTTAAGTGGCAGAGCTATTTAAAGGGCAGGATCTTCTGATTCATAACCTGACTTTCTCTGCCAGTCATCAGTGCAATTCACTCCTCTTTTTCAGTCCTGATCTTAGGGTCCCATATCTGTTAAGTATCTGAGGCTGCATTTGAATGTAGGTCCTCCTGACTCCAGATTCAGTATGCTATCTACTGTGTCACCTACCGACCTAAGGTAAACCTAGAAGAGCACCCTCAAGCCACACCCTTAGAATTTAAGGCTCAGATGATGTTTCGAAGGAGGAAGATGAATATAGTAGATAGAGTGCTGGACCCACTGAAGTCAGTAACACCTGAATTAAAATCCAGTCTTAGTACTTAAGTATTTATCTGACTATGAAAAAGTCACTTCACCATTATGACTCAGTTTTGTCAATTATAAAATGGACAGAATATAGATTGTCTTAAGGATCAGATGACATCATAAAGAACTTTAAAGTACTCTATAAAAGATGATTAATGTTTTTTTTATTAATATGAAAGTTATTGACCTCTGTAGTATAGATGAGGAGAAGCAAGGATATAGAAGAAATTCTTTTTCATGTTTTCCAACCCACAGGCCTTAAACACTACATTCAACATCAGGCAAAGAAAGTCAAATAAAGGTAAAGATGGTGGGCTCAGGAACCATTCCTGTGGGGGCTGAAAGGTTAACCGTTTCCATTTTTGTCTCACTCTCTTTTACTTGCCCCCTGATGTCAATGAATGATGTTCCCTTTTTTCTCTCCCACTAATCATTTTTGACAAGCAGTTAGCAGCTCTATCCCAAGAATCACTGATGGAGTGCTGGGTATGGTTTACCTGCAAGAGGAAGGGCCACTCTGGGACCTATCGAAAGGAGAGTTCTAATGCTTTTCATCACTGTTTCCTGGACTAGCAGTGAAGTTGGGGCTATCCTAAAGCCTGATCCTCCAGAAATCTTCTGGTGTCTCAAACCAACTCAGTTCAATTAATTTAGCAAAAATATGTATTTCATGCTAATTGAGTGCCAGACAGAAACTAGCCTCTGACACAAGGGACAAAATGGAAAGTTCTTTCTACTGTTTGATCTACTCTTCTCAAACTTCTTTTCAATATCTGTCTCACATCCTATGTCTCTGAACAATCCAGTCAAAAATGAAAGTGCCAGACTTAGAGTCAAGGAGACCTGAGTTGACAATGTGCCTCAGTCACTTAATAGATGTGTGACCCTAAGCAAGTTACATGGACTCTGGTTATCTCAGTTCCCTTATCTGTAAAATGAGTATAGCAATAGCACCTATCTCCCAGGGTTATTGCAAGAATAAAATTAGATAATACTGGCACAGTGCTTAGCAAAGTTATATAAGAGCTATATAAATGTTACATTCTTCTCTGGAATTCCAAGCTGCCTTCAAGGATAAGCTTCTACCTTCCTGGCCAAAAAGACTTTTCTGATATCTTTAGCTTTAGTACTTTTACTATTTGCCTCCTCTCAGATTATGTATCTATTTATTTGTGCAGAGGTTGTGCCCTTCCCCTCCCACCAAACCAGCAGAATTTAAATTTATTGAGAGCATTTAGGGTTAGCTTGTTACTGTATTCCAAACCCCTTGTATGGTATCCAACATAGAGCACTTAACTTCTTGTTACATTGGATATTGGTGGAAACGTGAAACAATTTAGAATAATACAGAAATAGTCTCTAGTCTCCAGAACTAGCAATTGCCTAATAGACAATTGACCAGGAGGTCAAAGGGAAAGGGAAAGGGAAAGGAATCGGATTACAAAAATATGTATAATAGCATTGCTTTGCAGCCAAAAAAAATGAAAACAAGATATATTTTCATCAATTTCTCATTGGCTAAACAAATTGTGATATCTGAATGTGATAGAATATTATTGTGCTATAAGGAAAGAGAAATTTGAAGAATTCAGAGAAACTTTGGAAGATTTCTATGAACTGGCATTAAGTGAAATGAACAGAGCCAGGGGAAAAATTTACACAATGAACACAATAATATAGAGGAAAAATACTTGGAAAGATTTAGAACTCTATTGAACTCACTGAGAATCATGAATTCAGAAGACTGATATTAATATATATTCTTGCCTCTTGGCAGAGAGGTGATACTCTGGGGGTATGGAATGAAACACTTTTAGTAAGCATGTGGACTTGGTTACCTTGGACATATTTATTTGTCAAGAAAGATTCTTTTTAATGGTAATGGTTATGAATAGTTAATGAGTGATAGAGATGAAAAAAGTTAGTGACAGAAAGAGGGAAAAAAGAAAGAAGGAAGGAAGGAAAGAATCAAGGAAAGAGTAACAAACAAAATTGAATTGAAATAAACAAAGAATTCAGTAGTTGGCACATAGACAACACTTTTGTTACTGCCTCATTAAATTTTATATACAAAGTATCTTGAAATTCATGGAGACTGTATTGGAGACGAGGCTCTCTAGCTGTTCTAGGTTGGATACCACTCACAGACCCAATCTCAAAGCTGATTAGCCCAAAAGCATTAACCTGCTCTATTTTTCCAGTCTGGGCCAGCATGCTCATCCTTAGACAGTCAGTTGGCTCTCCACTCCCATGTTCTCCCCATGCTGGTGATGGAAATGGTGTGGACATTCAATAGATATTAGCGCCACCGCAACTCAGAACTCCCAAACTCATGCAATCCATCAGCCTCATCCTTATCAGAAGCAGGAGGTGTGCTCTAGCATGCCTGCCTAAATTTAATTATGCTTTAAAAAAATCCTATGTAACTGAAATCCATGGTTTCATATTCAAACATTGATTTTGGTTGTCTGTATAATGAAATGTTCGAGTTTATCCATGAATAAGTACTATGGATGCTGTGGTGAATAAATTCATGGTTCAGAAAGAAAATAATAATATAACATTAAGAACAAAATAGTCTATGGGCTTTGATGGTTTGGTAAGAGGTAGTGTTGTACCATGACAGCCCAAACAAACAAAAATACCCAACCAAGCCTGGGCTTTATGAAGAATGGCATAGAGAACAAAGGAAGGAATGGTCCCATTGTATGCAGCCCTAATCAGAGCATGACTAGAGTTGTGGTGTTCAGTTCCAGGTGCCATGTTTTAGGAAAGATATTGACAAACTGTAAAGCACCTGAAAAAAGACAATCTGGAACTTGAGGAGATGGGACACCATGTCATACAAGGATCTATTCAAGAAATTAACGATATTTAGCCTGAAGAAGGGGGAATTCCTTGGGAATATGATAGTTGTATGTTGGGTTTGATCATTTCACTCATGTCCAAGTCTTCATGATCCCATTTGGCATTTTCTTGGCAACAATGCTGGAGAGATTTGCCATTTCCTTCTACAGCTCATTTTATAGATGAGGAACTGAGGCAAACAAGGTTTGGGTCACATACCTAGGAAGTATCTGAGGCCAGATTTGAACTCAGGTCTTCCTGACACCAGACCAGTTGTTCTATCCACTGTACTACCTAGCTGCCCATAATATCCAGACCAGGTGCTCCATCTGCACTACCATCAAGGTGCCCATAATATAGACACTTAAAAATCATTTAAAAAACATAATCATTACCTCCAAGTATTTAAATGACTGTCAATGGAAGGGATAAGAGAATCAAATCAATTCTATCCCCCAGAAGATAAGACAGAGAGGAAGAGGTTGAAGTTGGTTGGTTGTTGTTCTTCTTCTAAGAGGATCAAAAAAATGACAACAAAAAGATAGATTTCAGCTTGATAGAAAGGAAACAAAGACACCCCCAAGATGAAGGAATTGTTTTAGAAGATGGGGAGTTCCCTGTTGCTGGAGGTGATTTATCATCCAAGTACATGGCCCCTATGAAATTTGTTAAGGGTTCTTTTGGAAGTCTACAAACCCCAGATTAAGAACCAGTGGGCCTGATGATCTCTTGTGATATAATGGAAAGAAAATATGTTTTACAGTCTAATGGGTTAAAATCCTTTCTCTCTCACTTAGAGACATTGTAACCTTACGTTATTAACCTTATTTTCTACATCTCTAATACATTTCCTCATAAGTTATGCCTCTAAGATGTCTTTCCATCTTTCATATTCTTTGATTTTAAATGATTCCCTTTCCTTCAACTCCTTGTCTTTCAACAGGAGTGCTGAGCAGAGTTCCATTTTCCAGAGTCTACAAATGACTATTGTAGAAGGAAGGGGAGGAACAAGAGTGAGTGGCCCCAGCTAGAACTTCAAGGGGGTTAGTCGATAAGTCGGTGAGGGAACAACTCCTACCCTTCACTGCCCTCTATATCCTTGTTTCTAACTCCTTAAATGCTTCCCTGGGAGTTGGGGAAATGTACGTCTGCAACAACAACGATGTTTCCCTTAAGGCAGCTTGACATAGGGCCACTAATTAGAGCTGAATTTCCTGACAAATAGGAATAATACAGAAATATTTGATTAACATAAACATGGAGAGCTGAATTTGCCCTTCAGCTGTAACTCCTTCCTCCCTCCTTCTCCTTTCTCTCCTGAGGTCTCTTCTCTTCTTTTTTTTCTCTGGCTGCCATCCGTTTGACAGGAATAGGATTGAGGCACGCACCATTTGTCTGACTTTCTGCAATGTACAAGGCAGTAACGAAGGCAAAGCAGGGCTGGTGAGAATTGAGTGAGATGGAAAAGAGGAAGGGAGCATGGAGAGAGAGAAAGAGAGAGAGAGGAAAGAGAGAGAAGAGAAAAAAGAGGAGAAGGAGCAGGAGGAGGAGGAGAAGAAGAAGAAGAAGAAGAAGAAGAAAAAAAAAAGGAAAGGAGAGAGAAGAAAGGAAAAGAGAGAAGGAAGGAGGAAGAGAGAGGGGAAAAGAGAAAAAAGAAGAGAAAGGAAAAAAGAAGGAAGGAGGGGAGAAAGATAAGAGGAGGAGAAAAGGCAGAAAGAGAGAGAGAAGTTGATGAGGGACAAGAGGGAAGAATGAGGACTTTTGAGCTGCAGGTGTTCGGTGGCATTGAATTTCTTGATAAAGCACTTGAACATCTCACTCTCTGCTGGAGAGTGCTTGGTGCTATAGACTGAAGCAGCAATATCCAGGTGTGAAATATGAAGTATTTACTGTCATTAAAATGTGAAAGTTTGTGTAGCATGATCTGAGCAAAAGTCTGGGGAAAGGGGATGGGACTTGTAACTTCTAATCGAGTTTTTTTCCTTCCAAATCTGAACACACTGTTAGCTGTGTGGCCATGGGGAAGTCATTCAATTCTCTGAGCCTCAGTTTATTCATCTGAAAATGAGGATGATAAAAAATGATGTGCTTACCTCTAAGGGTTACTATGAGATTTAAAAGAGAAAACCATATAAAGTAATTTGCAGACCTAAAGTGCTATGTGCATTTTAGATATTATCATGAATAACTTTTCCTTCTCACTGGTACCAGAAGTGAATATCTCAGTTAGGGGTAACCTGGAAATGAGGACAACATTTCCCCAAATAAATGTCCCTGCCACAGAATTTCCTAGTGGCAAGGGACTTCAGAAGCCACTAAGTTCAACTTGGTCATAAGCACAATTCTAATTTTCGATATTCCTCCATGTTGGCCAGTCCTGTTAAAACTCTGTTTAAAGATTTTCAGTATGGAAGAGTCCACTATCTCCTAAGGTAGAAGATTTTAAGAGAAAGTTGTCATTCCTTGGAAGCTTTTGCTTACACCAAAGCTAAATGGACTTCTCAGCAAATTTCATCCACTCTTCCTAATTAAATTCACTTAAACACCCATTTATCATCTATCATGGGCAGCTAGGTAGAATAGTAGATAGTGTTGGGTCTGGAGTCAGGAAGAACCTGTATTCAAAGCTGGCCTCAGACACTTACTAGCTGTGTAACCCTGGACAAGCCATTTAACCCTGTTTGCCTCAGTTTCCTCATCTGTAAACTGAAATAATAATAGCACCTATTTTCCAGTGTTTTGCAAATCTTAAAACATTAAATAAATGTTAGCTATCATTGTTATTAAAACCCTCAGAAAATTTTCCAATTTTCTCTCTGGCATGTCTTTCTAGTCCTATATTTATGAAATTGACTTTTTGAACCTGGTTGTAAAAATTTAAGTGAATCTCCAGTGTTTCATCATATGACATTTTAGTGCAGTATTCTAGGCTATCAATACATCTTAGAGAATGACTGTCATCCAACATATTAGCTCTCCCTCCTAGCTTTGTTCTCTGTTCACATTTTATATACATACCACTGATGCTTTTTCCTAAACATGTCAAACACTATAGGGTTAAGTATACCAGGACACTGCCCTGGGGAAATTCTTCCAAGCAAATGTATAGCTACTTATACTATTCTTTGTATTTGACCAAACTACCTGAGTATACTATAATCCTGCCTAGATCTCTCTTTCTTGTTCACAAGAAGCAAAAACTTAGTCAAATGATGTCCTAAGATTGGGCAAGCACTATTTGTGATATTGCCCTGTGTCCTACATATCTATAACTGTGTCATGGAAGAGTTCTGGTGTGTCTAGGATGACCTATTCTAGATGAAGCCATATTTTCTTTTGGGGATTATTGCTTCCTTTTTTAAACTTATCCTTAATCATCTCTTTATGGACACATTCTAGAATTTTGACAGTAGTCAAAATCAGATGCCTTGGAGAAAAGCTGGCTACTACCAGAAGCCAGATGCAGGCTCAAGCAAAGGGCGTAATAGTAGGTTTAGAATTAGGAACGAAACTGGATGCAAATATTAATGTCATGTAAGACTAGTCATGTGTCTTATCAAACTCTCAGTTTCTTGGCCTGCAAAATATACATTCTGGGCTACAGGATCTCTTAGAACCTTTTCAGCTCTTCAATCCTAAGTATTCATATCCCAAATTGAGGGAAAAAAACAAAAAGAAAGGTTTCATATACACCAAAATATTAATAGGAGCACTTTGCAGAAACAAATAACTAGAAATAAAAGATACCCAGGAATTGAATAATGACTAAAGATGTGTGGTGCATGAATGCAATAAAATATTACTGAGCTGCAAAAAAAGATGAATACACAAATTCAGAGAAGAATGGATAAACTGAGGCAGAATGAAATAAATATTCAGAAAAACAACATGATCACTAAAATGATGCTCATGGAATGAATGACAATTATAAAAGCTCTGTAATATCAATAACCAAGTTTTATCCCAAAGAAGAAATGAGAAAATCAACTTTCCTTCTTTCTTTGAAGAATGGGGGACTATGAATACTGATAACTGTATCTAGGTCAGACTCAGTTAACGCTTTGATTAATTTTACTGTGATCTTCACTTACCTTTTATTTATTCATTGTTTCAAGGAATAGGTAGGGGAGAGGGATGAGAAATAACTTGAAAATGGTTGTGTATACATGTACAATTTGTATACACACACACATAAAAAAACTGATGTTCCTTCCCCCCTCAAATTAGACTCTCCCTCTATTGAGACTAAGTAGAAATCTGCCACTATGCTCTGTCTATGATCTTTAAGAAAAAGAGGACAGACGTTGTTGCTATTCCATTCCAAATCCCTAAAAGAAACAGAGATTCTTTTAAGTAAAAGTGCTGTCAATAATGAATAAAGGCAGCCCTGAGGTCATGTGAAGCAAGAAACTGGAAATCTGTTTTAACTGAGCTAGGTTTGAACATTTCCCAATGCCAGAGTCCCTCTAATGTCATTGTAAATATTGCAATTGGCTTTGATGAAGTGGAAACTGTCTCCTGGGAAAATGAATGGGAAGCTATCTTTTTAAAAAGTCTTTGGCTGGGCTTCTATGTGCACACTGGCCCCCTCTCTGGCTGGAGAAGGAAGTTTGCAGAAAGTTTGAGCATCACAAAAACTTCCTTTTGAGTTCATGCCAGGTGGTTATCAAAGAGGATCAATGACATCATGGGGGTGACATCTTCACTTTTGCACGGATTGGATTTAAGTGAGGCAGAGTCATACAAGGGCATCAGTCTTTTTTTCTCCTCTGGTCATCAAAATCCAATGGCAAGAAAAAAGTCAAAATGACTGGCAATGGCCATGGATGCAGTGGATGACCTTGGCCTTTCTAAGTTAAGGTCTTTCCCAGACCTCAGGAGTCAGCGATAACTCTGAAGTTGTGACCCTAGATGTTTGAAGGGATGGTTGTACTCTCTGACGGAAATGAGGAAGTTAGGAAGAAGAGTGGTATTGTTAGAATAGAGAAATAATGAGTTCTTGGTCCTGTTGAGTTTGAGTAACTTGGAGTAGATGCTTCTATAAAAGGCATCTTCCTCCTATAATCTATCATTTCTGTTTGGGATGCTAATGTTTGGTCACAAAAGTGGAAAGAACTCTAAACTTAGGATGAGAAGATTTAGGGTCCAATCTTAATCCTTATTGTATCAAATCTGACACTTACTCTGTGACCCTGAGAAAATCACAATCTCTCCTCTATTTCATCTATAAAATGGGGATACTTAAAAGAGAGTTGTTATTTTTATTAAATATGATTTTTTTTGGACATTTACTATCAACGACCAATTGGCAAACATTTATGAAGCACCTAAGTGTCATGAACAGTTAGATGCTAGGGATATAGATACAAAGAATTCCTATATTCTTCATTCTTCCATAAGATGATAGTAAGGTTCAAATGTTAGCTCCCCTGCCCACATCCTTTCCCTCTTGTTTGTCTACCAGTTATGGGGAACCAGCGCCCTTAAGGCCACATGTGGGTATTTTTTACTTGGGTACTCCAATCAAGTTATTTTTCCTTTCCCTGCTCAGTCCTACTATATTTTTTCTCCCTCTCTCTTTCCATTCTTCTTTTAAGATTAAACAATCACTCCCAGGCCTTCTGCCTAATTAGACTTCATCTATGACTGTTGATGAAAGGTTTCAGAGAAGGTAAGTATATCATCTTTCTATATTAGAATGTAAACAGTTTATCCTTGTTGTCTCTTACAACTGTTTATTCATGTTTGCCTATTATCTTTCTTTTGACGCCCATGTTTACATTTCAAAGTTTCTACATAGCTATGGTCTTCAGGAGTTTTCTTTTATCATAGAGTAGGTCCATGTTTTTCCTTTATAGGATTATATTCAGCTTTGCTGGATGAAGTATTCTTAGTCATACATACTTTCTTAGCCTACATACTTTCCATATACTTTTTTATAGGGAAAGGCTATATATTTCTTGAACAGTATATTCCAAATTTCTTGAAGTATGTTCCTGGGCAGACCTGAGTCCCAGTGCCTGCATGACTCTTTCTTCTTATTCTGACCTAAACTGAAGAAATGACTCCCTATTGTTCTTGTACTTTCCAATCAGGATTCAGCCTGGTGAGTTTTTTAGATCTGTGTGGAGAAATTGACCACAGAGGGGAGTTTGCTCTACTTCTTTTGTTTCTACCATCTTGGTTCCAAAATACAAAGAATCAAAAAAGTAAGCATGGTACAATGGAAAGATCGTGGAATTTGGAGTTGGATGAACCTAGTTTTGAATTCCATTTACTACATCTGTTACTTTATGCAAGACATTCAATCTCTATGGGTCTCAGTTTTGTTTGTAAAATGAAAAAGTCAGACTCGTTAACTGTAAAGGTCCCTCCAAGTTCCAAAACTATGAAACTATGTACGACATGTTACTATTGCCGCTACTAGGATGATGATGATGACATTATACTGAGAATATCTAAGTTCTTTGGAAGCTCTAACATCCTGTGTTGGCCATATTTTTCACCATCTATGAGAGAAATGAAGGTCTAGACACAGACTTTAGGATAAGCATTCTAGGATAAAAAGTAGGTAAGCCTTTTTGAGTGGAGGAGAGGAAAGAGAACAGGGAACTGTGGATGGGTTCACTTTCCCCTTTTAAATCAGAAAATAGGTATTTGGGCATTATGCGTTGAAACTGGCAATGGAACAACTTACTGGCTGAGGAAAAACAATTTAACTGCCCTAATCAGTTGAATTTGTACTGGGCAGGCAATTCTGATTTATTTGTAATTGCCTTAGAAATCTATCTGAGGAAAGAGATGACATGCTGTGTATTTTTCACTTCTTTCATTCTAAGGTAGTTCCCATCCCACATGCCCTGTTCTATCTGACATCATCTTGGAAAAAATTATATGAGTAACATGAGGCCCTTATGGATCACTCTCTCTTCCAGAAGAAAATTGGAATATTGCTATGTTCCTAAACCCTTAAAGAAGGACGGATTTTAGAGAGTTGGTCCATCTGGGACTTTTCAGCTGTAAAGTCATCTCACCAAAAATAGAACCAAGTTCTTTATCATGTTCAAGGTAGATTTCTAGACAAGGTTGGACAGCTCATTTTTAACATTTATGGACTTCTAGTTCCTAATATGCAAAATGGAAGCAGTATTTATTCCATATGGATATCATGACTACATATGATCCTCGTGTATCATAGGTGGTAATGTGGTAAAGTGGTTAGAGAGTCAGCCCTGGATCAAAGAAGAAAGAAATTCAAGACCCACCTCTGACAAATACTTGGCTGTGTGTTTTGGGGACAATAGCTTAACTTCTCAGTGATCTAGATGCCTCTCCAATATTATACATGACATAGGAGGTATTAATCTGCACTAGTACTGAGAGTTTCCTCTACCCATGATATCACATGTCCAATCTCTCCCCTGTTGGTCAGGTACGTTCATTATAATGTTTATATTAGGGAAAAAAGGACTGTGAATTTTTGTTTAAATATCTCTTGTCAAAACAAATCATCTATTTACTTCCAAGACAGAAACTCAACTGTGATTAAGGTTTTCAGTGGTCAGAAGTAAATGAGAATAGATTTGAATTCCTGCTACTGTGTTTGCCTTTGACAGTAAGAGTGAAAGCTCAGTTAAAACTTTCCCATAGGAAAACTATGCAATCCAACCATATGGCCCCAGTTAACATACTTCAGCAGAACAAGACACATCCAGGGAATAGTGTACATGGAAGGATTAACCCTTGGGAGTGCTTTGAGCTTTTCCCAGACATTGGTAAGTAACCACAAAATATTTAACTGGACTGGTCTTATTACTGCCTCCTAACCAATCTATGCCATCAACCTAACTTCTCATTTAAGTCTTTGTTCATGTAGGCCTTCTTTGACTTAGAATATATTGTTACTGAATCATTTCAATCATATCTCACTCTTCATGACCCCATTTGGAGGCAAAGGTAATGCAGTGGTTTGCCATTTCCCTTCTCCAGTTTATTTACAGATGAGGAAACTGAGGCAGAGAGGATTAAGTGACTTGCCCAGGGTCATACAGCTAGTAAGTGTCTGAGGCCACATTTGAATTCAGGAAGAGGAGTCTTCCTGATTCTTGAACTGGTGCCCTCTGCACAATGGTGCCACCTAGCTGCCCTAACTTGGAATATAGTGCTAGAATAAGTCTAGCTGATTCAAAACCCACCTCTGGCATTTGTCTGTGTAGTCATGAGCAAATCACTTAAGCTCTCTTTGATACTTGATTTGCAAAAGAGAATTAGTATCAGTATATGTAAAGCATTTTGCAAGACTTAAAGAGTTACAAAACTGTTAGCTATTCCCTCCTCTGTCTTCTCTACAAAACTCTAATTCATCCTTCAAGGAACAGATTAATTATCACTTCCTTTGCTGAGTCCTTCAAAAGTTAATCCAGCCCAGGAATACACCTCCCCTTCTTAACTCCAATAGTATTTGTCACCCATTAGCACTTAAGCATTTCATTGGCCCTGAGATTCTATTTTTAACACTGTGAGAGTCACAGGGTCAAGTATCTAATAAAAAAAAGCATCTGGAGATTGGTAACAAAGAACTATAAAGTGGGGAGATTCAATTAGATAAACAAATAGTACTGTGGAAAACAATTCCACAGGGAAGGGAGGTAGGAATTATCTAAAGGATGGATCTGGATGGACAGGGAACTCACCAAACAAGTTTGTTTTAAAAAATAAATATAAAGAAAAGATGAATATCAGTACGTCCCTACAATACTCTAAGACCTCAGTCTCCTTGTTCAGAAAATGGGAATAACCAATAATAATAAAATACTTGCACTACTTAGTTGATGGCAAGAATTTTTAACCGGGCTTGTAAAGTTTTACATTTGCATTCATTCATGCAGGTATAAATTTGTATATGCACATATGTGCAAGTTTATGAGATAGATTGTATTGATGCTGTTCAATTGTTTTCAGTTATGCTTCACTCTTTGTCATTTTCTTGGTAAATACATTGGAACGATTATGATCATCTTTCCGTCTCCTATCACAGGTAAGGAAACTGAGGCAAACAGGATTGGATGACTTACCCAGGAGATAGATCATTGTATTTGAATATAATCAATTTTCTTTGTAATCTAATGCATTTTATTTTTATGCATTTAAAAATATTTTGAGAAGGGGTCCATAGGTTTCACTAGATGAAACAAGGGGTCCATAACACAAAAATAGAGGTTAGTAATCCCGACTTGCTGGATTTCTGTCACCTAGTCCAGCTGAACTATATCTTCATGGTCTGTAAGAACGGAACGGATATATGTGATTGATAGGCCACTGTCAATGATATTTGAAAGTTCATGGAAAATGGATGTAATGCCAAAACAATTGGAAAAGAAAACTATCCAGAATTTTAAAAGAGGTGTGGGGAGAACAGGGTCGGAAACAATAGCCTAATGAGTTTGACTGATTTTCCTGAGAAATTTTGAAAATTTGTTGGAACCAGTGGCCATATTGAGAAACAGAAGTAGTGATTACAAGGGAAGAATGACTTACTCCTTAACAAGTTATTCTAGACTAGCCTCATTCCTTTTCTTGACAGGACAACTAAACCAGCAGATGAATGAGATGCCGTGCCTATGGTTCATGTGGAATTTAGGAAAGCTTTTCCTAAAGTGTGTGTGTGTGTGTGTGTGTGTGTGTGTGTGTGTGTGTGTGTGTGTGTAAGAGAGAGGTATCTGGATTTCATTTTATTTAATCAAGTGGATTCATCAGTAGTTGAATGACCAGACTCAAAGAATAATTGGTAACGGTTCAATGCAAATGTGACAGGAGATCCACAGTGAAGCAATCCAGACATCTGTTTCTGTATGTGACATTTTACACATTTTTACCAACAACTTGGAAAAAGATATGGATAGTTCACCCATCAATATGCAACTGACACCAGATTGAAAGTAGAGCTAACAAAGTTAGCATCCAAATCGGTTTTGAAAGGCTAGAGCATTGGGTTGAATCAATTAAAGTGAAATCCGACATGGATAAATGTAAAATTTTGTATTTAGGTACAAAAAATCAATTTAGTGTGTATAATATGGGGGAGAGGCACATGGTTAGCCAGTTATCATTCTGGTAAAGGTATGGAGATTTTTGTGGACAACAAAGTCAACATGAGTCAGCAATGTAATAAAATAGCCAAAACTGGGTGGAATCTTGGGCTACATAAAGAAAGACAAAGGTTCCAGGAATAGTTCCAGGTAATCATCCCAGTGTACTTTCTCCATTTCAGGCCTCAGATGGTATATTGCTCAGGGCATAATTGTTGAAGAAGAAAATTGATCAGTTAGAAGTGTCCACAGGAGGGCAATTCAGTATGGTGCAGGTCCTTAAATCCATGACAAATTAGAATTGCTTGAAAGAACCAGACATATTTAGCCTATAAAACAAAAGTTTCATCAGGGCCATTATATTTTACTTTAAAGCTTTGAAAGGCTACCAGGAGGAAGAGACTTATTCTACCTGGTCCTCAATTGGATGAGCCATGATCCAGGAGTAGAAGGTGCAAAAAGTCAAATTTAGTCTTAATGTTAGGAAAAATAAATAAGCAAATGAAACACTTCCTAACACTTAATGCTGCCCAAGAGTGGAGTAGGCTTCCTTAAGAAGTGAAAACTTCGCCATATTCCACCAAAAAAATCCCTCAGAATAGACATTTGACCTGAATATGAAAGATTCTACCATAAAACAAACAGAAATTCAATTTAGTTCGAGAGAGGTAGATCATATACCTTCCAAAACTATAAGTAGGCAATGAAATCTTAAACAAAACAAAAAAATAGAGGCAAATGTAAAAGATAAAACAGACAATTTTGTTTACATGATACTGAGTTTTTGTAGGAACAAAATTAACACTTCACAGAAGAAGGGAAGTGGATGATTGGTACAAAAAACTGTCTCTCAAAGTTCTCTAAGGGTCTACTGTCCAAGATATATGAACAAAAAAGAAATACATAAGACCAAAGACCACAGCAGATGTGTAGTCAAAGGATAAGAATATATTTCTGAAAAGAAAGATTGTTAATGATTAAGAACCTTAGAAAAGGAAGCTCCAGATCACTCCTAGTAAAAGAAATCTGAATGCAAACATCTCTGAAGTTTGTTCTAACACTTGGGAAAATGAAAACTTTGACAAAATATGTGAAATGGCAATGTTGGTGAGATTAAATAAAGACAGGAACATTAATGGATTGTTGGGAGAGCAATGAATTAGTGCAACCATTGTGGAAAGAAATTTGGAATTGTTCAAATTAGGTGAATAAAATGTTTACACTCTTTTGACTCAGAGAACTTAGTACTAGGCAGGTCACTGACAGAAAGGTTCCATACACAATATTCATAGCAGCAGTTTTTGAGGTAGCAAGGAACTAGAAACAGAAGGAATTGCCGACTGATTAGGGAATGGCTATACAAAGCATGGTGCATGGGGGTAAGCGAATATAATTATGACATAAGAAATGACAAATATGAAGAATACAGAGAATCACTAAGATACTTATATGAACTGATACAGAGAAAGAAGAATCACACAAAAAGCAATACATACACTGACCAAAACAATATTAACTGAAAGAATGAAAAGTAAAAAAAAAAATTGAAAATGAATTTTCTGGAATTATACCAAACTTAGCTCTAAATAAGAATTGTGAGAAGACATGACTTAATTCTTTCACAGAGGTAGAGGATCATGAGTGTGGAACACCGTCCATAACATTGGATTTTTTTTTCTGTGTTAGTTGAATTTTATTTTTTCTCTTCTTTAAAATAATCTCTTTTGTAATAAAATATAAGTCTCTTGAAAGGTAAATGAGAGAGTATAGACAATGTAGGCAATGGAAAAAAAACAAGCTATCAATAAAAATCTATTAAAATAATTGGAGTTGTATAAAAGTGGAATGATTGCTTCTAGAAGTGATGAGTTTTCCCCACTTTGGAGATCTTCAAACAGATACTGGACAATCAATTGTTTGGTATATAATAGTTTTGCTTATTATTTGTACTAGATGGCCCTCACAGAGTTCTCACCAATTTCTTAAATTCTGTCATTCGGGATTTTCCCATCTAATTTTGGGAAGTAAATGAGAATCCTAATCTCCTTTCACTGGTATTCCTCAGGCACAAACTGAGTCATCACTTTTCAGGGGCATAATAAAAAGGAATCTTAATCTTACAACAAATTACTGTTATAGAAAAGAAGAAATGTGGGCATGGCCTGACAGTCACTCTAAATTTGGGGAAAGCAAATTTAAAAAGGTTTTAGGGGAGAAGGGAGTAGTATAGCATAGGTAAAAATGTTTCCAGGAAATTGAACCTAAGAGGAATGGGAAATGCTAAAGAAATAAGGGACTAGGAAAAGAAAATAGCAAGCTTCAGATATGCCTGAAAATATTTAGATTCTGCCTTTATATGTCTGTGTAAATGTAACTATACTTCTATTGACTGCATATCTTTTATTTAGAAGAAACAAACAAACAAACAAAAACCAAGAGGGTCATCCCAATGTAGTGTTTAGATAGGTGACATCAGATTCAAGAAGATGAATTCAAATCCTTCCTCTCACACCTTGGCTATGTGATTTTGACTTAGTCACTTAACTTCCAGCACCCTGGACAATTCTCTGAGACTCAAGTCACCCCGTAGGGGCTAATGGATAAAAAGAATTCTCCATACAGATGAAATCACAAATCCAGTTTAAAAAAATAAAAGACATATTTTAACTTTAGCAAGCCAGTAAGAAGTCATCACATTTGCTTCTGTGAACCTTTTCTGATACTCTCCTGTGTATGTAATTGGATTTTCTTGCTATCATTGTTGTCTATATTTACTTAGCTGCCATCGGGGCATCAGCAAATACATTGTTCCTTTAACTCTGCTTTCTTCCTTCTGAAGCTTCACTGAAGGCTTTGTTTGTTCCTTTGAATTCTGCAAATTTGTCTTTGCTTATGGTGTGACAACAATCCATGGTGTTCCTGTGTTATAATTCACACAACTCTTCCCCGACAGTTTAGCATATAATTGATTTTTTCTTTTCTTTTTTTACATTTTGCTATTAAAGATCCTTATTATGAACATAATATATGACTCCCTCAGTGAGAGTATGTAACCTCAGGGAGCACAGATTTGTACTTGTTCAGAAAATGAACATAACTAGCATTTATATGATATCAATGCCAGTGTGATACAGAATTAGCAGTAGCAGTGGGCCTCAGGGACTTGGGATCAAGGTCTAACCTTGAACAAGAATAAAACCACTTAGCCTCCAAGCCTCAGCTTTTTCCAAAGTAAAAAGGGAATAATAAATAAGTCATACTTCTGAAGTTAGTTAAAAAGGCAGCACAGGCTTAAAATCAGGGGGACCTGAGCTCAAATCTGGACTCAAACACTTACTGTGTGACCTTGGGCAAGTCACTTAACCAACTCTGTTTGCTTCATTTTCTCATCTGTAAAATGATCTGAAGAAGGAAATGGTAAACCAGTCTAGAATCTTTGCCAAGAAAACCCAAAATAAAGTTATGTAGAATCATACACAAATGAAATGATGACTCAACAAAAATAACAACCCTTTTAAATTCACAAGTTTGTGAAAACTAAAACACTTTTGCAACCATATAGCATTAAAGAAATGTATTTCCTCTACTCTTCCTTTCTCCTATTCTTCTCCTATTCCTTCTCTTATTCCTTCTTCTCCTTCTCCTCTTCTTCTTCTTCTTCTTCTTCTTCTTCTTCTTCTTCTTCCTATCACAACCCAGCTGCAACAATTTTAGAGGGCTCTCTGATACTCTTAGAAATTAAATGATTTGCCTCTGACCACTCAGATAGAAATTTCAGAGTTGGAATCTGACATCAAGTCTTCCCAACTCCAAACAGCTATCCACTACAGTAATAAAATTGTGGATCCTTGAGTCATATAGATATACTCAATTAGTCCAGTGCACTTGTGATGGCGTCATTTTGGAAGTTCTCTTCAATGATTCCTAACACAATCCTTTGCTGTCTGCCCATCCCTGCACATGGGTCTTGTCTTGTTATATGTTTGCCACAGGATGTATCATATCTTTTTCCATGATTCTTAATCATTTGTAATTCTTCTTTTAAAAACTATCTGTGCTCCATTACATTCATATACCATAATTTATTAACTACTATTGCTCCATAAGAAATGATGAACAAGAAGACTTCAGGGAGGCCTGGAAGGACTTATATGATCTGATGCTGAGTGAAAGGAGCAGAACCAGGAAAACTTTGTGCACAGCAATGACAACAGTGTGTGAGAGTTTTTTCTGGTAGACTTGGAACTTTGTAATAACACAAGAACTTACTGAAAAAAAAAATCCCAATGACAATTTTCTAAGGCAAAATGCCTTCCACACTCAGAGAAAGAAATATGGAAATCATTCGCAGAATGTAGCAGATCATGTTTGTGTGTGGGGGGGTTTTGGTGTATTATGTTTTGATTTATTATATGATTTCTTCGACTTACGTTAGTGCGACTACATAGCATCACTATAGTGAAAATATGCTCAATAGGAAAGT